>KZ559497.1:0-450772 GCA_002850765.1 Aspergillus taichungensis | reverse complement strand
TTCGATTGTTGATAGTTTTCTTTCTATTTTCTTGACTGATTGAATTATATTGTTTTATAATCTCTTTAATTGAAAATTGAAATGACAAATATAGAAGAATCCTATCAATCATATAAGGAACAAGATAAACCCTACCATGGAACGGCCATGACGAAAGTCGAAACGGGTCTCACTAGAGTAAAAATTTTTCCCTTCGCGGTGAAGACCGGGGGCGGAATTAGTCATGGTCCCCGCGACCGGTGAGCCTACGGGCCAATCACGTCCCCCGGACCCCTCCGCCGGTTCACGAAATTTTTGTTTCTGCCGTTCCCGATCCGATGCTTGGGATTCCCGCTCTCTGTGCATTTTTTTCCTCCTCTTCTTCCTTCTTCCTTCTTCCTCCTCTCTCTCTCTCTTTTTTTCTTCTTCTCCTCTCCTCTCTCCTCTCTTCTGCTGTACCCCTATCCCTTGCAAAAGCAGCAGAAGAAGAGTTCTTATCCCTGCAATTCGACCCCCTCATACCTACGGTCGTTGCGAAAGAAATCTTGGAAAGCTGCTGATGCTACGGTAGAGTGATCACTTGTACAGATCTTGTCCCCGCGAGGACCTTGCCCCTCCCCCCACCATTCAACCGCAATGCCTCAATCCGAGGATGTCGCCGTTCCCTCGAGCCCTCTGTCCGGAGGGCCCGTGGCGTACACGCAGGCCAACAAGGAATTGTATCCTCTGCCGTCTTTGGAGAACACCAATGGCGCGGTGATCCCGCCCGCCTCCTCGCGAGTCCGAGGGAGCAGCGGGAAGATGTTTGCCCTCGAACTGGAAGATGGGACCGTCTACCAGGGCTACAGCTTTGGTGCGGAGAAGAGCGTGTCCGGTGAATTGGTCTTCCAGACGGGTATGGTGGGCTACCCGGAATCCGTCACCGATCCCTCCTACCGGGGTCAGGTGTTGGTGGTCACCTTCCCGCTCGTGGGTAACTACGGCGTGCCCTCTCGGGAGACCATGGATGAGCTGCTCAAGACGCTGCCCAAGCACTTTGAATCGACGGAGATCCACATCGCCGCCCTGGTCATTGCCTCCTACGCGGGCGAGGATTACTCGCACTTCCTCGCCCAGTCGTCCCTGGGCCAATGGCTGAAGGAGCAGGGCGTTCCCGCCATGCACGGTGTGGACACCCGTGCTCTCACCAAGCGGATCCGTCAGAAGGGTAGCATGCTGGGTCGCATGCTGCTCTCCAAGTCCGATCGGGAGGAGGCCCCGACGGAGAAGGACAGCTGGAGGTCCGCCTTTGAGGAGCTGGACTGGGTCGACCCCAATGTGAAGAACCTCGTGAGCGAGGGTGAGTCAACCACCGATCAATGCAGAAAAGAGGAAACAAACTCATTCTGACCTGTTTTTTTTCTCCCATAGTCTCCATCAAGGAACCCAAGCTCTACTCCCCGCCCGACAATGTTGCCCTCAAACACCCCTCGGGCCGTCCCGTTCGCGTGCTCTGCGTGGACGTCGGTCTCAAGTTCAACCAGCTGCGTTGCCTGCTGGCCCGTGGCGTCGAGGTCCTCGTGGTTCCCTGGGATTATGACTTCCCGACCCTGGCTGGTAAGAACTACGACGGTCTCTTCGTCTCCAACGGTCCCGGTGATCCCGCCACTCTCTCCAAGACGGTCGAGAACCTGTCCAAGACCCTCGAGGAGGGCCGCACGCCCGTCTTCGGTATCTGTCTCGGCCACCAGTTGATTGCCCGCTCGTCCGGTGCCCGCACCGAGAAGATGAAATTCGGTAACCGCGGCCACAACATCCCCTGCACCAGCATGATCTCGGGCAAATGCCACATCACCTCGCAGAACCACGGTTATGCCGTCGACGCGTCCAGTCTCACCGACGGCTGGGAGGAGCTGTTCGTCAACGCCAACGATGGCAGCAACGAGGGTATCCGTCATCTGAACCGTCCCTACTTCAGTGTCCAGTTCCACCCGGAGAGCACCCCGGGTCCCCGCGACACCGAGTACCTCTTCGATGTGTTCATCAACACCATCCAGGACACCCTCGCCTCGCCCGAGGCGCTGAACAAGCCCGTGTCGTTCCCCGGCGGCACCAAGGAAGAGAACATCAAGGCCGCGCCCCGCGTCTCCGTCAAGAAGGTCTTGATCCTGGGCAGTGGCGGTCTGAGCATCGGTCAGGCCGGAGAGTTTGATTACTCAGGCAGCCAGGCCATCAAGGCGCTGAAGGAGGAGGGCATCTACACCATCCTCATCAACCCCAACATCGCCACGATCCAGACCTCCAAGGGTCTGGCCGACAAGGTGTACTTCCTCCCGGTCAACGCGGACTTTGTGCGCAAGGTCATCAAGCACGAGCGCCCCGATGCCATCTATGTCACCTTTGGTGGCCAGACCGCCCTTCAGGTCGGTATCCAGCTCAAGGATGAGTTCGAATCCCTGGGCGTCAAGGTCCTCGGTACCCCCATCGACACCATCATCACCACCGAGGACCGCGAGTTCTTTGCTCGCAGCATGGAATCGATCAACGAGAAGTGCGCGAAATCGGCATCGGCCTCCAGCCTGGAGGAAGCCATGCGGGTGGTGGAGGACATCCAATTCCCCGTCATCGTCCGTGCCGCCTACGCTCTGGGTGGTCTCGGGAGCGGTTTCGCCGAGGACATGGACCAGTTGAAGGACCTCTGCACCAAGGCCTTTGCCGCCAGTCCGCAGGTCCTGATCGAGAAGAGTATGAAGGGTTGGAAGGAGATCGAGTACGAGGTCGTCCGCGACGCGCAGGACAACTGTATCACCGTGTGTAACATGGAGAACTTTGATCCCCTGGGTATCCACACCGGTGACTCCATCGTCGTCGCCCCCTCCCAGACGCTCTCGGATGAGGACTACAACATGCTGCGTACGACGGCGGTCAATGTCATCCGTCACTTGGGTGTGGTCGGCGAGTGCAACATCCAGTACGCCCTGAACCCGTTCTCCCGGGAATACTGCATCATTGAAGTCAATGCCCGTCTGTCGAGATCCTCCGCGCTTGCCTCCAAGGCCACCGGCTACCCTCTGGCGTTCATTGCCGCCAAGCTGGGTCTGGGCATCCCCCTCAACGAGATCAAGAACTCCGTCACCAAGGTCACCTGCGCGTGCTTCGAGCCGTCCCTGGATTACTGCGTGGTGAAGATCCCCCGCTGGGATCTCAAGAAGTTCACCCGTGTGTCCACCCAGCTGGGTTCCTCCATGAAGAGCGTCGGTGAAGTCATGGCCATCGGTCGCACGTTCGAGGAGGCCATTCAGAAGGCCATCCGCTCCGTGGACTTCCACAATCTGGGTTTCAACGAGACGAACGCGCTCATGTCCATCAAGGGCGAGCTGCAGACCCCCTCCGACCAGCGTCTCTTCGCCATTGCCAACGCCATGGCGGCCGGCTACAGCGTCGATGACATCTGGAAGCTCACCCAGATCGACAAGTGGTTCCTCAGCCGACTCAAGGGCCTGAGTGACTTTGGCAAGATGATGTCGTCTTACAATGCCAACACGGTGCCGAAGCTCTGGATCCGCCAGGCGAAGCAGTTGGGTTTCTCCGATCGCCAGCTGGCCAAGTTCCTGAGCTCCACCGAACTGGCGGTGCGTCGCATCCGTGTCGAATCCGGCATCATCCCCATCGTCAAGCAGATCGATACCGTTGCGGCCGAGTTCCCGTCGGTGACCAACTACCTGTACCTCACCTACAACGCTTCGGAGCACGACGTGGCGTTCGACGATAACGGAATCATGGTGCTGGGCTCTGGTGTCTACCGTATTGGATCTTCGGTCGAGTTCGACTGGTGCTCCGTGCGCACGATCCGCACTCTGCGTGAACAGGGCCACAAGACGGTCATGGTCAACTACAACCCCGAGACTGTGAGTACCGACTACGACGAGGCCGATCGCCTGTACTTCGAGAACATCAACCTGGAGACGGTCCTCGACATCTACCAGCTCGAAGCCTCGAGCGGCGTGATCATGTCCATGGGTGGTCAGACGCCCAACAACATCGCGCTGCCCCTGCACCGCCTCAACGTCCAGATCCTCGGTACCTCCCCGGAGATGATCGATGGTGCTGAAAACCGGTACAAGTTCTCGCGTATGCTGGACCGGATTGGCGTGGACCAGCCGGCCTGGAAGGAGCTGACCAGCATTGAGGAGGCCACCGGCTTCTGCAACAAGGTCGGCTACCCCGTGCTGGTCCGTCCTTCGTACGTGCTCTCGGGTGCGGCCATGAACACCGTCTACTCCGAGCACGATCTCGCCAGCTATCTGAACCAGGCCGCCGACGTGTCCCGGGATCACCCCGTGGTTATCACCAAGTACATCGAGAATGCCAAGGAGATTGAGATGGACGCTGTGGCCCGCAACGGTGTCATGGTCGGACACTTCATCTCCGAGCACGTCGAGAACGCCGGTGTCCACTCCGGTGATGCCACCCTGATCCTGCCCCCGCAGGACTTGGATCCCGAGACGGTGCGCCGCATCGAGGAGGCGACCAGCAAGATCGGAAACGCGCTGAACGTGACCGGCCCCTTCAACATCCAGTTTATCGCCAAGGACAACGACATCAAGGTCATCGAGTGCAACGTCCGCGCGTCTCGGTCGTTCCCCTTCGTCTCGAAGGTCATGGGTGTCGATCTGATCGAGATGGCCACCAAGGCCATGATCGGAGCGCCGTTCACCGAGTACCCGCCCGTCAACATCCCCAAGGACTACGTCGGTGTGAAGGTGCCTCAGTTCTCCTTCTCCCGTCTGTCCGGCGCGGATCCCGTTCTGGGTGTGGAGATGGCGTCCACGGGTGAAGTGGCCTCTTTCGGTCGCGACAAGTACGAGGCGTATCTCAAGGCCCTCCTCTCCACCGGCTTCCGCCTGCCCAAGGCCAAGGTTCTGTTCTCCATCGGTTCGTACAAGGAGAAGCTGGAGATGCTGCCGTCCATCCGGAAGCTGCACCAGATCGGATACTGCCTTTTCGCCACCGCGGGTACCGCCGATTTCTTGAAGGAGAACGGCGTCCCGGTCAAGTACCTGGAGGTGCTTGGGGGCCAGGAGGACGACATCAAGTCTGAATACTCGTTGACCCAGCATTTGTCCAACAACCTCATCGATCTCTACATCAACCTGCCCTCGAACAACCGGTTCCGGCGCCCGGCCAACTACATGTCCAAGGGCTACCGCACTCGCCGTATGGCCGTCGACTACCAGACGCCCTTGGTGACGAACGTCAAGAATGCGAAGATCCTGATCGAGGCCATCGCCCGCAACTACTCGCTCAACGTGCAGACTATCGACTACCAGACCAGCCACCGGACCATCATCCTCCCGGGCTTGGTCAACGTCGCCGCCTTCGTGCCCGACCTCGTGACCCCGAACTCGCCCGACTTCGAGCGGGTGACCAAGGCCTCGATTGCCGCCGGATTCAGCATGATCCGCGTCATGCCCGTTGGCGTTGACGCTTCGATCACCGATGCGCGGTCGTTGAAGGTTGCCCAGCAGACTGCCCAGAAGTCTTCGTTCTGCGACTTCAACTTCTCGGTTGTGGCCACCTCGACCAACTCGGAGCAGATCGGCCAGGTGACCGGAGATGTGGGCTCCCTGTTCATCCCCTTCAACCACCTGTCCGGGAACATCAGCAAGGTCGCGGCGGTCACGAGCCACTTTGGCGCTTGGCCCTCGAGCAAGCCCATCATCACCGACGCCAAGTCCACCGATCTGGCTTCCGTGCTGCTGCTGGCCAGCCTCCACAGCCGCAATATCCACGTGATGAGCGTGACGTCCAAGGAGGACATCCATCTGATTGCTCTGAGCAAGGAGAAGGGCCTCCGGGTGACGTGCGACGTGTCGATCTTCTGCCTGTTCTTCTCCCGCGACGACTACCCCCTGTGCAGCTTCCTGCCGTCGGCCGAGGACCAGAAGGCTCTGTGGGAGCACCTCGAGACCATCGACGTCTTCTCCATCGGCAGCGTTCCCTTCCAGCTCGCCGGCGAGAAGGCTTCCTCGGTTGTCGGTATTGCCGAGTCTCTGCCTCTGCTGTTCACCGCCGTTGCGGAGGGCCGCCTCACTGTCGACGACATCGTGGCGCGTCTCTACGAGAACCCCAAGAAGATCTTCGAGCTGCACGACCAGGCGGATAGCTCCGTCGAGATTGAGGTCGACCGCCCGTACCAGTACCAGTCGGCGGATTGGTCCCCTCTCAACGGCAAGACCGTGCGCGGCTCGGTCCAGCGTGTGATCTTCCAGGGCAAGACGGTCTGCCTGGATGGCGTGGTCACCCCCGACGCTCCCAAGGGTGCCGACATGTCCGGCCACCGGATCGTTCCGGCGTCTCCTTCTGTCAAGGCCGTGTCTTCTCCCATGGTGCATGGCCGCACGGAGCCGTTTGACCGACGTGGCTCGGTCTCGGGTACTCCCGGCCGGCAATTGCGCAGGGGCCTGGACCAGGCCATTCCCGCCACCAGCGAACTTGGCCCGCCTCTCTACAACGTCCCCCAGGTCGCGTCACCGCTGACGCAGATGCTGGCGCGTTCGCCGTTCAAGCAGAAGCACGTGCTGTCCGTCAACCAGTTCAACCGCTCGGACCTGCACCTGCTCTTCACCGTCGCGCAGGAGATGCGCCTCGGTGTGCAGCGGGAGGGAGTGCTCGACGTGCTGAAGGGTCGCGTTCTGTGCACGCTCTTCTACGAGCCGTCGACGCGGACGTCGGCGTCGTTCGATGCGGCGATGCAGCGTCTGGGCGGCCGGACCGTGGCCATCGCGACGCAGCACTCGTCCACGCAGAAGGGCGAGACGCTGCAGGACACGATCCGCACCCTGGGCTGCTACGCGGACGCCGTGATCCTGCGCCACCCGCTGCCGACCAGCGCGGAGACGGCGGCGCAGTTCTCGCCGGTGCCGATCATCAACGGCGGCAACGGCAGCGTGGAGCACCCCACGCAGGCGTTCCTCGACCTCTTCACGATCCGCGAAGAGCTGGGCACGGTGACGGGGCTGACGATCACGTTCACGGGCGACCTGCGGTACGGCCGGACGGTGCACTCGCTGATCAAGCTGCTGCAGTTCTACGACGTGCGCGTGCAGCTCGTGGCGCCCAAGGACCTGTCGCTGCCGGAGGAGGTGCGACAGCAGGTGATTGCGTCGGGCCAGCTGATGGTGGAATCGGAGGAGCTGACGCCGGAGATCGTGGCGCGGTCGGACGTGCTGTACTCGACTCGGGTGCAGAAGGAGCGATTTGTGGATCTGGGCCAGTACGAGCGTCTGAAGAACAGCTTCGTGATCGACAACGCGCTGCTGAAGCATGCTAAGAGCCACATGGTGGTGATGCACCCGCTGCCGCGGAACATGGAGATTGCGGAGGAGGTGGACTTTGACCAGCGGGCGGCCTATTTCCGACAGGTTAGTTTCTTTCCCTCTCCCCCTGGTTTGACCGATTTACTAATGTGCTGTCTAGATGCGATATGGGCTGTACTGCCGCATGGCCTTGTTGGCGTTGGTGATGGCGCCTTGAGCGTGTGGATGAAGTCTGTGGCACAGATGGTTTCTTGCTTTCCGCCAGTTTTGTTTGGTTGAAGTTTTGCCGTCTTTAGCTTTACGTAGTTTCGCTTGGATTTAGTCCATGTGATATAGATTAGATGAATTTCCTACATAACTTATTTTATGTATGGTGTATGTGTATTGTGTGGTGTGTGTGGTGTGTGTTATGTGTGTTATGTGTGTTGTGTGTGTTGTGTGCGTTGTGTGTGTTGTGTGTGTTGTGTGTCCTGTGCGTTCAGTGTGTGTTCAGTGTGTGTTCTGTGTTTGGCGTGTTTTGTGTTTTGTGTTATGTTTGGCGTGTTCTGTCTGGCGTTCTTTCTTTCTTTCTTTTCTTTTATTTGATTGTCATCTGGCATGACATCTGGCGCAGGATATGGACATGATCTGGTATGATCTGGATGGGACTGGCATTATATGGGATATTATATGGGATGGATGGATGGATGGATGGATACCACGGGATACCCTACTTATGACGGCGTTGTCGACAATGGCGACTGGACTACAGTATCCGATACCATTGATAATATATTGACTTTTCTCATATATCTATTTTTTTAACTCTGTTCTTTACCTAGAGATATCGAATGCAGTCACTTGACAAAGTATTGGCTCTCGTGTTATAATACTATCAAATTATGGCTATGCTGCGTGCGCTCCTTTTACGAAGGATATTCACTTGAATATATAACAATAGTCTAAGATTCATGTAAGAGAGCACTCTTATATTTCTAAATGTGTAGTCAAGTTATCTTTGTGCTCGCAAGTGGTCATCCACACCTGATTTACCTCTATTACGCACGTGTGGGCTAAGCTTAAAGAGACTACTATATATCAACTTGGCTTTGTATATAGATTTATATAGAAAATAATAAGAAGCTTAAAACCACTTTTAATAAGCTTATCGAGTGTTAACCTTTATACTTACTTCAATCCATGCCACAGCGTAGAGGCTGTTTTTAGCACTCGTGAGTGACCAACTATGTATTAGAAGTTTTATATACTTTGTTCTTCTTTATTCCCTGATTTTATACTTGAGTCTTTTAGCAATTGACATGTAAAATCAGTGAGATACATTTCAACATAGAGATAAGTATATATAATTCAGTGATGCCCTGCTACCTCGTCCCTGTGCCTTAAGACTGTCCTATCCATAAGTACTGGATACTATACCCGATCAAGAACATAATAGGCCAATCCAACACGATCACTCCATCGACACTTTGATGGCGTGATCGGACGAACGTCTTCACCTTATTGACTACTCTCCCTCTACCTCTGTTTCAAATCCGATCGAAAAGAATGACTGGATCAGAAAGCGTGGGATCCACTCCACGACCCCAATCTCGTCATCGCGGGACCTTCCTTGCTCATCGTCTCCGACGATATCTACCTACTCCGTACAGCCGTACTATAGATGTACCCCGGAGCAGACACTTGTTCCAGGATGGATGAAATCAGACTTCTCCGCAAGGAGGATCAGCATGGATGATACGCTATCGAGCCGTGGTTATCGCGCGAGGGGTGCTGGTGATGGTGTGCTGCCATGTGGTCCTGGCTTTCGATCGAAGAATTGTATCTCCTTCTTCACTTCAACTTGTACAGTCTATTCTTTGTCAAAATTGGTCCATGGTCAATGATCAATGATTGATGATCATATACATACAATGTCACCACCACAGGAAAAGTCAGACGATTGGGTCAAAAACCCCAACACCTCCAGCGAGAGCAGCCTCGGAGACGCAGAGCACCAGTCCGTCAATGAGAAGGCCTTGTTAAGGAAGCTGGATCTGAGATTGCTGCCGCCGCTGACTATATTGTATCTGTTGTCGTTTTTGGATCGGAGCAATGGTTATTCTCCCAACATGAGGTTCAAAATCAGAGTAATGGCTAACTCGAGCAGTGGGAAATGCGAAGCTGGAGGGGTTGACGGAGGATGTTAAGATGAGTATGTCAGCTCAAATATGACTCTTAGACTCGGATACGACCAGTCAAACTAACTGACCAAGCTGGCGATGAATACCTCACCGGCCTGACCCTCTACTTCATCGCCTACGTCGTCTTCGAAATCCCCTGCAACATCATCCTCAAGCGGACGACGCCGCGCATATGGCTCCCCACGCTGACGTTGGTCTGGGGGATTGTGGCGACCTTGATGGGTGTTGTGCAGAATTATCCTGGTTATCTGATTTCACGAACGGGTACGTCTTTCTTTCCTTTCCTTTCTGTCGTCAAGGCGAGGAAGAAGCTAAGAGAACAGCACTCGGCATCGCGGAGAGTGGCCTCTTCCCGGGGGTGGTCTTCTACCTGTCCATGTGGTATAAGCGAAACGAGCAGCATTATCGCGTGGCGTTGTTCTTCAGCGCTGCGTCGTTGGCGGGTGCGTTTGGAGGGATTCTCGCGTGGGTATGAATACACTGTCCAGGAGTACATGAGGAAGAGTTCACTGATTGGATAGGGCATCGCGCATATGAAAGGCGTGGGGGGGTATAACGGCTGGCGATGGATCTTCATTTTGGTAGGTCCACTTCAATGTACATCACCTCGGATCCTAACAGAAAACAGGAAGGTCTCTTGACGGTGGTCATGTCGTTGGTCGCCTATCTCTGGGTATACAACTACCCCTCGACGGCCGAGTTCCTGTCCGATAAAGAGCGCGCGTTCATCCAGTACCGACTGAAGACGGACAACGATTCTGTCCGCGACGAGGCTTTCACCTGGTGTGCTGTGCTGGATGCCCTTCAAGATCCGAAGGTTTGGCTGTATGGGCTCGGCTTCCATACAATGTCTCTACCACTATACACACTGTCTTTGTTTCTGGTACGACCTGAGCTCTCTCCCTCAATCCTACTACATCACTAATATAGATACAGCCCAGCATCATCAAAGAACTCGGCTACACCGCAGCAGAAGCCCAGCTCCTCTCTGTTCCCCCCTACGCCGCAGCCTTCGTTCTCACCCTCATCGTGGCCGTCCTTTCGGAGAAGACCCAGCGTCGCGCCCCCTTCATCATGGGCTCGTCCCTCCTCGGCTGCATCGGCTACATCATCCTCCTCACGGACCCCCGCCCCGGCGTCTCCTACGCAGGGACCGTCTTCGCCGCAGCCGGCATCTACCCGGCGGTGGCCATCGTGCTCTCCTGGCCCGCGAACAACGTCTCAGGCCAGACGAAGCGCGCCATCGCCAACGCGATGCAGATCTCCATCGGCAACCTGGGGGCCGTGATGGGCACGCAGCTGTACCGGACGGAGTATGCGCCGCGGTATTTCGTGGGCCATGGCGTGGCGCTGGGGTATCTGGTGGCTAACGTGGGTGTGGTGTCAGTCTTGTGGTGGGTTTTGCGGAGGGAGAACGAGAAGAAGGCCGAGATACGCCAGAGGGAGGAGATTCCTTTGGAGATCGGGGATATCAGTGATGAGAAGAATGGGTTCCAGGGAGATCGGGATCCACGGTGGGTTTTTCAGACTTGATATAGTTTAATCTATTTGTAAATAGTTGAGGGATATACTGATGTGGATGTGACTGATACCTGAGTGAATTTGCCGTTCATTCACTTCTTCTTCTCCTTCTCCTTCTTCTTCCTTTCTTGTTGTCTGCTCTTCTTTCTTCTTCTCTTCTCCACTTTTCTCTATGCCCGACTCTAATCCTACTCATCTCTAACCTGACTCCAATACTACACGTCCTAAACTACCCACCATGCTCAAATACATCTACCTCAAAACCATCGCCGTCCTCCTCCGCGCCCTCTCCCGCCTCACAACCTCCATACACGCCCACCCAGACGCAATCGAGCACATCCCCTCTCGCGATCCCAACCGCACCATCAAAATCCACATCTACTACCCTCCTCACCCAACCACCCCGCCCAACACCCGCATCCTCCTCAACTTTAGCGGCAGCGGCTTCGTCATGCCCGCCCACGGCCTCGACGACCCCTTCTGCCGCCGCATCAGCGCCGAAACAGGCTACACCGTCCTCGACGTCTCCTACCGCACAGCCCCAGAACACCCCTTCCCCGCCGCTCTCAACGACGCCGCCGACGCAGTCGCCTGGACGCGCAGCCGCTACCCCAGCGCTCGTCTAGCCCTCAGTGGGTTCAGCGCGGGAGGAAACATCGCTGCTGTTACTGCTACCACCAATACAACCACCACTCTATCCACCACAACAGACACCGACAGTGAAACACCATCATTCTCACATCTGATGCTCTTCTACCCCGCCGTCGACATGCGCGCGTCCAACCCCCCAAAGACAGCCCCCGACTCCTCCGTCCGCCCGCTCCTCCCAAACTGGGTCCTCGTCTTCTTCGTCCGCTGCTACATGGCTGGATTCGCGGATAAGGATATCCCCTCCGCACTGGCTGACCCGAGAGTCTCCCCTGCGCTGGCAGACCCCGCGCGCTATCCCCGCGTGTGTGGAATCGTGACAGCGGCGCAGGATACGATGGCGCAGGATGCGGAGAGGTTGGCGGGGCGGATTGAGGAAGCGGGGAAGGGGAGGTCGGTTGTTGTTTGGGAGAGGATGGAGGGGGTGGGGCATGCTTGGGATAAGTTTGTTAAGGATGGGGAGGGGGCCGTTCCTTGGGTGAGGAGGGAGAGGGCTTATGGGATTGCGGTGGAGGTTTTGGGGATGTAGTTCTCTCACTCTCACTCTCTCTTTCTTTCATTCGATTTTCTTCCTATCTGTTTCTTTCTTGTTTCTTCTTCTCTTTTGTGTCTTTTCTCTGAATCTTTATATTCTTCACTTGTCATGGAGTTGCCGTGGAATTAGTTGATTTTGCTGGATTACTGTGGCTTGGGAGGATTGACTGAGGGTGAGGTTGCGATGGGCTAAGTACAGTATCGTAATTGATATTAGCATTAAAAAAAGAAGAACATATGTTTATAGCTGCGGCTTGTCCATCAAAAGTAGACCGAATGCTAAGCGAGTCGAGTCTCAGTCGGACAGTACTCGATATAATACTATTATGTAACGTGATTTGTGGTGTATCTGTAAACAGCCATTCTACATAGCTTCATATAATATAGAATAGAACCAGCCAACTAAAAACACCGGTATTGAAACAGTGCATTGTAATGCATAGATGATAATATAAATTCACCCCTTAGCAGCCTCCGCCAACCCCGAAATCAACGACTCCGACCTCGTCATCTTCGGCCTCTCGCGTCTCTCCTCCCCATTCACCCCCAACCCCCGGGCCACCAGATCCCGAAAGTCGACTCCCACCTCGGACAGCATATCCGCGTGGCTGTGCACAATCTCGAGACACTTGTCCCAGACGCTCGTGCCGCGCTGGACGCTGCTCAGCTGGCGCGTGAGCAGCGTGTTGAACCCTTCCAGCTGCCGCATGGCCCAGCCGATGCAGGCGCTGCTCATTGCGGGGGAGAAGCATTGCTGGTAGATGCTGATGGTGTTTTTGATGAGCACGAAGTAGACGTAGGAGATTTGGAAGATGTAGAGGGGGAGATCGCCTTCGAAGACACAGGCTCTGCACTGGGTTAGTATATCTTATTCTATTGCACCCTAAGAGCTTGAACATACCGAATGCGCTTGGTGACGGTGTCGGACCGTGCGTCCAGGTAAGCCTCGCGTGCTTGGTCCTCAAAGCCTAGCCGGCTCAGCCAGGAGACCTTCCGCTGGGTCGCTTGCAGGAAGGAAGGCGTGTCGACTAGCGCCCGCACCAGCACCTCGGCCAGCTTGGCGGCTCGCTCGTCCACCTTGGTGTTGATCACGTCCTGCGCGAACGAGTTGCCCCGCAGGCCGCGCGCCAGCTTGCGCAGGCGCTCGATGTTGGCCACCGACTCCTCAAACCGCTGCAGCGCGATGTCGATGTCCAGGTCGTCGATCTGGGACTCCACCCAGCGGAGGTTCTGCTGCTTTCCGTCGACGTCGATTCGCACTTCCGGCATGTCCCGACCGTCGTCCCCGGCGTCCAAGGCCTCGGGCTGGGGGAGGAAGACGGACTGACGTCGTCCCATGAATGCAAAGGGGTCGGTGGTCTTGCTCGCGGCCTCGGTCTCGGTGCGGAGCGTGCGACGCAGGTCCTCGACCGTCTTGCGGAACGTGGCGAGGAGCTCGGCCTTGGCCGTGCTGTGCCGCTTGTCGTGGCGATAGGTGAACGGCTTGGCGCCCACGCGGACGCTGATGGCGTTGGTGATGCCGCGCTCTTCGGCCTCTTCGCGGGCCGGCCCGCTCCCGAGGTGGGCGCCCAGATCGATCATATCGATGTCCTGCAGGGGCCAGCACTCCTCGGCCACGAGCTTGGTCGGCACGGGCCCGCGATGGTTCGGGTTGTTCTGGTCGACCCGCTTGCGTTTCTTCGCGGCCACCAGCAGGTGGTCGTTGAGCAGCACGATGTGGACGGGGCGTCGCGGCTTCCACGTGGCAGAGTCCAGCTCGGCCCAGTTCCCCGTCTCCATCACGATATGTCGCCCCGGCACCACGGGGAGGAACTTTTGCGACCCCTCGACCGTCTTCCACAGCGTTTGCAGCTGGACGTTCCACATGCTCTCGAGGTTGGCGACGGAGCTGCGGTTTCCGTTGCGCTTGGGTAACGGCTCGTCGGGGGACAGCGACATGGGGTTCGGGGAACTGCCCACCGCCGTCTGTCCCAGGGCCGTGGTCAACTCGGCCATCAACGCCCGGAGCGTGCGCATTTCACTCTTCAGTTTATCGGCCTCCTTGCTGATCTTGATGAACTGCGTGCGGTTCTGGTATACATTCTGCTGGAGATCGGTCGAGGTTCGGTTCTTGACCTTTCGCAGGACCTTTTGGTAGTCCTCGATCTCCTCTTCCGACGCCTTGGAGAGAAGATTGGCCACGTCTAGGGGATATCAGTGAGCCGCTGTATTCCCACCAACCAGAGGGTGTAGGGGTGATGATATCCTCACATTTATCGACCGGTAAACTG
Source organism: Aspergillus taichungensis (assembly GCA_002850765.1). Taxonomy (NCBI): domain Eukaryota; kingdom Fungi; phylum Ascomycota; class Eurotiomycetes; order Eurotiales; family Aspergillaceae; genus Aspergillus; species Aspergillus taichungensis. The sequence continues at coordinate 436,342 of KZ559497.1, read as the reverse complement.
GGATCCCGCAATGCGTCGAGGTCCACCTGCGGGGGTCCCGACGGTTCCATGGACGGTTTCCGGCTCACCTGCGGCGGGGTGAGGCCATACCCGACCGGCAGGGCTGGCAGCCCCGGGACCGGCGGCGCATTGGCATCGAAATCCGGCAGTTGGTTGAATCGCGTCGAATACCGTCGCTTGACCAGATCGGAGGTGGCATTCTCTTTCGGCGGACCCCGGTCCCGCGACCCTGAACTGGTCGACCCGGTCCGTTGGCTCGGCTCACCCTTGTTATTCTGTGGCAGCGGGCCTGAGATGGGTTTGGGCGCACTGATCTGGGGACGAGGACGACGCGATTTACTTCGCAGAGTTAAACCACGGCCTTCCATGATGTTGACTCTTGGGGGAGGGGAGTAAAAAAGACAATGGGGGGGGGGGTTGAGGAAGGGGGTGTATCAGGACGGATCCACTCTGGAGATCGGAGAGAGAGAGAGACACGACGTAAGTGACTTTGTTCGCTCGAGCGGGAGAGAAAGGCCGAACGCGGAAGAACAATAATCCTCCCATCTTTGCGTCGCTCTTTTTTTTCTTAGCTTTAGCCGACCTGCCGACCTTCAGCTAATCGATCAAGACCGACTCTGGAACCGCGAATTATCATCTCCGAATCCTCATTGACTCCTCTTCCATTCGTCTCTTAGGAGCTCTTTCTATCCGCCCTATTATCCCGAGGTCCCCTGATATTTCCCTCCATCTCCCATCTTCCCACCCCTTCCAGTTCAACATGCAGACGTCAACGTTGGTGGCCATCTCCACTGGCACGGTCCTGACCGGCTTGCTGGGTAAGTCGTGTCGCCTACCCTGATCAACTCCATGGGGAAAGGGAAAAGAAAACAACAAGAGAAATGCCAGCTGATCCGAATCCGCCTCTAGCGTATGCCGTGTACTTCGATCACAAGAGACAGACGGATCCGGACTTCCGCAAGTCCCTCAAGAGGAACAACCGACGGATGGCCAGAGCCGTCAAGGAGGAGGTCGAGGCCCAGGGTGCCCAGGAACGGGAAACCATCAAGCAGGTCGTGCAGCAGGCCAAGGATGAGGGCTTCCCGACCGACCTCGAGGAGAAGGAGGCCTACTTCATGGGTCAAGTCGCCAAGGGCGAGTCCATCTGCGGTGAAGGTATGTGTCGACTGCAGTCCCTTCTTGTATTCATGGAAAGGAAAAGGAGAGATATTTGAGATAGAGTCAGTACTCACCATCCCTCCTAGATGCAGACAAGATCGAGGCCGCTCTCTGCTTCTACAAGGCCCTCAAGGTCTACCCCCAGCCCAAGGACCTGATTGCCATCTATGACAAGACCGTCCCCAAGGAGGTGCTCGAGGTGTTGGCCATGATGGTCGCCATGGACCCCGTCCTGCAGGTCGGCTCGTTCACCGGTGGCGGTGCTGGTGCCGACAACCACGGCGTCGAATAAACGCATCCGACGTCACCCTCCCGTTCGAATCCGAATTTGCGCCCTTTCCTCGCCATGTCTTGTCCCTTTGAGCCCTCGATCCCCTCTCATCCCTCGATCCCCCGTCACCCCTCGGAGTTCCGCGTGCAAGGTTTTTTTGACCTCCAGCGTGTCTTCCTGTGTTTAACCACACTCGGGACCGTGGCCGCATCTGTCGTGTGGTAAATAGACTTCTCTCCTGCCGGCCCATGAGTCGGATTATATTTACCATATGACATCTCCCAGCATCTCCACTATGTCGAGTGCGTGTATTTTTTTCTTTTCTTCTCTTTTCTTTTCTTTTCTTTTCTTTTCTTTTCTTTTTTTTCTCTCATGTCTCCGGTACCATTGTATATTTGCATTGTTGTCTTGGCCGCCGGTATGGCGGAATCATCTTGGTATTTCTCGGCGCCATGACTTGGTCCTTTTCGTTCTCCGTGTCCTTCCTCCTTTTCCTTCACGGTCCGTTATACGAGGGTCTAGGTCACCAATTTCTGGGCTTCTCTGGTTGTCTTTGTTTATTGTTCTTCCCCCCTCTTTGTCCATAGGATGGGTTAGTTGGGGGTGTATTAAAAGAGATCATCGGTAGTTTAGCGAATCAAAGAATTGATCGAGGACATCAATATAGGATATTAAAAGCGTAGATCAATAATCCATCCCACATCCTTTCAGGGCTAGAAAAATCAACCATTTAATTCCTTAATGTCGCAGGTTCCTGCCAAGGAGGCAACCATTGGACCCATGGGGGGTTTTCCTCCACTTGCCCAGCTTCTAGTGTCTTCAGTCCGTCGTTTAATTAATCTCTGGGCACGACCTAGTCCTGATAATAAATAAATAATCAATCAATCATAATAATAAATAATAAAATACATCGTGAAGTCCGTTATAAGGTCCCGCTCCCCTTTTCTCCCCTCCTTCTTCTTCAGCCCTGCTCGTTCTCTCTCTCTCTCTCTCTCCCTCTCTCTTTTACAGATCCAGTCACTCTTTTCTGGTTCTTCACGCTCGCTGCTTCCATTTGATTTCTGCTCTTGCTTCTTGCGCTCGTCGCTGTCACTCCTTAATCTATTCCTCACGTATCTAGAATAAGGGCTCTTCCCGGTGAGGAGTCTGTCCGGTCATTCTCACAGATCGCAACCTTACATCTACAACGACAACATGTTGCCGGTGGGTGTCCGACCAGGACTACAATGGAGTCAATTCCATGAGCAAAAAGAAAAATTGCAAACTAACCCATCTAGACATACGGTCGCGTCCTGGCTGCCGTGTGCGCCCTGGCCACCACGGCGACGGCGGTGGTCCCCGTCGAGGTCAAGGGTCGCGATTTCGTCAACAGTGAAACTGGAGACCGTTTCCAGGTGATGGGCGTCGAGTAAGGATTTTCGATCTCGTTACTCCGTATGGAAGGTGACAGTGCTGATCGTGGTGTCATTGACGAACAGTTACCAGCCCGGCGGTACGTCAGGCTTCAGCAAGTCCAAGGATCCCCTGAGCGACCCCAAGAGCTGTCTGCGTGATGCCGCTCTCATGCAGCGTCTGGGCGTACGAATCCCACCTCCACCCTTGGTTGTTGGCTACGGAGACTAATCACGATCGCAGATCAACACCATCCGCATTTACAACCTGTCCCCCGAGGCTGATCATGACGAATGCGCGTCCATCTTCAACGCCGCCGGGATCTACATGATCCTCGATGTCAACTCCCCGCTGCAGGGAGGCTCCCTCGACCGCACTGACCCCGAGGGTACCTACAACGCCGAATACTTCGAACAGGTGTTCGGCATCGTCGAGGCGTTCAAGGATTTCCCCAACCTCCTCGGCTTCTTCGCCGGCAACGAGGTCATCAACGAGCAGAGCGTCAAGAAGGTCCCCGCCTACATTCGCGCCGTCCAGCGTGACATCAAGGACTATATCAAGGAGCAGGTGGACCGCAACATCCCCGTCGGCTACTCCGCCGCCGACGTGCGTCCCATCCTCGTCGACACGGTCAACTACATGATGTGCGAGGATAAGGACGAGCCCAGCGCCAGCTCCGACTTCTTCGGCCTCAACTCGTACTCCTGGTGCGGCGATGCGAACTTCAAGAAGGCCGGCTACGACGTCCTGACCGAGGACTTCTCCAAGTCGTCCATCCCCGTCTTCTTCTCCGAGTACGGCTGCAACGCCGTGAAGCCCCGCAAGTTCAGCGAGGTCCAGGCCATCTACGGCGACGAGATGTCGCAGTCCTTCTCGGGCGGTCTGGTCTACGAGTACACCCAGGAGGACAACGAGTACGGCCTGGTCAAGATCAAGGACAACGGCGACGCCACCCTGCTGGTCGACTTCGACAACCTGATGGAGCAGTACGCCAAGCTGGACATGAAGAAGGTCCAGACGGCCAAGGAGTCGCAGACCGGCGCCAAGGCCCCCACCTGCGGCGAGGGTCTCATCAAGAACGGCACCTTCCTCAGCACCTTCGACCTCCCCAAGCGTCCCTCCAAGGTCCAGGACATGATCGACAACGGCCTCAAGGACGCCAAGACCGGCAAGCTCGTCGACGTCTCCTCCGCCCCGGTCGAGCAGACCATCTTCGACCACACCGGCAAGGAAGTCAAGGGTGTCAGCCTGAAGGCCCTCGCCGAGGGCGAGACCAACGCCCCGGGCAAGCACGCCGACGGCAAGGCCGACGGCAAGTCGGACGAGAAGGACGAGGAGAGCGCCGCGGGTGCCCTGTCCGCCCCCGTCTGGGGTCTGGCCACCGGTGCTGCCCTGGCCACTCTTCTGCTGTAGTTCTTTCCTCACTACCCCGCCCTATGTGGATACGTCGATAATACCTCGCTCTTGTGAAACGAGCTGTCATTCTAGATGGACAGCATGTCCGGCACAATTCAACGTCTGCTAGTCGTATAGTACTGTGTGTTATATATCCATTGAAGCATTGCATTTCTCTATTTTTAGCATAGAATACATCCTCTTCACTGCTTGTGAAGTTCTTGTTACTCAATGTTCCGTGGAGTGCCGGTGGAGAGCATAGATATAAAATTTAGTAGCAATAATTGATCCGGGAATACTCTGAACACAGGATGGTTGTCAGGACTCTCATTCTTGTCCACTACACCAAAAACACCAATTAGCGAATGGTAGGGCATTGGCATTATTGATAATCAACAATTGTTCATCTAGCTATGAATACTGATTTATCATACCTTTGGCTCAAGACGACTACATTACTACACTGGGCAGTTGAAAGATACAAACATACAATTAATTAGATTTGTGAAAATTCTTCGAGACGGCCAGAGTAAACAGGACACGCCCTATTCCAATCAAGATACCCAAGACTCCACCCAAGGGTGACAACCCACACAGAAGAAAGACCCTCTAGCAAAACCCTCGTTCCAAAAAAAAAGATACCCGAGATAAGACTCAAACTCTACCTAGGAATCTTAACACCAGTGTCCCAGTCGGGGAAAGGGTTAGGTTTAGTCGACACGAAATCCTCCGAGCTGTGGTAGCATAGCTTTCGCTGAGTCTCAAAGGATGCAAACGAGCAGGCAGAGGAAGTAGTGCACAATCTCAGGCAATCTTCCAGGTTGTTGAACACTCCCTCCTGTTTCGTCATGGTTGAGGGTACTATTGTCTGGCATTAGCATAATAGCCTGCTGTCATAGGCACTATCAAGGGTTCATCCATACCTTGGCCACAAACGATGTAGAAGCTCGTGTCATTCACCTCTGCGATCTTGCGATCACTGGCCGCACCTGCGTAGAATAGAGCAATAAGCACGAAAGTCCCACCCACACACAAGCTTCAATCCATCACTCACACGTAGGAGGTCCAGGCTTGTACTTAGCCAGACTCTCCTGGCAGCTCGCGAGCGGATCCAGCTCCGTAATGACCATACGACCAGCATAAGGGACGCGGGTCCCAGCAGGCTGGCCCAGCCAGCACTGGCCCAGGGAGCGGTCCCACACAGCAATACTGCAGTCGTCATCGTCGTCGCAGACGTCCATGCACTTCTCAGGGGTGCTCAGTTTGACATAGTGACTGCTGCCGGTCCCCTGGGCGACATCGCAGTAGTAGGAGAACTTCTTTCCGTTGACGGTGAGCGTTCCTTCCGTTCGGCCGTTGCCGCAGTACTGGTCGAAGGTTTCGTTGTAGGGTCCTCTGGCGGCGGTGGTGGCGACGCTGGCTGCTGCGAGGTGGGTTGCGCCTAGGGCGGTTGCGAGATGCGAGAATCTCATGTTGGGGGATGGATAGAGAGGCTTGGGTGGGTTGATACTTGAAGAGGGACATGCGGTGGTTGGTGAAGATAGGGCTGTTTGCTCTTTTATATATCTGAATGACAGCGGTTTCGATCTGAGAATTGCGGTAGTCTACATTTTTGTTTTCAATGGTATGGATGCCAGACAATTCTTTGTGCTCTACTTCTCGTATCCAGGACCTCGAAACGGACAACAACAGTCGTGTTGACCGGAGAATGTGGGATTCCCTATTGGCGTCCCTTGCAGTCTGGGGGTCTGGCTTGAGGGGGGAGAGACTTGAGATCGGAGGATTCTTGTTAGAGAATTCCAAGGTAGAACGAGAAGATGAGAGACCAAGGCAGAGTAGATCTTATTTCGCATATTTCATCAAATTGTCATTCTTCATCTTTCGAAAATCTCGAATGCAGGTCCAGCGGATGGATGTTACTCCCCATGCAAGGAAATGATGTCCTCCATTCCCTCCCTTGCGAGGTCGAGAACCCAACCAGTCATGCTGTTTCGAAAAAGATGATAGTAGAGTACTTGGGGGCTGATTTCAACCCTATAAGAGCTCATCACCTTGGGGTTTCTTCCTGTCTCTGCTCAGAATTCTTCCTTTTGTTTCTATATTACTATGTATTAGAAATTCCCTCATTCTGGGCATGGCTGTTGATTGAGCCTGTCTGAGTCTACTTGTTTTAGAACACAGGTATGGAACCCAAATAGGGACTGGTTTTATCAAAGGGTTCATTACTCGCCCCATAGTGGGTCTACGCTGTCGATTTACCCCGAATCCTCTCCACAGGACAGTGAACTAATCCAGCCTTACCAGGCCCACTACCAATGGAGCTGTTTGGTAGATTTATGGCCGCGCTGAGCTCAATCAATATAGGATCTACTTTTGGATATATAGGATATCAAGATATTATAGCTCTGGCAAGATTCTTGTTTAGATCAAAATGGATGGCAGGGAAATACAGAATGTTGATTCCAGGGGCTTTCATCAATATAAATCAAGTGCTATGTAGATAAACAGACAGAGAATGGAGATACTGGTGTGGTTTTCGGGCGTATTGTCGAAAGGCAATAATAAGCACGATCGAAACCCTGACGAGATAAAAGATATTGGCCAAACCTCCGAAAATGTGACTCTATAAGAAAAATAGGCCAATTGCAGATACTATCCGTTCAGACATGAAGGTGATGATGGATGATAATGTATATCGACTTTGAAGACTTAAAATGGACTATTCTACTGCCGTGCTTAGTACTGCTAATCCTTGTTTTCACAATGCAAATCTATTAATCACTTAAATCATGATAACTTGCAAAATTCACAAACAAATTGATACAATATTAAACGGCCCTGCCCTTGCCCTTGCTCGTATCCCCCGATTGCGAATAAGCCAGTCCAGGAAATTCCTCCCGGTCCTTGTCGTCCTGCTGCGCGTTCTCCGCTAGACTTAACTGAATGGCAAACTCCAGGTCGTCCATCTCTTGACGATTACTGCTTTCTGCCATGGCGGGCTCGTCCGGGAAGAATTCGCTGTGGTGATGCTGGTCGGACGTTTCAGGAGGTTTACTCTCGTCGAACCCGGTGGGGGGTCCGTCGAGGAGACTTAACCGAATTGCTTCGGCGATGTCAGGCGCGAGGTCATCGTCGGCGAATTCCTCGTACGGAGACGAAGAGGACGATAGCTCATCTGCTGGGAATAAGCTGCCGTGCCGTCCGACTGTGTCGCTCGACGAGGCAGTACTGGCAACCGAGGTCCCCGCCACTCCACCGCGCTTGCTTGCGTGATCGGCGCACGCCTCCTCGCTCAACAGTCGTGCGTACGCTAGCATTTCCTCCTCGGTGGCACCAGGCCCAAGGAGGTCGGTACCAAAACGATTGCGAAGATGCGCTTCTTGCTTTCGGTCGGCTACGTGCTGTCGTTTCAGTTCCTCCAGTTCGTCGTCAATGTCGTCCTGAAGTGCTCCTCGCCCGCTATTGTTGAACCGCTGGGCGTCGGCAGCTGCGTTGCTGCCTCGTTGAGTGCGCCGGAACCGACGCTTGCTGGTCTTGTACTGGTCCGCGGCTGTGGAACCATAGGACCAATAGCGCAGATGGGTCCCCAGAGCCACCATGCCCCGTAGCACAGTTGAGTCAGGGTCAAGGCACATCGCGCCTGTCGCATAGAAGTTGTTTCCAACACCAAGGATAGAGGCCTCGGCTTGGACTAGTCTGCGGCGGGCCCGTGAAGAAAACCGCGAGTTGATGGTCCGAATCGGACGGGTCGAGGAAGCGAGGGGATCCCAGGCTTGGACCAGTCCATCATTCCCACCATGGACGAGATAGAGAGACGTCAAGGCCAAAGAAGAAACCTGTGGAGAATCCGTTTGGATGATACGCAGTGGGTCAATAGACTTGATTATCTCTGGATTCTTCGAGGTGGAGGATCGGACATCCCAGACAAAGACCAGCCCGGTACTAGTGCCAACGGCCATATACCGTCCACGCTGCCCAGGAACTTCGACGTTCGAGCCAGATTGCTGCATATGTGGCAGAGGGGAAGATGTAGCAGATGACACAGCTGATGTGCCGCTCATTCCCAGTAAGGGATCCTCATCAGCCGTCAACAAGGCGTAAGTGGACTCATCTAGTGCGCTGGCCGTGATACGGACGGCTTTCCGATCACCGAAGGAGAAGTCTGAGATAAACCATTCCGTGCTCCCCTCTCCACATACAATGTCACTGAGACGACTGGAAGCACGAGACGGTGGGACACTGTCTGCTGATTCTGACATCGGCGACGGAGACGCCACCGGTCCACCAAAAATCGACGTCGCAGGGCTGGATTCAGCAAGAGACGGGTAGGTTCCAAGTGCCGGGGGCGATTCGACCTTGGATAATTTCCTAGTATACCGGCGAATGGAAGCTTTCTCGGCCCCACCAGCGCCACGGGTAACAACCACCATCGATTCGCCAGCACCATGGGCATCATCGCCAGCAAAATCGACGATCAAGTCCCGTCTCATATCCCAGCCCTCACAAACCCTCCTGAAGTGTTTAGGTTTGAAGGACATGAACCGTTGAATCTCGTTTGTCTCCGTAGCCACTTGCTCCTGGCTAAGCTTCATGGAGTCCGATGACGACCGGGGACTGTAGCTGCCATCAACCGGTTCCCGATTGAAGGGATCAGGCTTTGCCGTTCGCCTGCTCAGCTCGACAAGCTCCCAGCGGGCACTTCGACCTGTCTTCCAAGCTAACGCGTCGAGCTGCTCTGCGCTCATCTTAGCCGATGGAGTTTCAGGTTGGCGAGGCAGTTCCGAGATATAGAACACCTCACCCAACGCGTTCAGCACTGCGGCCCAAATGCGGCGACGATCATAGCGCCTAGATGAGAAGCGCTCATCTACCGCAATCGCGATGATGGGAACCCCCGGGGAAAGTACCCATTTCGCTGTTACCTGGCCTCTTTCGAACCTCTTTTCATAGGTGGGATGGGGTCCAAGCGCGTAAGCCGTGAGAACGCCGGAAGAAGCGCCCGACATCATACCAATCAAACCCCCAGTCAACTTCAATATCGGAGATGATTTCGCAATCCACACTGAAGTGACCGCAGTGGCGATCGGATTTAGGACCGGAATGCCAAGATGCGGATGCGGGCTTGACTGAACAAGATTCAAGAACCGCCCACGCTGCTCGACAGACGAGATAAAGTAACAGCGTCCTTGAGGGCATGCCTCCCCGTATATCATGCCGTAAGGCTGGCTCACATCCATACGGTTAGACAAACCAACTATATTCCCGGCCCCTAAGCCGTACTCTGCATCGCCCGGAAAGATCTCCGCGAAATGACGGAACAGCTGGTGGTCCGACACACCCCACGTGCCCACCTTCACTGTCGAGGGGTCACTGGCAGACGCGATGCCTTGTTCTGCAGCGCCGTGCATGAACAGAGGCTCCTTCTTGGAATTTGTATTGCCGAAGACGCCATGGACATGGCTGACAGGGTACAAAAGCTGGGAGGTGTAGGTCAGAATAGCACTTCCATTGCGCATATTCGCCGATCGAACTGTGCCATGCTTCTTCGATGGTGCAAACTGCGCAGGCTTCCCCCGCGCCAGCGACCTCAGCAGACGAGTGCGCAAAATGTACTCGCTTCGCCAGGACGCCAAAGCGGTTAGCCTAGAGAAGTGCCGCTTGTCGTAGGCCAGACTATCGGATTGATCTGCCGCAGACAACGGAACACCATCTTCGGCGTTCGGTCCAGGGAAGTAACGGGAGAAGGCAATCCTCCAGGCATGGGGTGTCGTAACCAGGCTGTGCAAGCGATGGGACACTAGCGCAATAGATGAGAGCGACTGCGGAGGCAGGTGAGAGAGGATGTGAGTCAAAACCTCTGCCAATCGTTGCAGTTAGCCGAAGGTCCGAGCCCCGTGTTCAATCGATTTGATAACCTACCATTGGGGAAATCTTCCAGGGATAGATATGACGGAGTAGTCATGGCTACAACTCTGAAACCTAGTCCCTCCTGGTTTTTCGGTGTGCGGGCAGCTGCCTTTTCATACTGGCTAACTCTATCAACCGGCGCGGATGTTTGAGCTGGCTGGTTTAGGCCCGATTGGCCCACAGGGGGACCAGACAAGGCTCCGGAGTCCCCGGCCTTGTCATGGTCAAGGCCGGAGACTCGATGATCGCCACACGAATCATGTCCATCCTGGGTGAAGGAGAAGTTTTCGGACGATGGGTATAGTGAGCGATTGTGTTCGAAAACTGCAGTGGACTCTGGTTGCATAAACAGGTCTCGCAAGGTAACGGCAGCAACGGGGACGACTGAACCAGGCGAATATTCTGGGTCAGTCGGAGAGTAGGACAAACGGATCGGGCGAGAGGCGTCAACGACACGGAAAAGATATGAATCTCAAATGATATAACGCGCACAAAGGTATGAATGTTGTATTTACAGCAAATGAGTGCGAAGATCAGGATCCGATATGAGGAGGGGGTAGAGCAGGAGGGCGACTGGAGAGAAGGAGAAGGAGGAGGATGATGATGATAAGAGTGAAGTCGAAGATGAAGCAGGCTTGGCACGAGAATGCGGAAAATCTACGGGTTATGTAAGCCATTAATGAGGGGTGGCGGTTTTCGCGTGTCGGTCACGTGGACACGCGCCGCGACGTTCAACTGAGTTGACTCCATACATGGATTGTATCTATTTCTTACACTTCATCGTTGTCAAATCCGTTAGTTCAGATTATGTCTGTCTAAAAATGTTCTGTTGATGATCATCTAAACGTTCTCTAATTATCCCCTCCGCCCTGAAACCTATCAGGCAGCATTCGCACGATAGTCTAGTTCATAGAAGGCGAACCATCTCTTACTGCAGGCTCCCAGTCAACCTGCACTGGATTTATTTCATTCTCTACCTCCCATTGATGCATATCTACGACCAGCGTTGATATGCCTGGTCTCGGTGGTAAGTGGAATCTTTCTAGTCCCCCGCATTATCGAATATACATTGATAGTTCTACTAGACGCAGAAACGATCCGCATTCTCGTGGCAACCGACAACCATGTTGGCTACAATGAGAGAGATCCCATCCGGGGAGATGACAGCTGGAAGAGCTTTCACGAAATCATGTGTCTAGCGAAAAAGCACGATGTGGATATGGTGCTTCTGGCAGGTGATCTCTTTCATGAGAACAAGCCCTCGCGCAAATCCATGTATCAAGTGATGCGTTCCATCCGGATGAACTGTTTCGGTGACAGACCTTGCGAGCTGGAGATGCTCAGTGATGCCAGTGAAAACTTTCAGGGAGCGTTCAACCACGTCAACTATGAAGACTTGGACATCAACGTGGCCATTCCTATCTTTAGCATACACGGCAACCATGACGATCCATCGGGGGAGGGTCATCTGGCGGCATTGGATTTACTGCAGGTTTCTGGTCTATTGAATTATTATGGACGAACCCCCGAATCAGACAACATCGAGGTTAAACCGGTCTTGCTGCAGAAAGGACGCACCAAGCTAGCTCTCTACGGAATGAGTAACGTTCGGGACGAACGCTTGTTTCGAACATTTCGAGATGGTAAAGTAAAATTCTTCCAGCCTTCGGTCCAGAAAGATGACTGGTTCAATTTGATGTGTGTTCACCAAAACCATCACGCTTACACTGAAACTGGATATCTCCCTGAGAACTTCCTGCCCGAATTTCTCGATCTAGTCATCTGGGGTCACGAACACGAGTGTCTGATCTACCCTCGTCTCAACCCCGAAACGAAATTCCATGTAATGCAGCCTGGGTCTTCGGTAGCTACATCCCTTGTCCCGGGAGAAGCGGTCACGAAACAAGTTTCCCTCGTCAGTATCACAGGGCGAGAATTCAAGTCTGAGCCCATCCGACTGAAATCCGTGCGACCCTTTGCTATGAGGGAAATCGTCCTCTCTGAAGAAAAAGGGGCGCAGAAACTGGCCCGCAAAGAAAATAACCGTACCGAGGTCACCCGTTTTTTGATGAGTGTCGTGGAAGAGCTGGTTGAGGAAGCCAAAGCTGAATGGCTAGAGAATCAGGACGATGCTGCGGGAGATGAGGAGCAAGAGATACCTCTACCCCTCGTAAGACTTCGTGTTGAAACATCCACGCCAGAGGGGGGTGCTTTTGACTGTGAAAACCCCCAGCGCTTTTCGAACCGCTTTGTTGGCAAGGTCGCCAATGTCAACGACGTGGTGCAATTTCACCGTAAAAAGAAACAGGCGTCTACGCGCAAGGAAGGCACTGTTGAAGAAGCAGCGGTGTCTCATTTGTCAACTCTAGATACGGTCAAAGTCGAGCAACTTGTGCGTGAATTTCTCTCTGCGCAATCGTTGAGCATTCTGCCACAGAATTCTTTCGGGGATGCGGTGTCTCAGTTTATCGACAAAGACGATAAGCATGCCATGGAAATGTTCGTCAACGAGTCCCTTGAAAACCAAATAAAGCATCTCTTGGACTTGGACCGAGATGGTGACGTGGATGACGAGGAACAAGACCAAAGCTCGTTGCGCAATGCTATGGAAAAGTATCGTACACAGATGGAAGACATGTTCTCTCGAGGAGTCAAAAAGCGTACCAGGGGGAAGAGACGATTTAAGCCCAAGCCCGACGGCTGGGACAGTGAGTTTGATGGCACTTGGGAGGACCAGCCCGGGGCTCTAATTCACTCTGATAACGAAAGCGGTGATCCAAACCAAGAGGACGTTGCCGAAGATGACGACAGATCGGCTCGGACGGGAACATCAGCTCGTGGTCGCGGCCGGGGTCGCGGTCGCGGAGGTCGATCCACTGCAGCCACCACTAACAGCCGGAAACCCGCGAATACAGCGAAGACCACATCATCAGCTTCCACGAAGGCCGCTCCTGCGAAAACATCCCGAGGTCGTGGACGGAGAGCAGTATCTGACGATGAAGACGAGGATGATGTTATCATGCTGGACGACGATGACGAGCCCGATGTGCAGAAAGCGCTCTCCGAGATAGATGAGGACGACGATGACGACTCACAAGCGCTGTTCGTGAAACAACCCGCCACAAGAACCCGCAAGACCGTCGAAGCACCAAGTGCTCGTAGTCAACGCCAGACCAAACAAAGCGCGCCGTCTCCTGCGCCGTCGTCAAACACTTTAACCGGAACTGCAACGCGTCAATCCAATGCACGCACCCGAGGCAAGCCGACGCAGATGACCCTGAGTTTCACCGGGTCTCAGGCATCTCAACCTGCGAGAAGATCAGGTCGTTCGACTGGAGGCGCCAGCCTGGTTAGTGCGGATATTGATGACGATAGTGATGACGATTTCGAAGTAATGCCAAGTTCAAGCACCAGAAGGAGGTAGGATCCATCTTAGGCAGGGCACGCTTTCTCTTTTTCGACCGCTTGGGTCAGCTTGTGGAAAGGTTTGTATTGCATTTTGGCATTCTTTGTACATGAAGCGTGGAAGATTTCATCATCTCCAGTGGGTATTCAGCCACAACCTAAGTCAGCAAACGACCAGCTGTCGGCAAAAAATCGACTGTTTTGGACTGTTTTGGACAGCGAAATAGATATGGGCTACACTACAAGAATCTCTTCTGGGTTGAACATGTCCGGGTCCATGGAGGACATCTGACTGGTCAATGCAAGGGAGTGAGAGCGCCTGTCATGACCGGATCTTTAGAGATGCTGCCTGGCTGCTGTCTGCCCCTCCCGCGGTCACATGAGCTCGACACAAGGCTGTGAATCATCTTGACTTTGACTTTCGACTTTCTTTGCTCCAACTTGCTCCGCTGTTCCTTGTAATCTACTACACATCCGTCTCTTTCACACTTATCCGCTACTCCATATTCACGACTGTCTGGGTTGGACGAGCGGAGATACCCGTTCACATACAGTCCTTGGACGAGACTTGGGCAGGGGCATAACTGGTCTTTCATACCCACTATGGACCAGCCTATGGCTACATCGGGTACATCTCGAGTCGGCAACAGCTACAAGCCAGAGCCCTTGAAATTGGTCCTTGTCGATGGCGCAGACACGCTGGTGTATATCGACTCTTCCCCGCTGGCTGGTTCTTGGTCGGCTCTTCCACGCACCACAGAATCCATTCCGCATCGCATCAGCAGTGAGACGCTCTGGGCGACTGGTTCCACGTACTTCGCAGGGCTTCTGCATCCAAGAAACCAGGCACGCACGATCAAACGGCGAGGGCTCGAAGGAAAGCTGGACAGCGATATAAAATATGTCCTTGATCTCACGCCCCCTTCGTTAGACGAAGATGCCATCATTTTTCTAACGGAGTTATCGTGTCCTCTGGGGATCAGGCTCTGGTCCCGCTACCAGAACCGTTTTGGGCTCCCCACGCGTTGTGTCGGCGGGCAGGATGAACTTGAGCAAAGTTCGGAACCCGCCCGTTCCCCTGCCAGCAAACTGGCGCTTCCGGTCGAATACTCTGCCTCTCGCCATCGGATGGCTATTTACTGGCTGCTCAGGTCCCTACATAGCTGGACACCACCACTTGATACTCCATGCAAGTTCTGGACCTACTTTGCACTAGCCAAATTGTTCGATGTTATCATGGTCCCGCGGGTTCGCGAGTCCATCCTCAACTGGATCAACCAAGGAAACAATACGCTTCTCATTGAAGTAAGCCCAGAATCAACATATCGCGTAGCCTGCGCGATGCACGATGCCGATCTCTTATGCGACTCCTTCTCTGTCCTCACTGGAGAAGAGGCTCTGCTTCTACTGGCCAATTCCGACAAGGCCACCAAAGGCAAACCATCGCAGTACAGCTTACACGGACGTCTCCGGGAAGAATTAGACGACGAAGAGCTCCAGCGGATCGAATACGCCAGCAAGAATTCCATGGACCTCATTATCAGCACTTTCATCTACCTTGCGGGCACCGAAATGGTCTGGATCCACAATCTTCCATCCGTTCGCAACATCCTCAATTACACCCCCAAGTCTGAAAATGAACGCATCATCGCCTCCAACCTCATCGCCATCCTCAAAACCTTCGTCCGGAACCACGTCGTGAATGTCCTGCGGAAGGGAGGCTTGACATGGTTCCCGCAAGCAGGGCTCGTGAAAGCCACGCAAGGAAGCGGCCAGCACGTCAACCCCACACGGGGCCAGGGGTACCCCGTCGACCAAGAATACCCCTCGGAGAAGACCCTCCACGCCTACGGTGAACTGCGACCCTTCGAACGCCTCGCCTCGCGAACCTTCTGGCGAAGCCTCATCACCAGCCGCGCACTCGTCTACAACCCCCCACCGGCAGTCATCGACGACAGCGAGAACCTGACCTCAATCGCCGACATCGCGCCGCACCTCCCAGCCTTCCAAACCCAACACGACGCAGTCCTCACACCAACACCCTGGAGCCAAATCGTCCAAGCAGCCGAGAACTTCAACGCCCTAACCCGTACTATCACCACCACCACAACCAACCCAGACCAATCACCCTCCGAAACATTCTCCCTCTGGGAATTCGTCGCCCAAGCGCGCAGCACAGTCGAAATCTACAGCACCCAACTAGCAGAGTCACGCAAATCCACCCACGATTACCGCCTAACAGACCCACTAACAAGCCTCGCAGACCACCAACACAAGTACCTCCCGCTATGGGCGGGTGGCAACGACGACGGCACGGGCGGCGTCTACGCAGACCAAGACATTCCCGTCCTCGAGACGGGGGGGTTTTCCACGCCTGGGCCGGCTATCCACACGGGCAGTGGGAGTAGTGCGCGGTCTTTGGACTCGTCTGTGTCGATGGTTGATGCGCGTGAGGCGGAGAGTACGGTTGGTGGGGCTTCGCATCGGCCGACGGATGGGTTTGATAATAGTGAGGTTTTGTCTGTTTCTGAGAGATCGGTGGGTGGTGGTGGTGGTAGTATTGCTGGTATTGGTAGTGGTGGTATTGGTAGTGGTGGTAGTATTGCTGGTATTGGTATTGGTGGTAGTGGTGGTGGTGGTGACCCTGGGAATGACAGTTGGGTGATTGATGACAATGATGATACGGCGGATAGTGATAGCGATGATACGGTTGTTTGGAGTCTTCCTGATGAGACCGCGTGAGTGACTCTACTTAATTAGATAGCTAGACTATATGGGGAAAAGATAGACGTGGATGGGTTATTATAGTTGTATTTGATTTTGACCCTTACGAATAACGAAGTTCATGATACAATGCATGTACAAGAAGATCCCCCCCCCCCCCCCCCCCCCCCCCCCCCCCCCCCCCCCCCCCCCCCCCCCCCCCCCCCCCCTAACCAGATAAGAGCTCTTGAAAGGACACTACAAAACACCCCAAATGATCTCAACAAAGATAATATATTCAATCAAGTAATCAATTCGTCATTCGTCATATAAATCAAATCGACATGACAACCAAGACAACCAAAACCAGCAACAACCAATCTACTACTCACTCCCTTCCATTGCCGTCGAATATCCGTCAAATCGCAGATGAAATATGTATGCAGTGGTATCCAAGTCTATCAATATATCCTGCGACTGTCGGCCCCGTTTTCCTCAGCCTGGCGCTCCCGGAGTGCAGGATGTATGGTCCCGACAATATGGCTGTATGCAACTGGGATGAGGGAGCTGTCATTTTCGCTTCTAGTGGCTGGCTCAAACCAAAGAAGCCAAAAGGGCCGAGACAGAGCTGACTGGGGAACAAGAATAAGGTGAGGAAATTGGGAGTCGTGTCCTTTTTTTGTTCGTTTTCTTCAAATGAATTCGGTGGTGTATTCCATCTCTGATTTCCTTCTTTCCTTCTTCGTCTTCTTCGTCCTTTTTTTTTTTTTTTTTTTTTGCTTTTTCGAGGTAGTCGCGTAAGTTCTCCAATCATTATAAACATTGTAGCATATTGGCGTCGTGTCGTCTTGGTCGTCAATTTCGACAGTATGGGTATCATTTCAAATTCGGGATAAATATCAAAGAAGTGTGGAACGCGTATCGATGTGGGTGGTAAGTGCCATCGCTGGGGCGTATTATATAGGATCGGGACCCCTGAGAGATTTTCCCTGGGAGAGAGACCTACGGAAGTGGAGGCAGATCCGGGAGCAGAAACCGGCCATTGTCGAGAACCGTGTTCAAATCAATCTGGTCCATAGTAGGCCGAAGACCCAAGTCCATGACGTCGCGTGCAACGGCCTTGATCTGCCGCATGATGGTCTGGGAGATGGCCCAGGTGCGAGCCAGGGACTTGAAGACGCCGATGGTGAGGGTGAGGCGGTCGCGGCTGGGGTCCGGCATCTGCCCCGCTTTCACGGAGCAGGCGGCGAGCTGCACGATGGAGCTGAGGACCAGGGAGCAGATGAAGAAGGGGGTGTGCTTGACGACGGGCATGCGGATGGAGGCGAGCGAGGAGATCTCGCTGGAGGCCTTGACGGCTTTCATGGCGTGGGCGTGGTGCGAGAACGCGGGGATGCTGCACGGCCCGTGGTGCCCGCAGATGACTTCGGCGGCCATCGCGGGGGACGACAGCAGGTCGGAGCGCGGGAAGTGCAGGTAGATGGCTGCGCCGTTGACGATCATCATGGCCTGGAACATCATCTCGTCGACGGACCCGTCTGGGCGCAGGAGCTCGGCCTTGGATTCGGGAAGGTGGTGGAACCAGCTGGTGATGCGCGCGTCGATCGCCTCCACGCGGTCCTGCTGGCCCTCCACAATCTCCTGGGTGGCGACGACGCGTAGGAGGATGCGAACGGCTTCAATGCGATAGGTGAAGGAAGAAAAGTCCCGCTCCTCGTCTGCGAACACCCTCTCGTCGAACTGCGCGATGGTCGGGGCCGGGACCGGCGGCGCGAGGCCGTCGGCGTAGATCCGTTCCTCGCAGGGCAGCGGAACCTCCAATGGCACCGCACCGGTGCGTGCGGTGCGCTGCAACCCGAGCGCGGTCAGCATGCCCTCAATGATAAACAGCTCCCACCAGAGACGCCGCAAGGACTCGGCCCGCACGGGGTCGCCCTCGCTCATCGTCGTCGCGAAACTGGCCGAGTGCAGACCGAGCTCCAGGGCGAGATCGACGGCCGCGGCTAGGCACTCGCCCGCTTCAAGGCGCTCGTTGCGCGAGTGGAGGACGATGGCCAGTAGCACGAGCGCCTGCAATTTCTCGATGGAGGCCTCCTGGCCCATGACGGAGGACATGGCCGTCGGACGGTAAGGCTCCGGGGAGGCGGCCGGGGTGAAGTGGGCGCCGATGAACTTGATGACATGTTCGAGGTAGGGGGGCACGAAGGAGCGGTAGAGAAGCCGCACCGGGGGGAGGATTGGATGTGCGGGATGGAAGTAGGTGTAGTAGATGTCGACGAGGTAGCCATCGCCGGGAACGGGGGCGGACGCCGAGTCGGGGGTGAGGGGCTGATTGTACAGCCGCAGGGGTTGTTGTTGCGATGGACCGGGAGTGTCGGTGAGTGCCGGGCTGCCCGACGAAACCGAGGAGAGAGTCGCGGTCGCGGTCGCGGGCGGCGGCGGCGGCGGCTGGGGCGGCGCCATGGTTGGCGCATAAGTGACATGGTTCTGTGGGAGGCCCCAGTCGGCAGGGACGTTATTGAAGAAGCTCGCGGCGAATTGAGGGTCGAAGGACGAGGAGGACAAGTCGGAGGCCAATTGGTCGGGGGAGTTGGCGCGTCGTTTCTTCGAGGGGCCCTTGTACCCCCGACGGGAGGGGGTATATTGGCACTCCGACCCCACGGCTGCACAGCGGCCACACACCGGAGTCTTTCCATCACATTTGAGGTGCTTATGCCGACAGAGCAGACAGGCCAGCAGCGAGGGGCCGGCACCCTTGGGTGGACCCGAGTTCGACTCGGAGTTCACCGTGGACAGAAATGGCTCGTCCATCGTGGGAGCTTTCGTGAAAGCTCAAGTTGGGATTGGTCGCGGCGGAAAAAAATGACCGTATGACACAGGGAGAGAATGTGGGACACGATCGGAAGGGAAATGAGGGAAGGAAGGTTGTATCAGACAAAGTGCGATAGTGGAATGGCGAAGTGTGGAACCGAAGCGGGGGAGTGAAACTGAGGAGTAGAAAACGAAGGCTTTTTGGGAGGGGGGGCAGGGGAGACCGGTCACGACGCAGTATTAATACCCTGAACCAGGAATCCACAAAAATGATGGATCAAGTCGCACAGATTGGGATGAAAATGACCCCGATGCATACAGACATGGCCCAGAGTTTGGACTCTTCCTTAGACCTTAGACCTGAATATGACATCAAATGGAGACCATCCTCACTGAGTGAGAGGTGGAGAGGCAATTCAGTTGGGGGGACGGATTCGGACCGTCTTCGAAGATAGGAACTGAGATCCAAGTCTCAGAGATTGAATTGAAAGGATCGGAGAAGTCCAAGGCAGACGAAGCCAAACCAGACGTTGGAGATGGCGAGAATGAGTGAGACTGATTGGAGCGACGACGAACAAAGAGAGAAGGGGAGAGAGGCAACGTGACTGGTTTGTCTGGTTTGCGTGCTGCTGACTCAGCCGCCGATCTCTCCAGCTTATCTGGAAGGTCAACAGGAACAGAACCGACAACAGGACACTATCCTACCATTCCAGATACAGTCAGACAATCCAGGTACGTCAATGGGTCCGATGTTTGTGTCAATCAATGATTGTTGATGTCGACTTCCTGGCGAATCCATCCAGCACGGAGTCATCCACCCCAACTATAACTAACCGACGTGGCTTTTCCAGCGACCCCATACCTCCCCATCCCCCGTCATCGCGACTGGTCGCATCCCCGAGATCCACCTCCGTCAATTGAAGCAACATCTCCAGGCTTCCAAAAGGAAAAGAAATAAAAATAAAAAAAAAAAAAAACAGAGGAAAACAAAGAAACACAAACACCAATTTGAAACAACCACCACCAACAAACACCATCACAATGATCTCCGACGACGACCTCCACCGTCTCGCCATCTTCCTCGGCTCCTGCGCCATGATGTTGATCATCCTCTACCACTTCCTCGAAGTCAATGCCAAAGACGATGGTACAGAGACCTCCGCCTCGACGACAAAGAACACCGCGAGCGTGTCCGGGGGGTCGTCCGGTGCGGGTGCTGCGACCGCAGGCGGTTCATCCGTTGGAGGTGGTAAAGACAGGTAATGGTTTAATTTGCCTTGTGGATTCTTTTCCCACCTTTGTTTCATTTTAGCTATGCTGTTATTATTCCCGTTTGTATTTATCGGAGCGTTTTACATGTCGGTCAAATAACCCGATCAATCAAATCCGTCCTAAGGGACCTCCCACCATGAGGCCCATGGCAAGAGTGTATCAGAATCCTTTTGGAGTCACCTGTCCATGCTCAATCGGCAAGCTCAATCCATCAACATCCCAGAATCGTACACATAACAAAAGGGGTAATCATAAATTTAAATACACGAATGTAAGACAACCAAACGCCGTTGATGCAAACCAGAGTGAGAAAGCCACAATTCCCTTCTCAAACCCCACACCATGATGATTCATGTAAACGCCGGATTATTCAACCTCCACTTCGTAGACGCCCTCCTCGGCTGTCAAGTTCGCGTTCCGCGCGGGCGTCGCCAGTTGACAACCGCCGGGATCCAGCCCGACACCGATCCGTTCCTTCTGTTTGCGCACCGCCTTCAGGATCCCCTCGGCGCGGTCGCGCTGCGTGCTATTGCCATGGACCTTGTTAAAGGCGCGAATGGAGCTGAAGCTGGCCGGGAAGATAAGCGCATCCTCGCCCTTGGACTGGCTGGAATAGGGGATGGGGACGGGGGTCTCGCCGACATCACGGCCCACTAGAGAGTACAACAAGATCAGATCATTAACGTAAGTTCCTTTCGAGCAAGTGCGGAAAGCCACTATCAAGACGCTTTCTCACCAGGTCCAATCACCGACGGCCCATCACCTTGCTTCCAGGCGATGGAGTCCAGGTGCGCCGTCTTGATGTGTTCATACAGCTGCCACGCCGGCAAGTGTTCTTCGAACGTGCACCCCCGCCACGTGCAGCTGATCGAATAGGGGACGTGGAGTTTCAGCACATGTTTCCGTAACGTGTCCAGATTGTGGAGTTCTGCTTGACAGTTCTGCCACTGACACGTGTACACCTGATACGATACCGGTAGGGGAGGCGGCACGACCATCGGGATCTTGTTGCTACCCGACGGCCGCCCCGGCGGTCGGCCGACGGGCCGTTTGCCCGGTGGTCTCCCCATCTCCACGACCGGCGTCGGCAGGCGCACCTCGGGCTTCGGGTGCGGCTGCGGAGGTGTAGGTGCAGGTGCCTGAGAAACAGGCTGGGGCGGAGGTTGGGACTTGCGTTTGGGTTTGGGCTGGGGTGTAGGTTGGGGCGTGGGTTGGGGCGTGGGCTGGCGCTTGAGTTGCGATTGGGGTTGCGGGTTGGGCGGGGGTGGGGGTTGCACGTGGGGTTGTGGTATCGGTTGTGGTATCGGCGGAGGCAGTGGCGACTGTGAGATTGGTACGGGGGTAGATTCCTGTTGTTGCTGGGCGTCTGGGGGAGGTTGATGTGTCGAGAGTTCCCGATCATCGACTGTGGGTAAAGACGGCTTGGGTTGCGCGGCGGGAAGCTGGGGCGGGATCGCGGGGGTTTCTGGTCGGGGCGCGGACGCGTTCTGGTCACGTGGTTCGTCGACTATAGGATCGACCAAATCCCACCGGAAGGTCGACAGATCGGACGACGTATCAACATGAGTGAATACGTCGCGCAAACGGAAGAGATGGTGATTCAGAGCGGCCTCCTTCGGGTGACGGCCAGCAGAGATCAAGACATCCCTCGCGATCGTTTTAGGATCATAGGTCGCCTTTTTCATCCCATCGCTCGTCGTGAGACGTTTGGCCATGTCCACGCGGTCCTTGAGGAAGCGCTTATTATTGGGATCGCGCGGAGCGTAAGAATATGCGCTGAACTTTCCGAAGGGGCTTGGTTGCCCGCTGGGTGGTCTGCCAGCTGGTTTGACCGAATTCCCCGCTGCCCCGTTCACCGAACCCATAGTCTTGTACGACCCTGTCTTGGGCGGAGCTTGCGATTTCGAGTGCCCCACAGGATCTAAGTGAGATTGCGACCCGGATATGCGAAGTCTCTTTGCACTGCGCGCGGCATCCATATCCTCTGATGTGCCCTCGTTTGACGGTAACGGTGATGGTTTTGGAACGGAGAAAGTCGGAGGGCGTTGAAATGAGGGATAATTAGGAGCCGAGGCTGGCAAAGTTGCAGAATGTGGGAGATGGTGCACTGGCGCTTGGAATTGACTTTGGGTAGAAGCCGCGGGCGGGACTTGGTAGCTATTCTGTGGTCTCACGGAGCTCTCGCCGGCAAAGTATCCAGGGTAGTACGGCGGCGTGCCATACTCGCCGTTGAAATGATGCTGAGATTGCGCACCCTGCGGAGCCATCCCTGCTGGTGCAAACTGCGTGGGTGGTGGTGGGTGAGGTTGGTTCGTGGAGACTTGTAACGCGGAAGGCGTTGTGTATGGCAACGAGTATCCCGGGGCAGACTCACCGGCAGAAGCTCCATTGCTCATGGATCCCTGCAGATAGTTATCGAGCCGATCAAAACCGACAAGCCAGCTGTAGTCGTCGTTCGCCATGTTGAGGGACCAATGGTGCAGTGCAAAGCGGTGTTCTGGTCAAAACGCGAGTCGGAAGTACACCCCTCAAAGGAACATCCTGCAGCGCATTCGAGATGAGCAGGGCCGACAAGTGTAAAAGAGAACAATTTCGAAGAGACAAAATCAGCAATGAGCGATTCCGCAAGGAATCCACTACTCCTGCGTTTCAACCATTGGCTGGCCAAACACGAGTAACGCGATTGTAAATTGTTGCGAGGCGCAATCGCCGCCTCGACGATCTTCGGGCGATAAGCTCTGGACCCGAACCCCCGGGCGGTGAACAAGCAACTCCAGATGACAAAGCCCTAGCCGACGCGCGGTCATGTGACGCACGCATTTCGGTCACCTCCGCCAAAGTTTCCTACTTTCCTCTAACAACAACATCTCCCCGACTACTGAGACTCCACGAATGAGTATCAGAGAACAACATCTGGCGTATTTGACTCCAGTGTGATTAAATGATCAGAACTCAAATATGAGACTAGGAAACCTACTCCACTGGTTCAACCTGTTGTCGCAATATGAATGAAAGGACTCAATAATGACCCCGAGCTCCTCCATGTGTTGCAAAACAGATGCCTGTTGCGAACCAAAAGAATAATCAAAGACTCACTTTCGACAATGAGTATCTCCCCGGGTCAGCCAGAACCTGGAAGCGAATCTCTTACCCCAAACTATGCACCACCCAAACATCAACAATATCTCCCCCTCTTCAACACCCCAACATACCCGCCAGATTATCACCTCGTCAATCCCGTCTTCGGACGAACCTATTATGGTTGAAGAGTTAAATGACTGGCGAATAAGAAATCACAGAGATCACGACTGGTTCTGCCGGTCGTGATATCTGCCTCGCTTGCAGACTCGCACTGAGCAATAGCTATGACGCTGCGGGTTTGAAAGTGAGATACATATATAATCGTATACTATGCGAGATGTAGGATGTTGACAAATGTATGAATCAATGAAAGAATATGCTGTACAGTCAAATTGAAGTAGATATGTAGTATCGTGCAATCTCTCCCCATCGAAAGAGACCGCCAATCGACGTTATAATACAAAAACCAAACTGGCTAACTTGCGAAAATGCGGATATCACGAACTGAATCGGCGGAACAGTATTCCCACCGCGCTATTGTAAACCGCGATCACGACCAAACAAACAGACCAAGCATTTGAGCATTAACGTTAGAAAAAAGAAAGCACCAAACCCAGACACAGCCGTTTCAGAAACAGCATACTTATTATTACTCACTGTGGCCCACGCACCTTCCCCAAGCCGGCAATCCACACCCCATCCCCACAAACAAGTACATGAGGAAGATGACAACCACAACCAGCAGCACCATAAGCTTGATATTCTTCCACCACATACGGCGACGCAGGCCACGACTCCGCAGGCGGAAGTCATGCGCATTGCCGCCCAGCCGATCCGTCTTATCAACGAGCAGATCGATGCGCTCGCCGCGCTCCAGCACCCGCTCAATATTCTCCGTCATAATGTCACGCACGCTATCGATCTCGCGACGCGCCGAGGCAAGCGAGTCAGACGGCGGAGCGGTATTGTACGTTTGCAGCAGCGCGCGCAAGTCGGGGTTGAAAGCGGCGCAGCCGTAGGCGGGCAGGGAGGAGAAGTCCGTGCTGTCGGGGGGGTAGGCGGAGAGGAACTTGCGCTTCATTTCGAGGAGGAAGGCGAAGGGGATGCGGCGGCCTTGTTCGGCGGTTGCGACGACGATGAAGCTCAGCGGGGCGTAGGAGTTCACCTCCTGGCGGCTGATGTCTTCGCTGGACCCCGTGGGCGAGTCGGCGATGTAGTGCACGAAGAGGCGGTCATGGGTGAAGGTGAGCTTTTGGCATTTGTCGTGGGTGATCTTGGGGAGGATGATGGAGGCGAGTGATGAGGCGGAGGTTGAGGAGCTTCCTGGGGCGGAGTGTTCAGCCAGGATGGTGGTGCGGTTGGCGATGCAGGTGCTTCATTTTGATTGTTAGCTTTCATGCAACTAGATTCCAGGTGCGCAACGTACTAGAGCAGGGAGCTCGGGGGCTTGGATGACGAGGCCATGATGAGTGATGCCTAGGGCCTGCCTAAGGGACAAGATATCGATTTGGCTATGACGCGACGCGAGACTAGAAAGTAATATCGAGAGATAGAGTTGGTTTCGATTCCTCTTATACTATTGCAAGGAACAAATCACAACTGGTTTATTCGAGTTGAAGAAAATGTCAAAGTGAATTAGCTCAATAAGTTAGTTTTGTGACGTCGCCGCCAAGATCCCCGGATTCAGTCACGTGATGATAGCTTCATACATCTGTAGCATTCTTGTCAACTACGTGTATACGTCAACTTAATATACGTCAACTACGTATATATGTTAATGTGCATGTTACTGCGCTCTTGATTTTTTCTCGGATCTCATATTTGAGTATTTATGCAAAATGGTAACTCTTCGTATGCATCTGGAGGTATTCTGTGTATATTTCCATAACCATGGGCTCTCTAAATTCCAAGGCTGCTGGCGTTCTAGGCCTTGATTATCAGATCATCATCGCTCAGAGAAACACAGTCAATAGGGCCATATTTACGAAGAACTATGGCACCACGACCGTTGTATATATCCATGGGTCCAGTCTGGAGGTTGAATCAAGATCTTCCTGAAGAAAATCTAGAAGTGAATAACAGACTATATCAACTGTCCATATATTATCTGCCTATTGATGATGTCTCTCCATGTTCAATTTTCCATGAGGTGGGTTATAAGCCCAGGAGATCAAGGAACATGCCACGGTCCTGCTTCCAGTTAGCTTTGCCATTTTAGGTATGCATGTAAGCACGCCCAGACAATGCTGTTTGAACACTTCCTTCCCCTATCCTTATTCTTGATGCGCTTTTTCAGCTCCCAACGCGTGGTTTCTTGACTCGAACTTTCCCATTTACTTATATCCATATCTGACTTCATAGTTAGAGATGGATGAATCTATGTACATCAGGAGAATAAGGATGGGTGTGTGTTTGTCTCCCCAGCATTTCACCCACTTGTTATGGGAGATGAGGGGGATGTGGATCCTTCTTCTGAACAGGTTTCAGCCATTGTTTCCATACTTTTAAATGCAGGCATATGTTGTTGCTTCGTTCAGGAATTCGCTCTTCTCTATTATGGAACACGCCGTCTGCCTAATGTACGTTCCATCTTTCCACTTGTGTACCAATTGTTGACTCAAATTCACCCGCAGGATCGCATACTCTGCGTGCCAGACGAACAACATGAACTAGCTGTTGAACTATTTACATCTCAGAGTAATATACTAAAGCCTTGCGGTCCTCTTCCTCTTAGAAGGTCCGACTTGCTCAACCACAAGTACCCCCGATTCAAGGCGATTGGGAGAACTGACTTCTGGCTTCTCGTGCCAGCAAGCTACTGCCACATTGCTTGTGAACCAAGTAATGTGGAATGGAGTCAAAGTCAGTTTCATATATTATCCCTCTCCCAAAAGGAAGCCATCTGACTTTACAACCAGGAGGTTTGCCCTACCCAAAGCTTCCAGTATATGTGCAGAGTTTGATGGACACGAAGACTGGCGTTGACCTGGAGGACCTCATTGATGGAATGGACCTCTCAGAGGAATGGGGAGAACAAAATCTAGACCTTGAAGGCTATACTGATACCAAGTGGCTGGAAGGGTATTTTGACGCTTTTCCGAGAAGATGGTCGTGACGAAATATTCATAACTATTGACCCTACCCCTGTCTCCCGGCGTCAGATGTGGCAAGAGTTAGTCCGGAACAAGCAGAGGCGTATGGGGTGGAAATATCCACCAGAGGTATACGCAACTAGGTTCAGACGTCACGGTTCTAAGGATCCGCGCATACGTCACATACCTGGGTTATAGGGATGCTGGATGATTGTGTGTATACTTAATCCTCTCTAATGTTGCCTCGAATGTAAAGGCGTTAGTTATATTACCATTTTCTATGATTTAGGGCACAACGTTCTCATTGTTTCCTATTAGCATAGCCATTGAATGGAAGCCTTACTAGAATTAACATGATCTGTATTTTGACTGAAACTCACTTGGGTGATTTGTATGGCGGCTTGGAAATACTTGGGTTGGAACACAGCACCCAGCGCAATTTGTGATGTTATTGAACTTTCTAGCATGGACTACTTCCCAATAAACCCATAAAGTGCAATACATTGTATCCGAATGCAACAATCAAGCAGAATGCCCACGTATGCTCGCCAAGACAAGTACAAAAGGAAAAAAAACCAACCAGCCAGCACCGTAATTCTATAAGGAAAGACAAGATGGTATCATGCGAATGACGGAAAGGACTAGAACAAAAAAGGCTGCGCCGCACAATGAGCGTAAAATTTCGTATCAAGACCCAGAAAAGGAAAGATGATCCAATAAAGATAATCAAAAGGAGCGCTCATTCCCCATCGAAAGGAACCCCAAATTCCCGCATGGCGTCGGCCCGTCGCGAGACGACATCCTCGCGATGGACGACGTTCCGCAAAGCCTCACTCGCTTGAATCAGGCCGTCGATGCTGATCGCGTGGTTAGTCATTTGATGGTTGATATATGTGTATAGCTCGGCCGAAGTGGAGCACGTGGTTAGGAGTTGTTGCTCGTTGAGCTTCAGGAGCGCTAGGGCGACTTGGAACAAGAATGTGCTCCCGCCGCCGCTGCCGGACGCAAGGTCTTGTGCTCGAGAGGTGGCAGGGTCTTTAGATTCCGCCGCATTGGTACCAGTCGGGGTTGGGCTCACGGCACTTGTGACATTAAGACAAAGGACAACGTCCCAGACACGGTATAATGCCTCAGCGGATAGGCAGTCGGTGAAGACCGACAGGAACCACTGAAAGGTCAGCGCTTCGAGCTCAACACCCAGCGACTCAAGGTGCGCCGAGAGCTTGGGCAACACTTCGGAGATATACTGCCGAAGCACCATCTGGTCAGCCCGCGACGCCAGGAGACCATGGTCGTAATAGTGCTGTGGGAGGATAACCTCGATCATCGAGGTGAGCAGCCAGAAGGTATCTTCGGCGGTCGGTGTGATCAAGAGAAGTGATGCAGCGATGAGATTCATGCCCTGGCAGTATCCCACCTCCGGATTGCGACGCGAGTATGCAAGGAGGACTTCTTTAAGTTTGGCGACTCCCGGTCCTTTACGGAAGAACACATTGTCGGTCAAGGTCCGGTTGATATCCATGTCGATTTGGGCAACCACCGACGGGTCAGGTTCATTGCCGCCGATCCCCTTCGTAAGATCGTCGTAGTAGCCCGGGACCCGCATGGACGAGGCGCCGCTGCACTCCGACCAGACTTTCGCCCTCAAAGCAACGGGAATGCCACCGAGAACGAGAGAC
The DNA here is from genome assembly GCA_002850765.1 of Aspergillus taichungensis. Taxonomy (NCBI): domain Eukaryota; kingdom Fungi; phylum Ascomycota; class Eurotiomycetes; order Eurotiales; family Aspergillaceae; genus Aspergillus; species Aspergillus taichungensis. Next base: position 408,176 of record KZ559497.1, on the reverse strand, counting down.
CGGAACTCGCGCCACTTAGCACGGCCGACCTTGCCTTTGTTGCCCAAACCGGCGATGCCCACCACTTCACCGTCCGCTAGAGACACTTCGGGCATATCGACGGATTGCAACGGTCGATCAGCGGCGGCCGCTGCAGCCGCAGCCGCTTCGCCGTCTTTTCGCCGCTCTGCGCGCACTTTGCGAAGGAATTCGTTCCACTTAACGGTTTTATCTCGTTGCAGTGAGTCGTGGAGGTCACTCAGCTGCTCAAGAAGTATTTTGACTGGCTCGTTCTCGTTTGTAGCCAATGTCACAGCAGCAGGGGGCTTGTCACCATTGTTGGTGCCCGCGAACTCCGGGCGATCTGCGGTTACAGTGGAAGTAGAGGCTGATGGCTCGGAATTTTGGTTGACAGAAAGCGAGCCCCGTTTGTCTACAGCTACAGCTGTGCCTCGCTTGCCCTCGCCCTCGCCCGTAGTCAACGACACTATAGGGCCGACGGACGGGGTATGTGAAAGGAGTTCGGCCGGCCCCGTCGGCATCCTTAAGTAGTCCTGCCATCTGCGCTGCGAAGTATCACTACCCTCTTGATCGTCCGGCGTTGCGAGGCCGGGAGAGCGCGCAGAACTTGAACTGGAGCCCAATAGTCTCTCATCATCGCCATCTGAGGCATCGCTTCGAAAGCTGCTAATAGTCTCCGTCACGCTGAAGCGATGGCCGCCGTTCTTAAGCTTGCTCGCCTCCCTTTGCCTCTTCTTGCGGCGTTGGTCGTAGATAAATCCAAATCGATCCGTTAACAAATCGCTTGACTGGTAATTATTGAATGTGGGGGTAAGCGTCGGGGGTCTCGATTCCAAGGGAAGAATAGCATCCATCTCCACTGGACCAAGATTGGCTTGATGTTTGCCTGTGTTTTCTGAGCTCGCCCCCTGCGAGACGCTCGTAGCTGCGAGCCTGCGACCGACCTGGCCGGTCTTCGGGCCCGCCGAACTCGAACCACTTCCTGGTCTACTAGCCGCAGCCTGCAAATTCGGCATATCCGTGGCGCTGTTGATGCGTTTGAGAGCAGCTACTGCGGAGAGGCCCCCTTTCGTATTGGCGGCACCCGCAGCCGTATCTCCCTTTCCTTTGCCGCGGTTGGCTGAGGGGGTACTACTGCGGGTTGCTTCGCTGGCGCTGTCATCTTTATTAGCCTGAGAGGTTCCAGCAAACAGTTTGACTGTCCACGAAGACAGAGACTTGGACGATTTGCGCGAATGCAGACTTGCGCTATCGGCGTTGCCCGCACTACCCGTAGCTGCTTCCTCCGTGCCAGGGCTAATCCGCCCTTCTGGGGGTTGGAAGAGTTGGTCGTCGAGACCCTTGCGACGGGCCGAAGTGACTGTGAGGTTCTGTTGTCGCTGGATGTCTTCTTCGGTTTCTCCAACGTCACCCATGACGCTGCTTGCGCGACTGGACTTACGACCGTTCGCGTTGCCCCCGAATATATAGTCCTGCCAGTTGCGGAGTGAAGTCTGTCTTTTCCGTGCCGTGCCGGACGCAGTATCGGCTGTGCCGGATCGTGCATCTCCTTCAAGACGCGGCCCGCGAACCGTCGACTGTGACACCGACATGGGACCCGGGACTTCCTCAGGAAAAGAACCGACATCATCGGCCATGGCTTGCTGCATCAGTCCGTGCATAGCGGCCGATGGACTCGCCTGTTCATCAGCCCCACCAGGTTGGTCATTCTCGCCCCGCTTTGCCGAGTAGTCCAAAGTATACAGCCTCCGCTCAATATCCTGATTCGACACCGACACCTCCCGCAGCATCCTCTTCAATGCTCTTTCCCTCGCATCAGCACGTTGACGAAGGGTCGAGATCTCCGCGTCACGCTGCGCCAAGTCCCGAGCAAACTGCCTAACCAACTTCACCGCCCCGGTGTTCGAGATTAAGCGCCCGATATGAGCATCATCAGCGAGATGCAAAGCCCCCGGAAAGTCGTTCGCCGGAGGGGCATCATCGAACAGCGCGGCACGGCCGGAATTCTGAGAGAGGTTGCTTGTCAGCCTCGCCAGCGTGGATTTTCGGTCCCGGCTGGAATCGCTGCCGCTATCACCACCTCCGCTGGTATTGCTGGCGCCACCGGTGCTGTTCGCATCACCCCCATCCAGCAGGGCGTTTGTCAGAGCTCGGTTTAACGCGGGCTGGCCGGTGAAGCCCTCGGGTGATCGATCGGGGGATAGCGAGGGGAAGGAGGTGAGGTCTGTGGCGATGGAGGAGGTGGCGGAAAGGCGTTTCTGGGGCTTTGCACGGACGGTCTTAGCCTTTTGACTGTGTCGAGAGCAGGAAGAGGTCCGGGAGGAAGACCGCTGCAGGGTATGCTGGACCTCGCACTCCGCCATGGCTCGTGAGGCGGTGGGTAGACCAGGTGAGTGCGGGCGTCATGAATGATTGCGGAGGAAGTTGACTGTACTGAGATAGATGGATGAAGCTCAAGCCGGGACCATAAGAAGGACGTGGGCGAAATTTATCAGTGAGGTCCTTCCTCCGTGTGTTCCGCCGCGTTCTGGACGGTACTCCCAGTAGGTATACTGCCCTCGTACTTCAACGGCAGTAGAAGGTCAATAAATCCAGCAGATGCACCACCAGAGCAGCAATATCCTAAAAAGCCGACACGTCGAGAGCAGCTGGAATGGGCGGATGCTTGTTTGAACCCAATTGAACAAGATCAGGTATGCAATCGCCATGACGTGGGGAGTGACCGGCTGAGTCATGACCCGATCGGGCTAGCTTTATTGGTGCCTCAGGCTATATATGTGCCTCAAAGCTGATGTTCGTGTAATCGGATCACCTGATATCAGCCTCGGCTCCCCGCATGACAACCGAGCTGAGGATCTAGAGAGGAGGAGAATGAGGAGACGACACGGAGATAAAGTGTCTGCTCTCTACACCTCCTGTCTGATATTGAATTGGTAATTTTTTAGATTATTGCAGGGTCGCATATTGCATACTATTCTATACAACATGTCCTCCGCAGCCAAACAACGTCTTCAGGCCCTGAGCCAGCAGCTTGCCGAGGGCATTCCTGATGCCGGCAAGTTTGAGGATATTCCTCGCATTCGCCAGGTGGCGCAGGACTCCGTTGGACCGTGAGTATATCCATGGGAAGGATACATAGATAGTAGCTGACTCCGCGAAGCCGTGTCAAGGACAAGGTTGTTATCGTTACGGGTAAGTTACTACCCCCTACTCCAAATTATACACATCTCACCCTACATACTTGCCTACCTCCATGTCTACCTGCTTCTGAGCTCCCTATCTACCTACTACCGAGCTCTCTATCTACCTAGAGCTCTGTACATACACGCATACAAAATAAAAAACAAATATAAAAAAGCAAAGACTAACAACCCAGGAACCAACTCCCCCGCCGGCATTGGTCGCGCCAGCGCCCACCAATTCGCGCATAACGGCGCCAAAGCAGTCTACATCTGCGACTACGACTCCACGCATCTCGCAACACACAAGCGCGAGATCGAGTCCCTGTACCCGGGCGTCGACGTCCACACGCGGCAGTTCGACGCGGCCAACGAGGAAGCCGTGAAGGCCGTTGTCGCCGACGCCTTGCAGAAGTACGGCCGGCTGGATGTGTTCTTTGCGAATGCGGGCATTGTCGGGCAGCCGGTTTCTTTTGCGGATATGAGTGCGGAGGGGTTTGCGAAGACGTTGAATACTAATACTATTAGGTTTGTTCTTCCTTCATTACTTTTGTCTTTTCCTTGGACTTTCCCCCTGGAACTTTCTCCAGGAACAACCAATGAGGAATAAGTACCTATCTAACAAACCAAAAGCGTCTTCCTCGCCGCCAAACACGCCTCCGCCGCCATGCGCCGAACCAGCCCCAGCAAACCCTACCCCTCAGGCTCCATAATCTGCACCGCCTCAGTAGCAGGCCTGCGCTCCAACGCCGGATCCACAGACTACTCCGCCTCAAAGGCAGCCGTCGTCTCCATCGCGCAAACAATCTCCTACCAGCTAGCCGGGACCGGGATCCGAATCAACGCGATCTGCCCGGGCCTGATCGAAACAGGCATGACGCAGGTCGTGTTCGACCGGGCGAGGGAACGCGGCACGGAGCGCAAGGTCGGGCAGCTGAATCCGCTGCAGAGGGGCGCTGTTGCTGATGAGGTTGCGCGCGTGGCGCTGTTCCTGGGGAGCGATGAGAGTAGCTATGTTAATGGGCAGGCTTGGGCTGTTTGTGGTGGGTTGAGTGCGGGTCATCCGGTTGTTCCTGGGAAGTTGGCTTAGATTATTTGTTTACCCTGGTATGGAGGACGGAGTTACTCTATAGTACCTATCCTACCCGTATACTGCTTACCTCACTTCTTACTCACTGCAAGTTGACAGGGATATATCATATTGCCCACAGCTGGAGCGCACCAATGGGTAGATACGTTCCACCATATAAGCTACAAGCATCTAAAGACAAATATAGCAATCAAGAAGTATACACTATCCATTGATACGGACTAGAGACGCTCTCAAAGCAGCCCCCTCCAGAAGCTATAGACAAGACAAAAGGAAAGATAATGATAAAAGGAGACGACAATATAAGAAACACCAGAGGGTGAGGACAGGCCCGGGAGCCAAGATAGCTCTAAAAAAAAAAAACAAACCCAGCAGTCTGGAAAGAGATGGAAAGGAAATAGAAAAAAGGTCAAAGGAGAGCTTGTGCGGTATCACAAGTCTGACAATAATACAACCCTATCAAAAGGGTAGATCGAGAAGAGTAAATAAATCCTCTACTAGAGTGAATCGAGTCTCTTCCGGGTCAATAGCTCAAAGGCAAAGAGGCGAAAGTGGGAATATCCAAACAGAAGAAAAAAAAGAAAGGAAAAGGTATAATGAAGACAAAACTTCAAAAAATAAAAGAATAAAGATCAAAATGACAAAAAAAAAAAAAGTGCTACTGCACAACTCGCTCGAAAGGAAACGGAGGAGCAGATGTCGTGTCAAACTCGTTGAATACAAACCGTTGCATCATCGACTGATGTCCCGATTATGCAACCATGCGAGGGTTGCTGGTCCGCATGAGGTTCTCGCTGGCCTGCTTGGAGAGCGATCCGCTGGCGGTGTGGTCCTCCAGACCGTCGGTCTCGTGAGCATGCTCGTCGTCGTCCTCGACGATCCGAGTCGGGATCTCACCCGGCCCGTACTGCTGGCTCGACCGCTCCGGGAAGGTCGAGCTGCTCATCATCGACATCGACGTGCTGGAGCGGTTGTGCACCAGGTCGGGCGTGGGAGGCACGCTGGAACCACGGTGGTCGGGGTGCAGCGAGTTGTTGTCGCCATCGCCCATCTCACTGCCGTCGCGGGTCGACCGGCCGTCCAGCGTATCGCTGGGGGCCAGGCAGCTGTCACTGCGCTCGATCTTGGCGGACTCTTCGTCGTCCTCGGCGTCCTGGGCAAGCTGGAGGCCCTCCACAGCGGCGGCGCACTGCTCGCTGATGCTGCGGATGATGTCCGAAATCGAATCCGTCTTGTCGCGCAGGTAGCGATCCGCAACATCGGTGATGCTGAGACGGGCGAGGCGGGTGCTTCCACTGCCCATGCTGAGAAGGTGCTGCTCGAGCTCGGGGGTCATGTTCGGCATCGCCTTGGTGGGCGTCTCGGACTCGGGGCGCGAGGGCGTCGGATCCCGGAGGGTCTCGGCGTCGGCCTCGACCTCCTTGGTCTTCTCGACAGCGGCCTCCTGCTGGGCCAGCTCCTGCAGCTCGGCGGCGCTGCCGATGGAGCGAACAATGTGCTCCATGTGGTGCGATTGGCCGTTGATGAGGCTGCGCAGGTGCAGGACGACTCGCTGCGCGTCGTCGCGCTGGCGCGCCAGCGACGAGTTCGTGTGCTGCAGCGCGGAGAGCTCCTTCTGATTGCGCTTCCGCTCGCGCTCCAGCTCCTCGGCGATCTCCTGCTGGAGGACCAGGGCCTCCAGCGCGTCGTCGCGCTGTTTCTCGGTCCCCGACAGACGGAGGGTGAGACGCGCCACGTCGTCCTTCTGCTGGTCGATCATACCCGTGAGGCGACGGTTCTCGCGCTTGTGGGTCTCGATCTTGACCTTGAGCTCCGAAGTCTCCTTGGTCAGCTGCTCGGCGAAGGCCTGGAACTTGAGGAACTGCTGCTTCCAGGTCTCGAGCTCTTCGACCAGGAAGTTGTTACGCTTGGTGACCTTGCCGATTTCGGTATCCATGCGTCCCTTGAGGTTGATGAAGTCCTGCCAGGCCTCCATGGCGTCGCGGGAGTATTGGTTGCGCTCGCGCACGATCTCGTTGAGGTGACGCATCGAGACCTTGGTCATGAGGGGCTTCTTGACGGAGCCGCCAAAGATGGCCTTCATGCCGGTGTTGCGGCCCAGCTTCTCGCAAACGTGGTCCATGATGCCCATGACGGAGTCCTGGTTCCACCACTCGGGCTCCTGGACGCTCTCGACCTCCCCGCGCATGACGATGATCTGTCCGGCGGGGATGAGCTTGCCGCCCGCATAGGCCGAGCGCAGATGGGTCGGGACGCCGGTCGGGGTAATGTCACCGTTCAACGCCTGCGTCAACCGGTTGATGAACTTGGTACGCTGGCCCGGGTTCAGCACGTTGGGCGGGCTCGAGGTGAGCACAAAGTTCCGATCCAGGTCAACAACCAGAGCATCCGAGGGGGCGTTGAAGAGCGTGCGGCACTCGGCCGTCACACCGAGGATGTACGGGCCGGGCTCTTGCACCAGTTCCTTGATGTGGCGGGCGTGCACCATCGGGACGTACAGCCCACTCCATTCGTAAACCCGCACGCAATAGCGGATCGTCTCGGCGGCGATGGTGAGCATGGCGGAGTAGTGACTGACGAAGATGATACGACGGGTGGGGGACACGGCCGCCTCGATCACGCCCACGATGTTGGGGATCGACAGGCAGGAGAACAGGGGCCACATGGAAAAGTTCTGGAAGCCGGTGGGCGACGAGGGGAATTGGTAGCACAGGGCGTAATCCTTCATGTCGATGCGGACCAGATCATTCAGACGCGGGGCAGGGAAGCTCAGGATACGGGACACCTCTTCGGCGTGGAAGAGGTTGGTGGCCTTGTTCCAATGGATCCACATGCCACGCAGGTAATCGCCCAGGAGGTCGTAGAGGGGATATCGCGAGAGGAAGCTCAGACAGTAGGGGATCCAGTAGGTCTCGTCGGGGTTGTCATAGTAATCCGATTCGGTCTTCTTTCGCAGTTCGCGGATGGTTTCGGCGCGCTTCTCGTCGGCGCGCGACCACACCCGGAGGGCGATACCGTAGAGAGTGTGGGAGGAATCCTGCTGCAAGACGAACGCGTGGTGAACGCAGTGCGGCTGGCTCTTGCCGGTGCAGATTTCGACATCATGAGGGAAACAGGCCTGTTCTGTCAGTCAACAGCTTTTCTTATATTCTCTTCACTCCCTGCTTGATGAGATTGAAACAAAAATCAATGAATAAAATGAAACAAAGAAGAGGACATACCCTCATCGCCGAGTGCAACGACTTGGCCACTTCATTGTCCTGTTCCAGACGGGGACTGCTCCCCAAAATCTCAGGCAGCCAGAACTGACCGACGGCCCCTTTCATATGACCGATCTTGCCCTGCTCGGGAGCGGGGGCCTTGACCCATTGGGAGGGTTCGCGGCCCACGCCGCAGACCATGTAGGCATGGGTGAGAGTCTTGGGGGTGCGCTGGGCAGGTTTGGCATTCATTTGCGAAGGAATCGGCTGGGTGATGCGGGAGTGAAGCGAGGAGGTGCGACTAGGAACGACCAGCGAGTTTTCTCCTTGATCGCGGGTGACGGGGCGGTCGCGGGTGGACGGACGGGTGATATGGTCTCTCAGAGACGGACTCATGATGATGGCAAGGTCCCAAGGAACGGACGGACTAGCGTGTGGGTAGGGACCGTATATATAGTTTTGTCGATTGAGTTATTTTTGTCTTCTCCCTTGAATTTCGAATTCCTCCACCACAGGTTCTGAGGAATAGGGTAGGTTGATATCGATTTCAGACGACGGATAGATACAACCCAAAGAACTGGAGGGATTGAACATCGGCTGGACAGGAAGGGTGTTTCCTGACAGCAATTGTAGCAACTGCTCAAGACGTCTCTTCGACAGTCAAATAAGAAATAAGAAAAAATAAAATAAAATAAAAAAGAATGGAAAAGGGGTGGGGGGAATGCAGTGGGTAAAGAGTGAGGGAACCGACGGCACGAGTCGAGACCAAACACTGATAATGATGGGAACACTAGACCGTGATGAACATTTCCCAAGCTCTTCACGCGTCTTGTAAAACCGAAGGCTCAAAAGACGTGGAGAAGCGCGGAAGATGTCTCTGTCCGTGGATGACTGGCGAGATCGGGAGGGGAGGTAGTGAGAGGAAGAGGAGGAGGAGACAGAGGAGAGGAGGATCCGGGAAGAGGAGAGGGGAAGGAAGAAGGGGAAAAAAGTATAGGGGTTGGTAGAGTTAGAGAATTAGTGCTTAATACGGGATAGTATGAGGTACAGTAAAGTTAAATCTGGACAGGTACTTCCTCTGCAGTAGCGAACTCCCTAACGAAGGAGGTACCTCAGACGGAGATAAGCCCCAGTCGATGGGGGTCCGTATTGGCCAAAACGGTTGGAGACACTAATGGGACCCCACTCGACCTCGTTGGTTTGGTGGAGAACTCGTCCGAATTACTTGGTACACCGTCCTTACGGAGTACTAGGTATTTTATTCTTCTTCGGTTTCTTCGGTTTCTTTTGTCTATGAATTATTGAGTATAACGGACGCGCATATGGATCCACCTGATAGATTCAGATAATATATATAAGGATATGATATAATCAATTATTATATTATCTATATTATATGAATATCTCATAAGATTGTTCGATAAATTTAGAAAACCCTATTATATTACAGAAATCTCACCATGCAGGTACTCGAGGTACGAACACCTTGACCCAATCCTACCCAGAAAACCCCTGGGCCCGTGCGGGGGAACTGGAAATGGAAGAACCACTCGGTAAACCAGTCTCCCAGATGCTACACCCAGGTTCAGAACTGGAAGACCGCTAGACTCCGACCCGGTTTTCTCGACGGGGCGGCTCGGCGTCGCCTTTGTATTTTTTTTTCCCACGCGAGAATGGATCTTCCCACGAGCTCTGAGCCAACCAAGGGGAGGGAAGGAAGGGGATGGACGGGAAATGGACGGGAATGGTCGAGGCAGATGACAAATAGCTGGGGAACGGTGGACCTCTGGCTTCCAGTTGACCCTGTTTACTGAATTTGATTTATTTTCCATACCCACACCCCCTCCCCAATCTTCCCTGTTAGGCATTGCTGACTACGGAGTAACTACCGACTCAGTCAGGCTACTGGATTGGAGGACGGTAGACTCGGCTCGCCAGTTACAGTGCCCGGAACAAGGAAGGAATTCCTTCCTTTTGCACCGTTCGTGCTGAGTTCTCTCCCCTTGCGGTCTCTCGACCGTTTGTCTGGGAGAACCGACACGACGACCGATGCGAGGAATCTGTATCTCTTGCAGTGACTTGGGTCCGGACAATGCACCCGTCATGGATCGATGCAAGGGGAAACAAGCCACCGTCGTTGTCGGGATATCATTTGCTGACATGACATTCAAAGACAGGATCTCCGGTGGCAATGTTGAATGGCAGGCAGAGGTCTCAAGCAGCCAGCGCAGCCAGTGCAGCCAGGGATGAAAGCATTGGACAGTGGGAGGTCCGGTCGGGGTTTTCCGACCGAGGACGATCATCATTTGCATGGATTTGGCTGCAGGTCCTGTTCGTGCTCGCCTATCCTGGTGGTATTGACATCCCTGTCCTATTTCCCTGTTCTATTCAGCTTGATATTGTTCACATGGTAAAATCTCGAAGCCTGTAAGTGTCTTGGAAATCATCAATCAGATCGAGTCTACTGGGTAAAATAGACTCAACCAGAATCAATCCGAACAGGAGAAAAGAGAACCAAACATTAACAGACCGAAAGACAAGGATCGCAATGATTGACACAATCGCCTCATGACGGTCTTCCTCCTGCAGAATCAGTGTAACCTCTTCTCTTCTCTAGAACCTGTCTCAACTGAAGGATCAATCTCTGCCATTATACCCAGAAGGGTAGTATTCCGGTCATAGAAATGACACGCAGCTCGTACCACAGCGAGCCGACCGCGCATTTTTTTTCCTGTCTCCCACCCCAGATCCACCGTAGCGAGTCATACCCAGAATCGATCCTACGGAGACCACCTTCAGTTTCAAATCAATTCTGCCGTCATTATATCGACACTCTTGCTGAATCTGACGCACTGTGTATATACAGAGTAGAGTACGGATGGTCCGGAATAGTACGTAGTATGGGTAGAAACATGTCGATCTCCCCTCTCCCACCGTATGGAACCTTCACGGATGTGATCGAACAGACGCACGGTAAAATTAATCGTATCGATCTCGTTCCCTCCCGCAGATAGAGAAAAAGGCAAACACATGGATCCACGAGTCCTATTGTTAGTGACACTGTTAGACCTCCGCGATTGATGATCCTGTCAAGGGAAGCCTTAAGGATAGATATGTCGCATGACGTATTCCCTCCTCTACCTTCCACTAGAAATACACTGAAGAAAAAAAGAAGAATGAAAAAGAAAGTGGAATTAAGGCAATCGTGGGGCAGACTGCATCCACGGTTGAGCAAGTTTGGTATTGATTTCTGATTAGTTCGTTTTTTAGTCAGGTCTGGAAAAGACGGGAAAAGACCACGGTCAGCTACCGTCTCCCGCATCCAGAGATTGATTGGGATCGGATGAGCGGGTCAGAACCATGGAACGGAGCTGATAGTTTTGATCGGAGTTGCAGAATCCGGACGTGCTAGTTTGGCAGAGATCTGGTCTTGATTAAATGTCAAGGCCTGGACAATTCAATAGACTCATGTTCTGGTCGGTTCCTGAGTAATGGGAGTCATTGTTCGATCGTGCACTATTGCCATGATCTCGCATGGCTGTCTGTCACTATCCCTGAATGAATCCACGAGTCTCAGCCAGCCCAATTTAGCGAGTCATGGTTGTCGAACTAGATCAATGGTATCCAATAAATCATATACTATGGTATAAGTATGATACAATACACCATACAATACACCATAGAATAACGGGGGTTGGACTGAACACAAATCTGGGTTATTAACCATGAGTTCTATTTTGATTGCCATAGTCAGCTGATAGTGACCGATAAACCATCATACTTTACCATCTTCAATCCCTTAATCCCTATCCATACACCTTACACTTATCCTTGCACGACGTACTCCATACAAGGTAAGGTTCGTACATGGGTATGAAAGTACCCACTCCAACCGAGTCACAATCAAATCCGGAGTCTCCGTACTTTGTACCAAGAAAGAAAGAAACAAACAAGCAAACCTCAACTGACACTCCAACAAAATTCCCGATATCATCTCTTGCATTGAATCCTCCCAATCCCCCCAAAGCAACATACCAAAACCGGCCATTCTGGCCGATCGATCCCCAATCTAACCCCCCCTAGCGTTTCACCATGAATCCACAACCTCACCTGCTCATTCTAATCCTCCCCTCTCTTGGACTCTCCGCACTGACACCCCTTGACATCCCTCAATTAAAGCACACATCAACCGGGCGGGGGCAGGTCATCCCATGCATAAGCGTATCGGGAAACGGGCCTTGTCAACGCCGCTCCAAACGGACGGATTGACAGGTACGATAGTTATGCTGCGGTGGCACGGTGGCGCCGTTTGTCTCACGTCGACTTTGAAACAAGACAGACAGCCTTGATTCTCGAATGTCTCTCTCAGCGGGGGCAGATTCGACCTGTCAGTCTTCATTTAGGTCTTTCATTGTAAGCAGGTAGGTATCTATGACAGGACTGACAGCTTCGAGGGGGTTAGTGGCGTTGTAATCATTATAGTTATATTTATACACACACTCGGAGTACTCCGTACCCATATCCGGATAATTAAAGTCTTATAATATATTACCTTCTGGTGTCAACTGTGGAGATAGCGATGAAAAACACTCAGGGGATGATAATTGGTAATATCCAGACAATGTACGGAGTAGAATGCTGCTTGATGGTTGAAAATATACAATGAAAAACCATGGGAAAAGGACTGCAAACACTGCAGGTCAGCCGACTTGAGAACTAGTTACAGTCTTCCATATAAGCCGAAAGACCTAATATAGCTTGAAATTGATTATATATAACTGACTCTTAGATCGATCTATGTTTCGTCGTCTACCAGGTCATCTTCAAAATAGCCCCGGTTTTAACGGTTCACCCGCGAGAATCTCATATACTGGACATCATATAGGGTAATTCCACCATTCGCATTGGACCTGCTACTGCTACGGACAGTGCAAACAGTGCGTGCCACTCCAAATGACACTCTGGGCGGGTTCGTGGTCGACTTTGTAAGTGATTTAGTATAAGCGCTGGCTACTTCCATCCGAGGAATTTATATATTGAAGTATCTTATGGCGTACAAACCAAGGATGAAGCAACAAAGTCTCCTGGTCGTACCTCGAGTTGTCATACCCTCAAATTGAAAAATGATAACAAGGGTTCGTCTCTAGGTGGATGTTCTCCGATACTCATCCACCACAAGGATTGGAAAGTATCTGTATGGGGGGAAAATCATCGCCCCGCTCCAAAAGATATTGTGATCATAACCGTAGCAGCTTGTGTGCGCAGTAAGTACTCTATCATAAGTCCCTTCTATGCAGTCACTCTTCTTTCATTCAAATGCTTCACAGAGAGCTATATATCTCCACAAGGCGATGACCACGCCATTGCTGGAGGTGGAACGAAAGCCTGAAAGTTCATATATTTCTAGGTTATAGCATCAAATCATACCCCAATGAGCTTGAACACTACTCGCATGGAAAATCCCCCAAAGCATAAAAAGGACACATCGATGAAAACCAAATCAAGAATCACCTTCAGCATGGTGCTTCCTCCACAGTCTGCGGAAAGCGGTATCCTGCTGCAACAGTTCCTCCGGATCTCCCAGCTCAACCAGCCGTCCCTGTTCCAGAACGGCAATCTGATCAGACTGGCGAATTGTCCAGAGCTGGTGGGCAATGACCAAAACAGTTCGACCGACGAACCTCGTGTTGATGATCTCCATCACACGCGCTGCCGTGTCGCGGTCCACATTCGCGGTGACTTCATCGAAAACGACAATCGGGGATTCGCTGAGGAGCACCCTCGCCAGACAAAAGAGCTGCTGCTGCCCACGGGAAAGGGCCAGTGAGTCCGCACTTGCGTCCAGGCCGCCTCGGGCTGATATGGTGGACCAGAGTTGGACCTTCTCTAACGCTGAGATGATGGCTTCCTCTGCGTACTGCGAGAATGGATCCATGTTACTGCGGGTAGACCCCGGCAGGATGAGTGGATCCTGGGGCATCGCGGTGATGGCACGGCGGCGGAGGGTGTCTCTGGGAGTAACGCTGAGGGGGATGCCATCTATCGATATCTCACCCTCTGTCAGGTCAATGAGCCGGAGAAGGGCAAGAATGAGTGTACTTTTTCCACTAAGTGCGAGTTCCATAGGTGAGCCAAATTGTAGTGCGATAATATGTGAGAGATGAGTGACATACCTGCCTGTGCGACCGCAGATGCCGACTTTCTGCCCAGGTGCAATGGAAAGCGAAAGCTCTTTCAAAACAGGTTCGGCAGTGGCGCTGCACACAGTGACACGCGAATGAGCACAGTTCTGGTTCAAATCCTACCGAAATTGTACTTACCTGTAAGATGCAGTGATGTTGGAAAATTGGATGGTCCCGTTGGGTGGCCACTGTGCAGGTGGTTCCTGTTGCTGCTCGTGTTGAGTATTCTCCGATGGAGTGTCTTCCTCGAGCTGCTTCACCCTCGCAACAGCCCCGATAGACGTCTCAAGTCTGGTCCAGCTCTGTATCAAATAACAGAGATTTTGACTGAATGATAGGATGCTTACAAGTGACACACCGAGGGAGCCTGCCGAGGACCCAGTCACTTGGGTAGCGAGAGCCATAACAAAGGTTGCTAGCACTGTCACAATCATGTCAAGCACAAAGGTAAGCCACTGTTGAATGCTGTACATCAAGTAGAACGGTCTTTGGGAGTTATCCAAGTGATGGATATTTTGGGCCGTGCTGAAGCTCTGCCAGCCAAATGCTCGAATAGTTGTGAGGCCCTCGAGGGTTTCGAGGAAATGGGCATACAATGGAGATTTGACCTCAAGATCTAGAAGACGCATCTGGCGGGAGGTACGCAGGTAAAACTTCTGGATCAGGTACAAGACGGCCAGTAAGACTGGGTACGCTAAAGCCACCCACCGGGATGCCGATGCCACTAGACCAGCTTCCATAATACAAACTCCAAAGGTGAAAAGAAAATCCACCAGGTCACCGGGAAGCTCCATGTCAATCAAGCTCATGTCCTGGCTGAACCTGTTGATTAAACTACCACAATCGGTTGAGAACAACCATAGTGGCGCAACCATGACGGTTCTTAAGAGCTTGGCATGTAATGCAATTGACGAACGACGACTTGCGACCATCTCTAATAGATAGCTTGTCACAAAAAAGGATATCATGTTCACAATAGAAAGCCCACCATAAATGCCAGCATACATGGATGTTTCAGCGCCAGGGTCTTGCTCTTCAGCGCTTGACCACCAGTTCAGTAAGACGGTAGGGAACTTCATAGTAAACACGGCAATTGATAGACCAACTGCGATCCCTATTGTGATGGCTTGGCCAAGCGAACATGAGTAATACCAGTATACCTGCCGATCGCCCGTTCGCCGCCAGCTGTCGGGATGTCTTTCGCCGCTTGATTCGGCGTGAGGAAACTCATCAGCGATGATGACCTCCGTAGACCGTCCTGCACTGTGTGCTGGACTGGAAACCAAAGGCCCGATATCGTCAAGGTCAACTTCGGACGGTCGACCTTGTTTTAGGATGCCCCCCGGAGACTGCATGATGACGACATGGTCGGCTTGATGGGCATACCTGGCTGAGGGATAGTGTTAGAAAGGTGGCGGACCAGCAATCAAGCAGCCCTCTTACCAGTATTCGTGGCTAATACGACTGTCATACCCATTTGACGACACAAGCCGTTGGCGCCAAACAGATTTTCAGCAATAACCTGTTCTGTAGATGCATCTACTGCGCTCAAGGTGTCATCGAGAAGGAGAATCTCCCGACGGGAATACACGGCTCTGGCAAGGCTCAAACGTTGTCTTTGGCCACCACTGAGTCGTGCGCCCTGATTTCCAGCCAGTGTATGGTCCTTTTGGGACATTTGCTGAATGTCTCGCTCCAGCGCACATGCCCGAAGAACTGTTGAATACCAGGATCGATCAAACCCTGCATCTCCAGAAATGATCTCGCGAATACTTGAATGAGGTATCCACGGATTCTGGGCACAGTAGGCCATCTGCTGGGAAGGTGTCCGGCGGAGGGATCCTTTTGTGAGGCGTAGTTCGTCTAGCATCCCCAAAAGAAGTGTAGATTTCCCACTGCCCACTGGACCAAGTATGACCATCAAACCACGTTGAAGACATAACGTAATATTATGTAGTGCATTAGGACCCGTGGAGTGTGGCTGGTCATAGACAAAGTCTGCATTTTGAATTTGCAAAAGACAATCCTCGGGCATTTTTTCAGGGCTGCAGCCTGAAGACTGATTATCTGGTACGCTATAAATCTCACGGAGATCAACTTGTACGTGGCTGTCGTCTTTTTGTGACCTAACGTGCCCGGAGTCGGTCCCCGAACCTTCCGAGCAACTGTCCCTCATATCTCGCTGCGTAGGGTTGACTTGGTTCAAGTATTCCTGTATACGTTGGAAACAACCCCCTGATGCTGCCACCGGAGTGATCGCTCTGCATACGAGTTTGAGAGGATCCGTCAGTAGAGATATGAGGGACAGAGATGTGAATGCCAGGGCGGGGTCAAGACTGATGTGACTGTTGGCTTGTGTGACAAGCATATAGATAATGAACGTCGCTGCTGGAATTGACGTTCTTAGGAAGCCCGTGGTTGCCAATGTGATAGTTGATATCCGCCGAAACTGCACAGATACATCCAGTTCTCTAACTCGAAGATCATGAAGTATGGCTTTTGCCTGTTCCGACCAGCCCAGCATTTTGATTCCTCGCATTTGGCTCAGTGAAGATGCCGTTGTTGCTACACGATCCTCCACGGCCTGCATCCAGTTCTTCTGGGCATTCGCGGTGATTCCAGCCAGGAGAAGCGGGAAACTGACGAACACTTCATGGGATTAGCGGTGCCCAGCATGGCAGGTTCCTGGAAAGGTATAATACCTACCGAATGCCAAAACAACAGATGTAACACAGAACACTCCAATTTGTTGGTATAATAGGTATATGGAAATCGCAAACTCAATTGGTCCAGCCCACAAACTATCTATCAATTGCAGCCCACTCACAATGCGCTCGACATCAGTGCTCATGAGTGTGACTGCCGCGGACCGACCAGCTGAAAAGGTAGGAAGCTGCAGCGTAGCATCATAGATCAACCCAACAAGACCGCAACGAACCATACTGAGTAGCCGATTCGTGTTCTGTTTGTAGCGAGCCGTTGAAAAGGCAATGCCCGCATACATGAGAGCCGTCGCGCCAATCAACGCCCGGCCAGTGTTGGTTTTAGATTGACTGTCTGGCTCCGACAGCAACGACACTGCACGGTGGGTTAAAAAGGGCTGACAGAGCTTCAATCCAACAAGTAAAAGCCGGGGAACAACGGTTGCCATCATTTGTCTCCACAAGCACCTTGTTGTGACTTTGATCAACCCATATGGGCTCCTTTTGTTGACCTCGGCGTCCCAGGTCTGTCGGAATCTGGAATGCACATTGTCTGATGTCAACGCGGGATCAAGGTAGAACAAGTCCGCGAGGATCAGAGCCCCAGAATAACCGCGGAGAAAAAGTGGATTCAGCCACCAAAAAACATTTCGATTGAGGGTGCCGGCTAAGGCTTCGGGCGGCCAACTCTGATACGGGATCTTGAGAAAAGGTCGTTTTTCTACCACCTCCAACAGAAAAACGCAGAATTTGAAGACTAACCCGGCCAAGAAGAGCGCCGTAGGAGGAGAATGGCGATCTCGTAGGCAGAGCGTTCGCGCCTGCGGAGCATCCAAGAGTACCGAAAAGAACAGGTAGATACTGAGAAGTGACGACGGTCGAACCGATCGATCGTGCTCCAGAAATGAGACTACAGAGAGCGCCAAGGCACCTGCTAGAGATAGTGTCGATGCCGCCAGCGATAGTCGGGTCGGGTGAAATTTAGGTGACGCCCACACAACAACAAGGGCCAACTGTGTGGCCGCAAAACACCAAATAGGAACCTATCCGTGAACAATGTCAGAAGACTTCTTGCGGGATGTGAACCTGCTCCCCCATACCTGCTTGCTGTATTTCAACGCCGTACTCAACGAGGAAACCGTCTTCTGGGGCCGGCGATATATTCTTCGCACTCGCCAGGCGCATGTGACAAGAAGCAATACCGATGGGATCGTCGAAAAGATGGCTTGTTCGAAAAGAAGCGTGAAATCAAAACCTCCCCGGCAGCGTGAAACACTCGGTCCTAGGACATTGTCCGACTTCCATGAACACTCCATGGTGAGAGCGGGGATGGAGTCCTTTCGTCCATTGTTCCCCTTCCTTTTAGTTCTCTCTGCCTTGGTTTGTCAACTTTTCGGTCTGTCTCTTTGTTCAAGTTGCAAGACAGTTTCTCGCAGATTGGAGAAGGAAAATCCCACATACCAGCCCCTTGACAATCAGAAGCAAGGAACTTGGGTTTCAGGACGCAGCACACATCTTGAATCACACGCGCGGTCCTACCCTCCCGTCTATCTTATTCGATTTCCCATGCAAGTAACATCAGATCGAACCTTCGATGGACCTACAGCCAGTGAGATCATAGCTCACTCTGTAACCCACCAAGGAATCGAGAGAGATGGGCAAAAGCAGGAAAAACAGGCTGGAAAGCTTGTGGGACCTGACTCCCAGAGATCCCCGAATTGGGAGAAGGGGAACACCTAGCGATGGAATGTTGGATGCTCACCGCCCAATCAGGTGCCTGAGGAAGTCTGTAACTAAGTCAGTGGCGTTCCTCAGAAGCCTCGAGGCCGGCAATGGCCATCTTCTCTCTCTTTCCTCCCCCACTGCACCTGGCTTTTTTTCTGATTTTCTTTCTTTTAATTCCCTTCTTATCTCATTTCTCTCGAAGTGACACCAGATGAATTTCTGAAATATGTTTCGACTTGTTCGTGGGCTACGCCACTGCGGAATTGACCTGAGCCATCATGTAAGCCCAAGCGTAGATCATCACATCACCGATTTCTTGGCTCGAGTAACTCTCGAGTCCCACATACGGAGTATGTCGAGACAACTGCAAGGTTTCGAGGACATGGATATCGACCATTTGGCGTCAAATTGATCATGATCGCTATCCAATATCGTGACATCCTGTGTGGGATCCTAGCACCTGGTTCCACGCAAGGAGAATTCACTTCACACCCATCCAAGTTTTGGCAATGCGAATATCAGGGATGGTCACCGCTTGGCAACCAGATCTCCCAGAGACTTGACTACCTACACGGTCAAATGCAAGGGTCGATTTGCCTGGCGACATTGGAATAGGTCAGTCGGCAGTAGGCCCTGTTGATCCACTACCCGACGTGAGCCACCTGGCGACCAACGATGCCACAACCCCACGCAGACACAGGGCGCGGTGAAGGCTCTTGGCTGTTCATGTTGGAACGCTCTGAGCTTCCAGTCCCTTGCAGGTAGCTGGCTGGTTGGGGGCCTTGTAGCGTTCCGAGATGCGAACGGCATTGGTGAGTATACTAAGAACGCTGGGTTTACAAATTTCATGGTGTTGCCTCCAACTTCCACCGTCTCCCATACACCGTTTGCTTCTTTACACACCCAATGACTGGGCCGTCTTAGGATTAATTAAACCGATCAAAGCTCTCCTCATGGCGCAAATATCCGATTACTGGGCTCGTTATCTACAAGAGACCCACCCTTGTCTTTTCCCAAATTTGCCCGGGGCAGGTCCATCCGATTTTTCTCATGGTTTTCCTGATGAAATACCTGATGATTCTCGTCAATGCAGTGGGTCCATAGAAATTCAACTTCCAGATAATCAAGGCCTAAGAGCATTTTGTGATGAGCACGGGATTGAGTTCATCAATCTCTTCCAGCTTGCCTGGGCACTTGTTCTTCGGCTCTATGCCGGCACGAATAACGTCAGCTTCGCCTACAAAGAAAGCCAAGGACAATGTGCCAATAGCCAGGGTGTAGCAGTTCCAGCGACCTCGAATATGCGCGGCCTATGCACTGCGGATCTATCTGAGGACACAGTGGTATCAGATGCATTAAAAGCGATCCAGGAACTTGTCACGCGCCACCGGCAGTACGCGGCGGAATTTCCGGTGGACGGAATTCTAAACCCGGCTGGGATGGAAGCAAATCGAATTTTCAACACATCCCTTTCTTTCCGAGACATCGAAAATGTACCAGCGAGCAATACAAAAGCTGGTCTTTCAGGCGCCGAGGATATAGATGTGGAAATTATAAGCATCAAGAAAGAAAGATTATCAGGCCTCCTCCGTTTCTCCTACGCAGTGCTGTCTGATGAGCAAGGACTGCACCTCGCCCATGCGTTCGCGCACAGCTTGACTGCCATTATTGGCAACTCGAGTAGCAGCGTCGTTGAACTCGACTTGGTCAGTAGTTATGACCATGAGGCGCTAGCGTTATGGAATCATCGTATGCCAGAGCGCAGTGATGCTTGCGTGCATCATTGGATTGCCGACCGATGCGCAGCGCAGCCCGACCAGTTGGCTATCTCGTCCTGGGATGGGGACGTCACGTACGGGGAGTTGAACACATTGTCATCACAACTAGCTAGGGTTCTGGTTTCTTTCGGGGTTGGGCCTGAGGTCATTGTCCCACTGTGCTTTGAAAAGTCCAAATGGGCCGTCGTATCCATTCTTGGAACCATCAAGGCAGGCGGTGCATTTGTTTTATTGGATCCATCGCACCCAACAAATCGGTTAAAGCAAATAATCGAAGACGTCGGAGGATCAATCGTGATATCGTCCCCTACTCAACAAGATAGAATGAAGGCATTGGTGCCAAACGTTGTGACCGTAAGTGCCGACGAACAGCTTTGGACACAAAACCAAGACACTTGGAGCAATGCTTGGACTACGCCTGACAACCCTGTTTATGTGGTGTTTACCTCGGGCTCTACGGGAAGGGCCAAGGGTGTCTTGGTGGAGCATGCGGCATTCTGTACAAAGGCCAAAGCGGCCGGACCAGCTCTCCGCCTAGACACTAAGCCCAAAGTTTTGCAATTCACTTCATATTTTTTTGACGTCAGTTACAGAGATATACTAACAACCTTGGTATGGGGAGGCTGCCTCTGTGTTCCATCAGAGGCCGAACGGCTCAATGACCTTGCTGGGTTCATGAGACGGTCTGCAGCCACCTGGGGCTCTCTCACCCCTTCCGTCATTGGGCTTTTAAGCCCCAGCGCAGTGCCGGACTTGAAATATTTGGTTGTCGCCGGAGAACAGATGCCTCCTCGGATCCCTGCGATATGGGCCGATCATGTGGAGCTGATGAATGCCTATGGACCGTGCGAGTGCGTCGGTATCAGCTCTCTGCAACCTAGGATGCGCGAACGGGCCGATTGTGCAAATATTGGCAATGGGCTGACTGCTGCCCTTTGGCTGGTCGACCCCACCAATGCCAATAAATTGATAACAGTGGGAGGGATTGGCGAAATTGTCATTGAAAGTGCCGCAATGGGTAGGGGCTATGTGAACGGCGAACAGAAGACAGAAGAGGTCTTCGTCAAGGAGCCGCTCTCGTGGCAACAGCACTTTCGCCCTCAACGTCAGCTATACAAAACTGGTGACCTGGGACGCTTGAATGCCCACGACGGCACCATTGTCTTTTGTGGACGGAAGGACAGCCGGGTCAAGTTACAAGGCCAATTGGTGGAGTTGGGCGAAGTTGAATTCCATCTCAACCGCTGCTTAGCTGCCATAGGAACCAAAAAAACCCCTACTGTCGCTGCTGCCATGGTCAACGTAAACGACACCCCCACGATAATTGCATGTATTGACGTATCTTCAGAAGTGGAAATTCCCGAACAGGATTGCATATTCAAACGAGTTGCACCAGTTTCTACACTACCGACATCTTGGCAGGAAATTCCCGAGAGACTTGCGGCTGTTGTACCAAGCTTCATGATACCGTCTGCATTTGTCCCATTTCGGGGCATGCCCCTGACAATGTCCGGCAAGAAGGATCGGAAGTCCATCATAGATATCCTTACACAACTTACTGTTAAGGATATTCGGCAATATACTAACGTGGGGCCTCAGAACAATTATCATGACACGCACGAGAAAGGGCCACCGTCAAGTCTCACGGAGCAAAGATTGCAACTCCTGTGGGGCAATGTCCTATCCCAGAGGTCAGACGATATATGCCGTACTGACAGCTTCTTCCGGCTAGGAGGGAACTCTCTGGCATCAATGAAACTAGTGCGACTGGCCCAGGAGGAAGGCCTTCCATTGAGTGTGGAAATGGTATTTCAATCTCCCACTTTAGCTTCCCAAGCGGCTGCCGTTATGGCCGCCAATGACTTCGGAGCACGATGCGAGCCAATGTGCATAGCCGATGAAATCGGTCGTTTTGAGTTGATTACAGGGGGCCTCGATGCTATTGAAGACGTTATTTACGCAATTATGGAACAGTGTAAACTTCAACGTGAGGATATTGAAGACGTCTATCCATGCACCTCAATGCAAGAAGGTCTTATTGCACAAAGTGCACGCGTGCCTGGAGCAAACCTCATGCAACATATCTTCGAGATCCAACCCCAGGTAAACGACCGAAAGCTCATGCAGGCATGGAATACCACTGTGGCCGAAAACCCCCTTCTCCGTACTAGGATCACGCGACATGGGAACGGAGAAACCTTCCAGGTCGTGACTACTCATAGCGGCATTGGATGGGAATATCATCATAATCTCAATGAGTATCTTCTTAAAGACCGTCGTCGAGTAATGGGCCTGGGAGATCCTTTATTTCGTGTGGCTTTAATCACCGCTACTGATATGGCCCATCGGCCACGATATCTGGTGACCACTCTTCATCATGCTATTTTCGATGCGTGGTCAAAATCACTCCTTTTAAAACACATGGACGCTGCTTACCATCTATCTCCCACCAACCCACTATCCTTCAAGCCATTTGTTAAGTTTGTTACCGACACGAAGTTTAGTGCACAGGAGTACTGGCGTCAAGAGCTCGAGGGATTTTCGGGACCCCAGTTTCCAATTCCTCCGTGCTCTTATCATGTCCCTATGGTTTCAAGTAAAAAAAGTATTACAGCATCGCTCTTGCACACAACAGGAAGTGACTTTACTGCTTCAACCTGGATCCAGCTAGGTTGGGCTCTCACCCTGTACCACTATACCTTCAGCACAGATATCGTTTTCGGGACTACACTTACTGGTCGTGGTATTTCGATCCCGCGTCTTGACGAAATAGCAGGGCCAACCTTGACGACAGTTCCGTTGCGTATTACCCTGGATCCTGTTGCAACGGTAAGGGAAACCCTCGATGGCTTGCAAAAACGATCTTCCGCTCGAATCCCACATGAACACCTTGGGCTACAGCACATAAGGCGCCTGAATGATACCGCAGAACTGGCCTGCCACTTTCAAAACCTTCTAGTTTTCCAAACTGGAGAAACGAGCACACATTCTTCGAAATTGCTTAGGGAGATCGAGGGCCCGATTGAAAACTCTGTCGCTGCGTCAGCATATCCGTTGATTCTCCTGATCAACCCGAGCGAAAACGAAACCATAGATATAGAGGCGGTCTTTGATGACATGGTCATAGAACCCCTGCAAGTGGGACGGA
Source organism: Aspergillus taichungensis (assembly GCA_002850765.1). Lineage (NCBI taxonomy): Eukaryota > Fungi > Ascomycota > Eurotiomycetes > Eurotiales > Aspergillaceae > Aspergillus > Aspergillus taichungensis. Next base: position 385,172 of record KZ559497.1, on the reverse strand, counting down.
TCTTGGACCATTTTGGAGCCACATTAACCTGGATTACCCAAAATTCTCAAGCTGAAATTTCTGCGGTTCCAACTATCAGCCCTAAAGACGGACTGGAGATTTACGAACGTAACGCTTTACTATCTAAATCGAAAGAATACTGTATACACGCTCTGATTAGCCAACAGGCGCAGCTCACACCGGCTAGCCCGGCATTGAGTTCATGGGATGGCGATATGTCCTACCAAGATCTAAACGAGCTGTCGTCGCGGCTGGCCAGATACCTCAAAGGCTTAGGCGCTGGACGAGAGGTCCGCATCGCGCTTTATATCGAGAGGTCCAAGTGGGTGGTCATGGCTGCGCTAGCAGTGTTGCAAACTGGCGCCACTGTTCTCATACTCGAGCCGTCCTACCCAACATCTAGGTTGGCAACCATGTGCACGGAATCAGACGCAACCATCATTCTCGCTTCGCCGTCTAACGTCGACCAAGCCCACAATTTTGGCTGCTTTCGAGTTGTTCCGATAGGTGAGGGATATGTCGAAGAGTGGTCAGCAAAACTAGATCTGAGTGTGCCTACGGAATCTCATCAGACCTGTCGACCGGATGATGCGGCGTTTATATTATTTACCTCTGGAAGTACAGGAAAACCCAAGGGAATTCATTTAGAGCACCGCAATCTTGCATCAGTTGTTTTGCTAACAAAGGATACCTTTCAACTAACGAGCAGGTCACGTCTGGTTCATTTGGCCGCATATGCTTTTGATGTCAGCATATACGAAATTATTGCCCCCTTATTAGTGGGTGGCTGTGTATGCATTCCGAACGAAACCATGCGAAGGAGCGCTCCAGCGGCAGCGATGAATCTGTTTAGGGCCACCGTCGCCGTTATGACACCTACCGTCTCACGGATTCTCCAGCCGTCATCAATCCCGGCTCTTGAAACCTTAGTTTTGGGAGGGGAACCGACCACTCAGGAAGACATTAGACGATGGGGCAGCTCCGTTCGCCTGTTCAGTGGCTATGGCTCAGCAGAATGTTGTGTTATATCCGCAGTACGTGGGATATGTGACGAGTCAGATACCAACATAATCGAGGGAGGTGGACTGTCTACTATATGGATCGTTAACCCTTCAGACCATAGCCAACTTGCCCCTGTTGGCGCCATAGGGGAGATCGTGATCGAGGGTCCCAACGTTTCCCGCGGATATCTCAACGATCCAGTGAAAACAAGGGAATCTTTCATTCCACCTCCTAAGTGGTTGACCGGTCTGCGCGGGGACATAAATGCTCGGCTGTATAAGTCCGGCGATCTAGCACAGTATGCAGCAAATGGTGCGTTGCGATATATTGGACGGAAGGATAACCAAGCAAAGTTGAACGGTCAGAGGCTCGAACTGGAAGAAATCGAAGAACATGCACGACGTTGTCTGCTCAAGACAGGAGACAAAAGCCCTCTGGAAGATGTTCTGGCCTCTATAGTCCAACCACCGCACAATGGCCGGCCTGTTTTATTGGTTTTCGTTCAAATACCGGAAAGCGTGATACAACTTGAAACGAATAGAAGCATTTTCTCCAAAACCCCAGAATTCTTTCATCAGCGGACATCCGGCGTCCAAACTCTTATGTCTGATCAGCTCCCTTCCTACATGGTCCCAGCGGCATTTGTACCAGTTTCAAGGTTCCCGACTACCGCATCTGGAAAGAAGGACTTGAGGGAGTTGCAGAGAATTATATCGCACCTCTCTGAAACTGAATGGCAACGCATCACTGGCTTCACCCGAGCTGAACTACGAGATCCTTCAACAGCTACGGAAGCACGTATATTGGAGATTGCTCGCCAAGTCTTGGGCAACGCGGACGTTAATGTTGATGACAATTTCTTTCGCGTCGGAGGGGACTCTATCGTGGCTATGAGGCTTATTGCACTCGCACAGGAGAACGGCATGGACCTAGCTGTCACTGATATATATTTGACGCCAGTATTTTCTGGAGTAGCGAGAGTGATTGACGACCGTATCAACCAAGCCGTTACGGCCCAACCATTGCAACACATCCAGTTAGACCGGTTCTCGCTGCTGGATGATTCAATCCGAGCCACCGCTATTTCCACAGCCCAGAAGTTGTGTACGGCTGAGATCGATGAAATTGAGGATATATACCCATGTACCCCGTTACAAGAGGGCATGCTGGCTTCGACCCTCGCAGGCTCGTCACAAGGTAGTGACAAGTATGTCTCCAGTCTTGATTACCAGCTCCCAAATTCAGTCAGCGTGGATCGCCTCAAAAATGCATGGGAAGTGGTTCTCAAGGCCACGCCTATCCTGCGTACACGAATCATACCTGTTGGTAACCAGACACTCCAGTTGGTTATCCGTGGGGAACGAGCTTTGCGTGAGTCAGCTTTGCATGTCACAGGCTTTGATAAGCCGTTACAAGAGAACATCCAATTTGGCGCCCCCCTTGTCCAGACAAGAGTAACAGAGGAAGAGCAAGGCAAGCGGAACGGGCTTCAACTATTTATAGCCATGCACCATGCGCTGTATGATGCCTGGACGGTTCCGTTGATTTTATCTCAATTTCAAAAAGCGTACGAGACAGGAACCTGCGACGTGTCCCCGTCACTAGGCCCGTTCGTGAATTACTTGCTGCAGAACTCTGGGCTGGAATCCGAAAGCTTTTGGAAAGCAGACTTGGCTGGTCTTGAAATATCCCATTTTCCTCACGTCCCATCCAGTTCTTATGAAGCCGTTCAACACAATACTGTGAGCCACCATCTGCCTCTTCCTTGTTGCCGTAGATTGGACACAACCTTGGCAACCGCCATTCAGCTGGCCTGGGGCATTACAATTTCACAGTACACAAACTCATGGGATGTTGTCTATGGCCTCGTTGCTTCTGGTAGAGATGTTCCCATTCGGGGTATAGAGTCTATGGCTGGACCAACCATCTCGACGGTCCCTCTGAGACTCCTTTTGCAGCCCGACTCTACTGTGGCGGACACCTTGTTAGCCATGCAGGATCGAACAGCCCAGAGGTTGCCATTCGCGCATTTTGGATTGCAGAATATCAGTCACCTTAGCGAGGACAGCAAATTTGCCTGCCAGTTTCAGAACCTGCTCGTGGTACAGGCTGGCTCAAGCTCTGACAAGTCTTATCTATTTTCAAACCCTATACGCAACCCGAACAAGAATAGATCGGCCTTTGACACGCATGCCTTAACGTTAACATGTGAACCAACAGGTAATAATGATGCTTTGCATGTCAAAGCATTTTACGACCCTGGCATCATTTCTCAGTCGCAGATGGTGTTGATTATAGATCATTTCAGCTTCATAGTTGGGCAAGTGGTCTCTCAACCATCGAGGACGCTCTCCCAGGTTGCTGGCTTAAGCCCTCAACACTCACAAAAAATCAATAGATGGAACCCCAAGGCCCGCGAGGCTGTAACTTCATGTTTGCATGATTTGGTGGCTTGGCAGTGGAGGAAACATCCACATCGACTGGCGGTGTCCGCGTGGGATGGCGATTTGTCTTACAACGAACTTGAGAAACTCTCATTAAATGTTGCGCTTCACTTGCAACACCGTTACTCGGTGGGTCCTGGAACGTATGTTCCTGTGCTGGCCCATAAGTCCAAATGGGCTGTTGTCGCTATTATGGCGATCATCAGAGCTGGGGGCGCATTTATACTTTTGCCCACACCTCAATCTCGTGAGAGACTAGGCAAGCTTACGCAGATAGTTAATGCTAAGTTCATGGTCACAACTTCCGCTGTTGATGCCCGTTTATCTGATCTGGATATCAGCTGGATGGTACTGAATGATAAAACTCAGTGCCAAAACCATCGAACTCAACAAGCATCCCTGGAGTCGAAGGTATCGCCCCATGATCCAATCTACATAATCTTCACGTCTGGATCAACTGGGACACCAAAAGCGATTATCATACACCATGCGGCATTTGCTACCAATGCCGTTATTGCCGGCTCGAAAATTAACTATAATAGTGACACCCGTGTTCTTCAGTACTCATCATACGCCTTTGATGTGAGCATTGCTGAGATTTTCTATACTTTGGTTCATGGGGGCTGTATCCTTATACCAAAAGAATCGGAAATGCGTGATAACCTGCCCCGGGTAGTATCCATATACCGTGCAAACAGGGTCGAGATGACGCCGTCGCTACTTCGTTCTATTGAACCTGCAGATTTTCCCTGGGTAGAGAATCTGTGCTTGTCTGGAGAAGCTCCCCAAGCAACTGACATTGACAAGTGGGCACGGCACGTCAACCTGATCAATGCCTACGGCCCTGCTGAGTGCGCGGTGGACTCTTCCTCCAAAGCTGGATTCAGACCTGGAGATGAGCCCAATAACATTGGGCATGGGATGGCTGCAGTGTGCTGGGTGGTTGTTGAAAATGACTTGGAAAAACTGGCACCTATCGGTTCGATCGGAGAACTCCTGGTGGAGGGTCCCATAGTCGGCAGAGGATACCTCAATGACCCCGAAAGGACAGCAGAGAGCTTTATTCAAGCCCCTGGGTGGCTCAAACAGCTGCGCAATATACCGAACATGCAGTGCTACAGAACTGGAGATCTGGTAAAATACAGTCCACGCGGGGACGGATCACTGCTTTTTGTAGGCCGAAAGGACAATCAGGTACACGCTTCCCCACACTGGTACGATTCTTCATATTAACTTTGACTCAGATCAAGCTCCGTGGACAGCGAATAGAGCTTGGCGAAGTTGAGTTTCATATCCGCTCACTTTGGGACACCGCACAGGACATTGTTGTTGATGTGATTACACCTGCCAACTCTGAGGACCGGGTTTTGACAGCGTTCATCGTAGCCCAGTCCAGCCTTCAGGGCGACGAACGACAGAACCCAAACCCCCAAACCGACGGCGATGAAATTTTTGTGTTTGAGAACACAGAAATGTTTTATGTGCAAGCCTTGGAAGTACAGAGAAATCTCCATAGCCGTTTGCCACATTTCATGGTCCCTGCCCTCTTCTTACCACTTCAGCGCTTGCCTCTCAATTCATCTGGTAAGATAGACAGACGAACGTTGAAGCAAGCAGCATCGGCGCTTCCACGGCATGCTCTTCAATCTTATCAAGGCCACCACCACCAAAAACAGCCGCCTCGAGGATCCGCAGAACTCGTCTTGCAGCAACTGATCGCTGCTGTTTTTGAACTCCCAACCGACGAGATAGGAATGGATGATAATTTCTTCCACCTCGGTGGGGATTCCATAGCCGCTATGAGGCTCTGTGGACACGCGAGGACCAAGGGTTTGTCACTTGGCGTCGCCGACATATTCCACCATCCACGACTACAAGATCTTGCAGCTGCAATGAGTGCCTCTAGCGAAGTAGAGAAAATATCAGTGGAGCCCTTCTCACTTATTAATGCCAACCCGAACGAAGTGGTTGAATTTGCAGCTAAACAGTGCGGGGTGGATGGGTCGACTATCGCCGACATATACCCCTGCACACCGATGCAAGAAGCACTTGTGGCTTTATCATTGAAGCAAGAGGGGGCATACGTGGCTCGATTTGTTTTAGAATTGCATGATTATGTCGACTTGGACACTTTCCGTAGGGCCTGGTATGCAGTGGTTGAAGCCAACCCGATTTTGCGAACCCGAATCATTCATGAGCCCCTTCTGGGTGCACTCCAGGTTGTCCTTCACGAATCAACAGACTGGAGAACATTCTCTTCGGCGGACAATGGTCTTCCCATTTCAAATGGAGGCCCATTGATTGCATATGGGTTTGGGAAACCCAATCAGTTTTGGATAATGGCCCACCACTCTCTCTATGATGAATTGTCGCTGCAGTCCATATTTGCGCAAATTTCCAGTGCCTACACAGGTAATTACCTCGCACCACGTCCCGTTAACGCGGTGATTCAATACTTCAGCAAGATCCATATCGATGAGGCCAGGGCTTTCTGGATCAACGAAGTTGGGGATACCGAGGCACCTATTTTCCCAGAGAGCAGCTCATGGACCATCGCAGAAGGACAGATGGAGAAAATGAGCTACAGTATCCCATTCCAGCAGGATCCTCGTTTGAAATCTTTTACGATATCAACAATTATAAAGCTTGCCTGGGCTCTAACAATATCACAATATACTGGATCTACTGACATACTGTTTGGAACTGTCAGCTTTGGGAGGGGTATCCCGGTCCCTGGAATTGAACAGACAACATGCCCGACTATCGCGACGCTTCCAACACGCATATCGGTCCAAAAGGATCAGAGTGCTTGGCATATGCTTAAAAGTGTGCAAGACCAGAGCACGCAGATGATTGCGCACGAGCAGGTTGGCCTTCATAGAATTCGACAGTGGACGTCCGGTGCCGGATGCGATTTTCAGAATCTTTTGGTGGTTCAACCTTCAGTGGAAGGAACCGGTTCCATTCACACACATAAAAACCTGTTCACCGTTAGGTCGGAGCAGGAGGATGACACCCGTTTTGGGATTTACCCTTTGACTCTGACGTGCGCCTTGGAAGCTGAAGGCGTCAACCTCTCCGCGACATTTGATTCCCATCTCATCGATTCCAAATGCATGGAAAGAATTTTCTATCAATTCATGCATAATATGGAACAACTGAATAGTAGCTGGGATCGGCCCCTGGCACAAATCACCCCCCTAAATGCACGAGATGCAACAGAATTGCAAAGCTGGAATGCGATTGTTCCCGATCCCATCAATACCTGTGTCCACGACCTGATCGAGCACCAAGTCCGCAGTTGTCCGAGTGCAGAGGCCATCTGTGCGTGGGATGGTAGATTGACGTATTCTGAACTTGGTCAGATTTCGTCGGTTCTGGCTGAGGAATTGGTGAAACTCCACATCGGCCCAGGGTCAGTTATTCCGATCTATATCCCGAGATCACAGTGGATTCCGGTCGTCCTCACAGCAATTGCCAAAACTGGTGCAGCTTTCCTGCTCCTCGAAGTCGAACATCCTTTAGAAAGGCTCCGTGGATTTTGCGAACAAGTCAAGGCTCCACTCGTGGTCTGCCTGCGCCAGGATATCAAGCCGGCGTCCAGCATATGCACAGCTGTCTTTCCCATCGACATTGAGCACAAGGAACAGTGGCTTAGTCAATCGATCAATACCCATCAAAGATATGGATCATCCAATGATCTGTGCTATGTCGTATTCACTTCCGGAAGTACAGGCCATCCGAAAGGAGCCATGATCACGCATCAATCAGTTTGTTCCGTCGTCGTGCGCATGAATCAGGCTACAGGGTGTGGTCCCGATACTCGACACCTCCTAACAACGTCACTCGCTTTTGATTTGAGTATTGCCTCTATGTTTATCCCGCTGATTTCGGGAGGCTGCGTGTGTGTTCCAGCGGATATCACTGATTTGCCTGGCTCCATCTCTCAACTCCGTGCCAATATGCTGTGTTGTACAAACACCGTACTTCGCGAACTCCACCCAGAGCACTGTGCTACTATTCAAAAAGTCTCCACTGGTGGTGAGCCACTTACCAAAGACGTCCTCGCAGCCTGGTCCAATCGAGTACAGCTCATTCAAGTCTACGGACCGGCCGAGTGCGCGGTCTTTAGTACGGTCAATACCGACATGGCCAAGTGCTCTGATCCTTCAGTCGTTGGGAAGCCATTGGGCTGCCGCCCCTGGATCGTTGATCCAGAAAGACATGATCATCTAATGCCAATAGGAGCAATAGGGGAGCTGCTCATTGACGGGCCGATTGTGGGCCTAGGATATATCCATGACCCCGAAAAAACGGAGCTTTCGTTCGTACAGAGGCCGCCATGGCTGACAGAGACAAGCCACTCTCGGGTTTACAGAACAGGCGACCTGGTACAATATACTTCGGATGGACAGCTTCGCTTTATAGGTCGTAAAGATCGGCAAATCAAAATCTACGGACAGCGAATCGAACCCGGGGAGATCGAATACCACATCCATCAAGCGCTCTCGCCGCTTCGCGCCAATGTCGTAGTCGAAGTGGTACATCCAAATGAAGGCGATGGGCGTCCGATGTTAGTCGCCTTTGTCTGTTTGGGTACCAACGGCCTGGAGGCACCATCATCCACTGACGATACCTTCTTGGCCGCCTGGAGCGATCAGTTCCGGGAAATCGTCAGCAAGGTCAGACAGCAACTCAGGGACTCGGTACCGCGCTACATGATACCGGGAGCCTTTATCCCAATATCATATGTTCCTTGCACCGGGACGAGAAAGGCCGACCGCCGACGGCTTCGCGTTGCGGCCGAGGCCCTTCAACGTCATGAGTTAGTTCGGGCTGAGATTACTATTAAAGAACATCGAACACCGACCTCAGCTACTGAACGAGCTTTGTGCAAGCTCTTCGCACGTGCTCTCTCCATTCCGTCAACTTGTGTGAGTGCTGATATCCACTTTTTACATGAAGGTGGTGACTCTGTATTGGCAATGCGCCTTGTGGCGCTTGCTCGCCAAGAAGGCCTCACCCTCACGGTGGGCCAAGTCTTCGATCATCCTGTGCTTTCAGATTTGGCCTTAACTCTAGACTCGGGAGTTCCTGGTGCGGAAGAAGTAATCAAGACCCCAGAACCTTTCTCTCTTCTCGCGATTCAGGATCATCAGGCCATCCGTCGAGTTGCGGCCGAACAATGCAACGTGTCGGTGGACCAGATTGAGGATATCTACCCATGCACCCCGTTGCAGCAGGGTTTGATGACCCTTTCACTACGCCGACCTGGCGAGTATGTCTTCCGGCAGTCATACGATTTGCCATTGGGGATGAATATCGATCGATGGCGAGAAGCGTGGAAAACAACAGTGCAATCCAACCCAATTCTGCGGACGCGCGTGATTGAAGTGAAACAACCACTCCAGGCAGTCATTCGGGACAACTTCTTTTGGGAGTGGATTTCTGAAAGCCGCGAACCAACTCCAGAGAAGATGGGCCTTGGCTGTCCATTGATACAGCTTGCCAGCACGAGGAATTTGGACCCTGACCAGCCCAATCGTTTTTTCCTCGCAATGCATCATGGACTCTATGATAGCTGGACATTGTCATCCATCATGGACCAAGTCCACGCGGCATACCACGACCAGGTCATACATGCATATCCTTTTAGTCACTTTATACAGTACCTTGCACAATCGGACCATGAGCTTACAGAAGAATATTGGCGATTGCAGTTCAAAGATTTCAACGCGGTTCCATTTCCATCGCTGCCATCTGTTCAATATCTCCCACGGCCCACCCAACTCCTCAACCATACATCCCCCGTTCGCCCGCCTTCAGGAATCATGGCGGCTAATCTGCTCAAGTTGGCTTGGGCAATAACTCTTTCCCACTATACAAGCTCCTCCGACGTGGTTTTTGGAAACATCCTATCAGGCCGGGACGTTGCGTTGCCAGGCATTGACCGTGCCGTTGGGCCCACAATCACGACAGTGCCCTTCCCCGTGCGGCTAGAGCTGGATTCCACAGTTGAGAATGCCCTCCGAAAACTTCAGGACCAATCTATCCGCATGATACCCTTTGCACATTGTGGGCTCCAAAACATCCGGAGACTCAATGCCAAAACTCAGGTCGCTTGCTTGTTTCAAAGCCTACTCGTCATTCAGCCCCGTAGAGAGGTACACCCACATGAAGATTGGATTACTTCCGTGGAAGACGAAAAAGCGGAAGGCTTTCATGGCACTTATGCTGTGGTTCTTTTATGCCATCTCTCCGACGGCGCTGTCCATGTTCGGGTTCAACATGATCCTAATGTCGTGAAGAGCGACGAGATCCGCTACATCGTGTCTCAATTCTCACACATCATATCGCTGCTTTCCGAGGACCCCCAGTGTCTCATCAAGAACATTAATCGAGTGAATTCTCACGGCGTTCTGCAGCTGCAGCAGTGGGCTGGCCCGCCACCGCAACGCGTAAACGATTGTGTGCACCGGCGCATTGAGGAGATATGTCTAAAGCAACCGGAAGCCCCGGCAGTTTGCGCCTGGGATGGGGATCTGACATACTCCCAACTTGAAAGTCTCTCGGCCCAGCTGGGGATTTGTCTTCGCCAATCATGTGTCGGCCCCGAGGTCGTTGTCCCGGTTTGCCTTGAAAAGTCGCGTTGGGCGATCGTATGCATGATGGCGATCCTCAAGGCCGGCGGGGCCTTTCTTCTTCTAGATCCTTCACAGCCTATTGACCGGTTGCAAAGAATTTGCACGGAGGTCCAGCCACGCGTTATTCTGTCTTCTGAGAGATGGGTGCCACACTGCACGAAGCTGGCACCCGCAGTCATCAGCGTTAGCAACGAAGAGCTCGATTGGCAGACCGCCGTGGATCGCGAGCAGCCAGCTGCGCAAGTTCAGTCTACCAACTCTTTATATACCGTTTTTACTTCAGGCTCCACGGGGACACCAAAGGGCATCGTGGTCGATCATTCCGCGTTCTGTTCTCTGGCCTTGCCAGCTCTCTCTTCGATTGGTATCACAAGTCGCTCCCGTATTTTGCAATTTTCCTCTTACGCGTTTGACATATCTATCCTTGAAACTTTACTGGCCCTCCTGTCTGGTGGATGCATCTGTATCCCGTCAAACAAGGAGAAGCGCGATCATTTGGGGACTGCTGCAACCCGGATGAAAGCTAACGTGGCATTCTTTACGCCGTCAGTGGCTCGAGCACTACAACCAGCAGAATTCCCAACAATCGATACTTTATTGATAGGTGGTGAAACACCACAGCTGCATGATTTGAAAGAATGGATTCAGCGTGCTCGCGTCATGAGCTCTTACGGCCCTGCTGAATGCTGTCCAGCATTCACTGCGGGGTCAGATCTGACACTTGATTCTGATCCTAGAAACATCGGTCGTCCACTAGCAGGCGACTGTTGGATAGTTGACCCTTCTGACTACAACCGGCTTGTGCCTATTGGGATTGTCGGGGAGTTGGTATTGGGTGGGCCCACTATCAGTCGTGGCTATATTAACGACGCAGAGGCTACCGACAGAGCTTTCATCTCGGACCTTCCTCCATGGATAAAGGATTTTCGGGCCGTGACAAGGGAGACGCGATTGTATAAAACTGGCGATCTGGTACAGTACTCTAGCGATGGCTCCCTTCGCTTTATCGGTCGAAAAGACACGCAAGTCAAGGTCCGTGGCCAGCGTGTTGAGCTAGGCGAAATTGAGAGTGCCATCAACCAGTCCCTACCTGGAACTCTCGGCGTTGCAGTTGAACTTGTCAAGGGTCCTTCGACTGGAGAAAATGGGAGCCTAGTTGCATTCATCGCTCTGGGTGATCTCCAGGAAGGATTGGGTCATCATCGTAATTGTGGCAGCGATACGATCTTTAATGTCCCGAGCCGGAAGCTACAGACCGTGTTGACCCAGTTGAATCAAACCTTGTCAAGACGTATACCGAGTTACATGATTCCAACACGGTACCTCATCCTCCATCGATTGCCAGTCACTCGAAGTCAGAAAATTGATCGCCAACTATTGCGCAGCCACGCATTAGCCCTTTCTTCTGAAGAATTGGACCTGTATTCTTCGGTGGGATCGACTGTGAAAAAGCCACCAACTAATGATCGGGAGGTCATGGTTCGCCAGATTTGCGCAAGTGTGCTGCACCGGGCAGCCGATATGATATCTATGAGTGATTCGTTCTTTGACATAGGCGGCGATTCGATTGTTGCTTTGAGACTTGTCCATGAGGCTCGTAAGAACGATATCAACTTCACCGTTTCTGACATCTTTACGTATCCACACCTATTCGACCTGGCTGTCGTTTCTGCTCGAAACAGTGCACCAAATGTCAGCAGACTTTCCAAGCAAAAGGATGAATTAGACCCGTATCTGGTCCAGGGAAATACCAACGACGTGTCAAATGCTCTGGCCGGGTTTGGCTTGCCGACACACAACGTCCAACTGATTCTCCCCGTTACGGATGGTCAAATCATGCGGTTGCACGAACAATTCCACCATTTTACCTTCGAACTCTTCGGAACCATCGACACTGACCGACTGGAAATTGCATGCCGCACCTTGATCAAGCGTCATGAAATACTTCGAACCATTTTTCACCGCATAAATGGCACGATATGTCAAGTTATATTCCAGGATTTGGATATATCACTTGCCCGTCGGGAAACCAGTAACATACCTAGCCAGATAGACGACATCTGCCATGAAGACGATGTCCCGCCTCCGGCACTGGGTATCCCGATCACGAAGTTCACGCTTGTCCGAGAATCACCGGATCGGCACATCCTGATTATGAGGCTCTCACATGCCCAGTACGACGGGATCTCGATAGAATTGCTCGTCGAAGAGTTGAAATCACTTTATACCGGTCAAAACCTGCTGGATAGCACAGCATTCTCGGACCATATCCACGAGTGTATGCACCAGAAGCGGAGTCTTGATGCACGAAGCTTTTGGAGAGCGCGTCTGGAAGGATCTTCAATCAGCTATATAGGTCGTCGCGATCGTGTCCAAGATGCCACAATGTGCCAGGAGGAACATCATATTACAACAGCAAGCAGTACAGTTACTTGTCCATCGGTCAAGGGGATCACAGTTGCGACCATCGTCAATACAGCTTGGAGTATTGTCCTTTCCCAGCGGACAGATCGGCTAGATGTGTTATTCGGCACCGCCACCAATGGCCGAAACGGTTACTCCTCGCAAGGTGGAAACCTCATCGGCCTCTGCATGAACCAGACGCCCATGAGGGTGATGCTCGACCACTCCGAGACCGTCCAGTGCCTGCTTGAAACGGTTCAACGTCAATACATCCAGGCCATGCCTTTCGAGCTGGTTGAGCTGTCGGACATCGCCGAAAGCTGCGGTCTCTCTCATCCTACGAGTGACAAGGTTGAGTTCGGCTCTGTGGTTGTGGTGCAGAATGCCAATGTTAATACCGATGCACCCTTTTCTTTTGGTGATGTGCAGTGCATCCGTGGGCACGTTGGTACCGCTTCTCGGCGTCCGTATGTCATGGTCGAGGTCAGTCCGTCAGAATCAGGTCTTTCCGTCGAACTATATGCGCCCGCAAACGCCATCACTCAGACAGACGCGCAGTCGATTGTTGCGGAACTTTGCGAGGGTATCTCGTTGTTGGCAGTGTCACTCGATAAGCCCCTTGGCCAGGTGCTTGAGCTTCCGCTTTCAAATTGATAGTACTACCGGGCATATCGACATACTCATAGATCATGGCTTCATAACACCAGTATTCGCTCTTGTGGAATCCTTTGTTCATTTCCAATGCTCAATTTGGCTTCATGTTTTTATGTCCTTTATTTACTGTTTGGAATATAATAGAGACTGAATACTAAATCCAACTGACCAATTTATCGACACGACGTGTTTCTACTCTGTAAACCACCATTCTCCACCCGTGAGGTATACCTAAGACTGACAAACAGCGGCGATAAACAAGTTACGCCAAGCTCTTGACTACTTGCCCCTGAATCAGCGCTTCAGTGAACCGCCATATCTGCGCTGAATCATGGGTCTGGAGAGCAGCACCCGTCCAAAAGGTCTTCCGATAGCCCTGCAGGGCATTGAGATGGCTGTAAAACCCATCTGCGATCGCTCTCGGCGAGACGCGGAGCTCATAGGGTGAATGGTCGGCCAGTGTAATGATCTCGGGCTCGGAGACGTCGAAGCCGGCCTTGCGCAATTGCCGCAGCTCGGTCACGATGCCGTGACGGACGTCTTCCTCTCGTAGCATGGGCTCATCACTCACATAGTGTACAACGACCGTGTCGGGTGGTCCCCTCTGAGTGATGACGCATATGGCCGGCAGCTCCAACGCCCCATAGCGAGCATCGGCCCGTTTATTCATGATACTCGCGTCCACACCTTGGATACGGACCGAGGCCGGCCACAGGCCGGTCCATTGCCACTGTGCAAAAAGCGCTTCTTCCCGCTCGTCCAGATCCAGAAAGGGCGACAGTATTGGCAATGTTGGCGGGGCGGTGATAAGGATGCGCCGAGCACGTACATGCACCAGCTCCTCCTCCTGCTCCACAACCGCCGGTTTTCTGAGCTCCCTCGGCGACGTCGTTCTTGCCACCACCATCCTCACGTCTCCTCTACCATCCCGACTCACGCTTTTCACGCGACTCTGGAGCAACACGTCTCCGCCCAGCTGTTTCCGCGCGGCGTCGTAGATCGCACTGTTGTTGCGGCCGCGGGGCTGGGTCATTCCCGCCGTCAGGGCGTCTCGATTGGCGTACTTGAGCGAGTACAGAGCCGGCATCTGCTGCCAGTTGCCCATGTCCTGGTTGAATTCATTGATGGGGTCGACCATGGCTTCCAGACGATGTCGCGCGATGAAATCACTCATGGGGCGCAGAAGCTCCTCAGGCACCGGGTGCGGTAGCCGGAATCCCATGTCCAGATAGGGCTCGTACCGCCGCAGGAGGGCCAGATATCTGTTGCGCGCGGACTGGGCCTCGTCGTCATCGTCGACATCCAGCGTCGAGGAGGAATCCAGATTTTCACCTGTGCGCAGATCGATGATTGATCCCGCATTGCCGAAGCGGCCGCCACCACCGCCGTCCTCGCTTTCGTCCCCGGTCTCCCAGTCCAGTCCCAGTTCGCGGAAGTAGTCGCGGACAATGCTGATGTTCGAGTACCGGTGCACGCCGACGTCGACGGGCAGCCCGGATGCTGCGTCAGTGTACGTCTTCGTGTGGCCGCCTAGCTGGTCCTTCGGCTCGACTAGGACGACGCTGTAGTTGAGTTGCTGGAGGCGAATGGCGGCGTAGGTGCCTGCTGCGCCGCCGCCGATGATGGCCACGTCGACGTCGCGCGTTCTGATTTCATTTCTATGTCCATGGCTTGCGCTGTGATCTCTGTTCAAAGTCGCGCTGGCAGTCAAGATGCAGCTGTAACCCCATACAGCGAGCGTGGGGAGTAGACGCATGGTGTGGACGATCGGCCTCTGATATACAGTACCATAGAATAACATACAGATACAGCAAGTTGGTCAACAAACCGAGAGACACCGGAGAGATAAAAATAATCAAAAACGACTGACGAAGGAGACAAAGGGCGAGAAAGAGAGATCCAACGTGGCACCTACGTTTATATACGTATCCGGATTGGCACCTTCGAGCCAGCCTGGATGTACCAGGCGTTATTTTTTGCTGAAATTCATGAATGAAACCCATGGGACAAGAATAGCATCCCCAAGCAATGTACCTTTTTCGCATGCAGGCATGACTCGAATCTTCCTTGGTTTTGTGGCATTCCATGCAATAAGACATCAGGATTATATCGAACCCCCTTACATACCCATTGCCCACTATGCTATACATGACTAATGACCTCCCGACAGAGACACCTGCACGCGTCCATTCCATTCCCTCTCCACTGCAGAGTCAGCCGATTCGATTGGCACAGTAGTGTTAGCTACTGACGTCTGTGAGCAAGCTCGATGTGGGTGGAGCAGATGCTTCTACTCGATGTCCAAGATCCTATAGGTTTGACATGTATAACTGGTGTTGGGTGATGTAAACCATACAGAGAAAACAAGAAAACAAAGACACAAGAAGAGCGTCTCAACCTTTTCATTGACTCTCTATGAGCCCCTGAGCTGGGAAGCTGAATCAGGAGCTAGCTCTTCGGAGACTGCATGATATCTCGTGGGCAAGGCATGGCATTTGTGTGCAGAAGCTGATGTCACTAATGGACGTGCAGTGGCTTTTCTGCAGGGGTCTTAGCTTTCGATACCATCTGTAGTACATGTATCCAACAGTGATGGCGTGGATTCGAACATTGTATTTTCCTCTATCAAAGAAATTCAGTAGTCTACCTAGCTCGGCCACCATTTGCGTGGCGGGATGTTCTCCGCCCATCTCCCCGATAGTCCTCACTCGCACGTATGGGACGAACGTTACTGAAACACATAGACCATCCCCGCTCGGTCTACACTCACAACCATCCCATACGGCACCCGTAGCACGGCGATGTCCTGGATGAAGTCCAAATGGCTCTTCAGCAGTTGCTGTTGCTGCAGGCTGATGACAGTGCTCCGAGGCAGTCGCCCGCTACCTCCCCCCTTTCTATTATTACCGCCCTTACCCGCCCCAGCAGAAGACGGTAAAGGGCCAGGAATATGCTCGGTCGTCACCACGAGCGACCCCCTAGGTTGAGATACGTCGTAACGCGGCTTTCCCGTTGCCCCACCGTCCGAGACAACGTCCAACCCGCTTACAATAGTCGACAACTCCGGTCGTGCCAGGTCCCAAAAGCGGATCTTGCGGTCGCAGCCCCCGGAGATGATGTACCCGCAACGCGTGGTGCCGCTACTGTCGTCGGGGCTGTCGAACCCGACGGTAAAGGTACAGATACCTGCAGGGGCGACGCCCGCAGCCGACGGCCCGGATGCCTGGTCGACGGCGCCGTTGCCGCCAGGAGCCGCTGGGCTCTCCGTCGCGAACCGACTCAGCATGCCCTCCGGACGGTCGCCTTCAACATGCCAGGCGGCGTACTCCTTGGCGGTCGCGTAGGCGTTTCTCGCCGGGCTGTCCTCCGCACCGCCTGCATCGGCCACGTAGGCCTCGCGACAGAGGACCTTCTCGATGTCCCATACGGTGACTTCGTTGCCGTGTTTACCGCTCCCTGAGACGCAGACCCAGCGGCCGCGTCCCTTAGTCGGGTGCACTTGCAGTCGCTGGATGGTGCTCGAGCCAGGGAGACCCCAGGCCTTGAGACGGACTCGGAAGCGCAGGTCCCAGAGGTCGAGGATACCATGCGTGGTACCGATCAGCAGCCAGTTGTGCTTCCGGTCGCAGCAGAATGTGGTGGGCGTCCCGTGGTGGACGGGATTCTGCAGAGTGTACGCCGGGAGCATGGTTTTCATGTCCAGCGCCACCACGCGGCACGTATTGGTCGCAATGAGAAGCGTCGATTGCGCATCCACGCGGAAGTGCTCCATCCAAACGGCGTACTCCGCAGACCCGTCGTCGGCCAAAGGAAGTTGGTACTCACGCACAAGCTGCAATTTCCCGTATCGGACCGTCTCGTTGACATTGTGGTAATCGACCTTCACGGCGTGGATACTTCCGTCGTCGGCACCGCTGACGAACGTGTAGGTATTTTCAATAAAGGTTAGGGTTTTGACCTTGGCCTCAGTGGAATGACGGTATGTCTGACGAGATCTGGGCGTCAAGTTTCTCTCCAACCGCGTTGTATCCCAGACCTTGACGGTGCCATCGTCGGATCCCGTAACGAAAAACGAGTGGTCTGGGGCCACGACGACTCGGTTCACCGGCCCGCGGTGCTCTCCAAAAATGGCGACGAGGCCTCCCGTCGGCTTCCAGACCTTGTTTGCATCGTCTTCGCTAGCTTTCTTGATTGGCCGTCTAGTATCTATGTCTTTAACGTAGGGTCCGAGATCAAAGAAATCAGTAGGGTAATTCTCTGCGAACACGGAATCCAGCAGCCTAAGGACTACGGGATCGTCTCCTCCGTAAGAGTGGTTGGCGTGGTATTGAGGCGGGCTCGCTTTTCTGTCAAGCGCACTTGGCTGGGCAGACGGCTGAGGGCTTTGCATTGCTTCGCGCTGAGAAGGAATATCCACTTTGCCAAACGCGTTCGCAGCACTGGTACTTGTTTCTGCATCGGCCTTGGCGATGTCCTTTCGGTTAAGTAAGCTCATGGCGCTGGACCTTCTATGTACTCCACTACTCAGGTACTTTATTGTGGGATTTTCGGGGTCTGTTGGTGTCGAGGGACTTTCCTGAGCAGGACTGGTCCCACCAGGCGAAACTCTGCGTTCAGAATCGGAGCCGGGTGGTGATAATGGTCTTGATCCAGGGACCGCACTTGGGGAAGACGCTATCGGCGAAGATGTGGCTGACTGTTCCGCTCGAAGAGTGTCCACCGTATTCGGTCTTGGAGGGACCGTAGAAGCGCCCGATTCTTTTGGTAATTGACTTCTAGTCCGCTGATGTTTGCGACGAGTGTTCCCGTTATCAATCGTTGTCGAAGCATCAAGCAGTGCGTCAGCGATGGTGTGTGGTTTGCGCTCTCTAGGCTCGCCTTTACTGACGGACGACTTCCGTGGCTTGATGTTCTGATTCTTGTCAAAGAAGACAGTTTGCGGGGTGACTCCCTGCTGCGTCAAAGCGACGATATTATTGAGGGAAGACGTCGCGTTGTCGCCATCTGCTGTTTGACGCGCAGAAACTCTCCAGATGTACTCTCGGAGAGCGAGTAGCTTGAAATCATCGTCCGGAACCATTCCCATGTTCCGTAAACGTGTTATCCACTGCTCATCT
Organism: Aspergillus taichungensis; assembly: GCA_002850765.1. Taxonomy (NCBI): domain Eukaryota; kingdom Fungi; phylum Ascomycota; class Eurotiomycetes; order Eurotiales; family Aspergillaceae; genus Aspergillus; species Aspergillus taichungensis. The sequence goes on along the minus strand of KZ559497.1, from coordinate 366,908 downwards.
TCCTCAGTTTTAGCCTGGACACTGAGAGAAGAGGTCGTGCCTTTCTGGCCTCCTTTGGACAGACTGCCGTTCCCGCCAAGATTAGACATGCCGTCCCGCATGGCTGACTTCCAAAACAGCCCTTTCTCCGCCTTGGAAGCCCATACGAACGCTAGTTCATATACGCCTCTTGAAAGGGGTCTCTTCAGAGCATCAAGAATTTCCTCCTCGGAGAAATTCAGAATGTTCACCTTGAGGAAGGGTCGAATAAGGGGAGAAAGGATCGAGAATTTGTCGGCCACTGATAGAAATTTCGTGGAGCTGACCACCAGATTCACCGCCGCTTCACGGATCCAAATATTGGGGTGGATGAGAAATCGCACTGTGATGTGAAGTAAGTCCCATGTAGTCGATCGCTGGAGCAGACCCAAATCACCCATGGAGGCGAGGGACCGAAGGACTCTCTCCACGACGAATTCTTCGGGATCAGTCATCGACTGAACCATGAGGGGGAGAATGTACTGCTCCAAGCTTGTGGAACCAACATATGCTGCAACCCCGACGACGGCTTCAAAAAAGGCGCACTTCAAGATCCAATCCCGATCATTCAGGTAGGTATTCAAGTGACTCAGAATCACCTCGTTTGTTTTGATGTTCCCAAAGAACACGCATAAACTTGATACTGACCCGAGAAAAGCACGGCGTACAGAAGCATCACTGTCGGTCAATAGTGCCTTCGTATGCGCTTCAAAATAATCCAGGAGATCCACCCTAGCAACGTCGTAGAGGTTGTGATAGGTGGCATCTTCAGTCCATCTTGGCTCCGATTCAGCCGGTACTAGAGTCGGGAGCCGAGTATCCGCGCGTAGCGCTTGGATCAAATCCAAGAATCTCAATGAAGATTGCGCGAGAGAGGCAATGCACGACGCGTAGGCCGCACGAACAAGTGGGGAGGGGCTTGAGTTGGCGCTGGGGACAAAGGGCTGGATTCTTGGGAATATGTATTCCGAAAAGAGATAGGCATTGACTGGAGATACGACCTGGACCATTTCTAGAAGTTGGGCAAGGGCTCGTATGGCAGCAACTCGCACTGAATCTGTCCGATCATTGAGAAGCACCATGATGTAAGGGAGAATGCGGTCCAGCTTGTCTTCATCCGACAATCTTTCGGCAAATGCCAAAAGAACGTCACAGGCCTTCACGCGCACCGAAGACTTGGACGTACTGCGTAAGCTCGATACAACCAGCGTAAGGAAAATCAACACGCCATCATCAAGCGGAAGCTGCGACTTGGATTTTGGGTTCCCATAGTGCGGCAGGTCAAGTTGTACTGGCAAAGTATTACCGGTGAGCTTCGGGGTGGTGCGACTGGAGCCATCTTCCTTAGGCTGGGGGGTTGCGCCAAGGAAGTAGGATATCTTGTCGAAATCCAAAAATATCCTCTCAATTCGATCATCAGCCTCCCCCCGGTTTCCAGACGCAGCATCAACTTGCGTCTTCCCAGAGGACGGATCCGTCATGAGCGACATGTATTGGTGAAGAAAGCTATAAAAGTAGTCCGGGAAAGCTTTGTTCTTCCAGAAATTCAAATATTCTTCCGCCGAGTATCTCGATTCGGGCTCGAGCTGTATCATGTGAAGAATCAAAGCCCGGATCTCGGGGTCCTCGACCTTGGCCAGAGTATGTTCTGGACTGTATTCGCCTTGTCGGTATTTATACATTTGGTGCAGCGTGAATATTGGCGACTCCAGGAAGAGTTCTGCAATCACACATCCAGCGCTGAATATGTCCATGGCCCAGTTGACACTCTGACTCGCTGGTTTATCTCCGGCCATCAAAAATCTCTCCGGGGCCAGATAGCAGGTTCGTCTCCCCGATGCGTCAAAATAAAAATGAAAATCAGCAGGATTATCCTCAGGAAGGTACGTCGGTTTAAAAGACGACGAAAAGTCAGAGAGATACACCCAATTCCACGACGTAACCAAGACACTCTCTGTCTTGATGTCGCCGTGGAAAACATCCAACGAATGGCAGTCCCGCAGGGCGCACAGAAGCTGGAATGCAATCCACTTCTTCTCAATGTCCTCTGGGAACGGGCGGGTACTGTTTCCGTCAGGATTGTCACAATGGCTGGGATACCCAAAACATACCTCATCCGATCATAGAGCGAACTATGCATGTATTGGCGGACCAGATAACCGCAGATGCTGGTCTCCAATATTCTATGGTAGCTTAGCGCATTAGGCACATCGGACAGCAGCTTGCGTTCCCCTACAAGAAGTGATTAGAGTGTTTCTGGCGGCCAATGAAGAGAAGTACACGTACGATTGATGGCCTTCACGTAAGGCGCCAGCTCCATGCTGGGGTAAGGCTTCACTATAACCTTTACTAGAACGAGGCCATTTTGCTGTCTTGCTCGGATGCTCTTCATAAATCGGCCACCACCCATAGACTTCTCATACGTCAAGTCCGACAGTTCGGGAACATCGATCCCCGCCGAACCCGCCGACAGGGTCGTGAGGGAGTAACCTTGGCCCATGATGTCGATGTACCTTCATCTCACAGGCAAAGTAGACTCCAATATCACCATGCACACAGAATTGAATTGAATTATGAGTGATCTGTAGAGCGACACTACACGCTGATCTCGACGAGCAATCGGAATTCAAGGCTGGTTGGAATTTCTGATGAAGGTTGATGGGATGAAGTCAGTTGACGCGCTTGGGCAGTCACATGATGACGGGCGGTGTGGGTCTGCGATCTTTTTGCCGTGATGATTCGAGATGTTTTGATTAAGCAAACATTAGACATACCTTCAAATATGAATAGGATACACCGAGTTGAAACTTATATTTGATCTAGTTATGATAGATTCTGACTTATCCGACTTGTTTGTCTCTTTATGAAAATCTTATCATCCCTTCATTGAAGTACACCTGAAGTATGCCTGCGGTTACATATTTCTTGTATCATAAGCATGTTCGCTTTTTGAATTTGTGAACTAATTACAAGTTAAAAATGAGAAATATACTGTGGTTACTATAGTTAGTTGTATGTGTAAGAGGAAGTTGACATAATTGGTCAAGACCTGATAATCTTCATAAATCTTATGAATGATATTCTACGACGTAGATGTAATGGGAGAGGCGCTGAGAAGAGAGATTAGAATTTGGAAATGTAAAAGAATTTTCCCAATCTAATTTCCAATCAAGTGACAGATGAAGCATTTACTTTATGTATTTACTGCCATCTTTCATAATATATATAGTACTATGAATGGTTTGGTTCCTCTAGAACTGCTTATGATGCAAAATGTGCCAAGACACGTGGAGAAGTACACTTCACACGCTAAATCGCGGCGCGGGAGCTCTGCTCAACCTCCCAGCAGCCAGCTTTCCTTGGCAACCCACATCGATACCAGGGTTCCCACGGAATGGCTTCATCAATCATGGATTCGTCCAGCCAGTCACTTCCACCAGAGATCGGGGTCCCGGAGATCCCCATCATCGATGACCAGGAGCCGCTTATCGATGTGGTCCGGAAACTGTACAAGTAATTGCGACGTTCCCGACCTGCCTCCTTCCAGGTAGTGCAACACCACCAACTCAGGATATTCTGACCTGTATGGCTTTTCCAGTTTTCTCATACTGGCTATATGCGATGTCTCGTATACGTTCGACCAGATGAGATCCACACCGCATGGGCACAATCTCCGATGTCTGATACATTCCCTGGCGGAAGAGTCCCGCAATCCCCAGATCATTTCCGCTCTGATGTAGGTGAACTTATACCAGTTCTATATAGTTTTCGGTAAATCGTGAAGATCTAAAATCATGCTGGTAGGATTTTGAAATGGCAGTTTAGCAAAACGGCTGAATGGGACTGGGGCCTGAATGAAAGCCGTGGGTATGCATGCGAATATATTGCTTGGCAGTTCTTGTGCCATCTCGACCAGCGCGAGACTATCCAGTTCCTGCTGGAAGAGCTCGAAACCCCAACTCCGTTTGCAAGTAGCTTTGGTGGAGTTGATAGGGACCCATTCGAACTCCCAGTACACGCTGGTGACCAAGATCGTCATGACGATGGTGTGAGAACCCCTTTGTTATTGCAATCGTCGTCCTTCTACCGATTCTTCGGCGGAAGAAGACAAGCCACGGGGACTTTTGATGAAGAGGGCCAAGAGAGTGATGACGCCCCCAAACGGGCCTACGAGTTGGAAAGGTATTCCTTGTTCTTCGGACTCAATGCGCTTGAAATTGCTGTGATTGCCCAAGCAAAGAAATTCTTGAGCCAAAAGGTTGTCCAGAGGGTCACGGACAAAATCTGGAAAGGGGAAATTGTCTTCTGGGACACGTTGAACGTGCATTCGACCAAGAGACCGCACTTTTTCGACAAAAGGTAGGGCGTTGTGCGCATGATTCACGGACCGTTCCCTGTTGATGTTTAATATAGTACATCTGATCTTTACTCACGTCTCCGAGTGCCGGTATACCGCAAAACGTTTGAAGCCGCCTTTTTCGTTTCTTTCCTGCTTCTCTACTACGCGGTATTAGTCGAAAGAAAATCCACTGGCATTGGGATTTTTGAAACCCTGATGTATTTCTGGATTGCTGCGTTTGCATACGACGAGCTGAGTGACATGGCAGATGCGGGTATGCTCTTCTATCAGATGGACTTCTGGAAGCTTTGGAATCTAGGAATAATGGGCACAGGCCTGGCCTTCGTTGTGGCGAGTGAGTCACTAGCCCCTTGTGAATCTGCCTTGCAGAGCCCCCTTGAATTCCCAGTTGGTTGACACAGCTGGTGCTACTACCCAACTTACTTTTCTGACTCGATCGGCACCTAGGGATCGTTGGGTTAGCGAAAGAGAGTGGTTACATCACTGATCTGTCGTTCGATATACTCTCCTTGGAGGCTCTGTTTCTAGTGCCCAGGCAAGACTCGCTCTAATTCGGCGCTCTACGAGGCTAACACGGGTAAACAGGATATGCTCGCTTGTTAGCTTGAACTCGTACTTTGGAAGTCTGGTATGTCAGAACTGGCGATATTGCGTAGAAGGGCATCATAGGCGGGAACAGCCACTGACAGTCTGCATGGACCCGTAGATACCAGTTCTAAAGGAGATGGTAGCACACCCGGCTGATCGAGTGGGGCCCTGTTGAGCAAGGCTGATATGATGGAACCAGACTAAAGCATTTTTCCGCTTCATGCCTGTGGTAGTGGTCTTGTACATCGGTGGGTGGTCCCGATCCACCTTGGGAGGGGGCGAACGCCCGATGCTAAATCGCCTGCAGGGTTCCTGACAACCTTCACGATGCTCGCCCGTGACCGACTTTCCCTCCGGCAAATGTCATGGATCCTGGTGAAAGTGTTCTTCGGGTACGGCGGTGAACCCCTCCCTCGAGAAATCAACCGCTTCTTCTGACTGACGCTGCGAGGCAGATCGAACGTGCTAGGTTTTGTTCGTTCCTCTTACTCGTTGTGGAAAGTGTTCTTCAAACTGACCGGGTGGCTGGAATGATTGGATATTAGGACATCGCTCATGATGTGAGTCTGTGCGCCAAGCGGCTGTCATGCAGTCGCAATGGCAATTTCCAGGGTCTTTGAAAAATTGGTTGGCTCTCGCGGTTAGTTGACTGACGCGCTAATTCTTAGATTTCCCCGATCTTCGGCTATGTTTTGATGTAAGTTTCTCTCTTCCTGTCTGTCCCTCGACGACTGCGCCACAGAAACTGTGGAAAAGTCGGTCGCATATGTCTTGGATCACGTTTTACCTGTGCAAGCGGTTATGATACCGCTAATGGGTGTGCAAACCACCTTTTGCAGTGACGTGGGCAGCATGGATGGCGCATGATGCTTGATCGTCATGGACATGTTGGGGTTTGCACAAGCCACAGCATGCAACAGAGCCCTGTCGTGGTCCTTGGCATGGACCTGGATATTTGGGAAATGAATTTCTCATTCATTTTTTCATTTTTTTTTTTTTTTTTTACTTTTTAATTTTATTTTCGATCCCAAAAAGGGAAGTCAAGAGAAAGAGGGAAATGCTAATTAGATCATACAGGTTGATGTTCGTGAGCATGACAAACTTGCTCCTCATCTCTTCGTTGGTGTCTCTTATGAGCATGAGCTTGGAAGGGGTATGCCCAACGGAAAAGAATATCCCATTCAATCTCTATTTGATTTGTCAGAAAAAATGCTAACCTGGAGTTTTTTCTTAATTTCCTTGACCAGGTTATGTCGCATGCACGGGAAGAATATCTTTTCCAGTTAGGCTCCTGCCCCATTAGACCAGATAGGGAGGCACTAACCCGTGTGGAAATAAGACTTTCAATCTATGTGCTGGAAAGCAGCAATTCCCGCCGACTCACCCATTTTTTGCCGCCTCTTGTCAGTTCTCTGGATTTACCTGGATTTGAATCTGGAATTTGATAGGATGTGAAGGCACTAACAGACGGCGTGACTTGGACACACAGAATCTCATCCCCCTCCTTTGTATCCGACCCATGAGGCTTTTCCTCTCTGCAGGGCACATCCGCCGAGTCCGCATCATTTTGCTCCGGGCGACGCATCTCCCGTTTGTTGCATTGATCTGGGCCTATGAATCTAGCCGCCGGCACTTCCCGCGGCGGCGACAGAGTCAGTTTCCCCTGAAGAGTGTGGCTCCCAGGAACAGTTTGAGTCGGCCATCGTCGACGCGGACCGGACGGGCTCCCTCCACGCAGCGCCATCATGCGGTCTCTGGGTCCGCAGCCGACGTTCGTCCGCTGGGCGCTGGCAAACCTAAGGCTCACACTAGCCCGGGACCGCATCCCGAAGCGCGCGGCCTAGACCCAGGACGTGCTGACATCGCGGATATGATCGACGAAGTGGAACAATTGCGGACCCAAGTGGAGCGAGTGGCCGCTACGGTGGCCTGTCATCAACGAGGCCGGTAAGGTGGACAGCGCAGCAGACCATCGGTTGTGGTGGGGTAAGGCTGTTGATACCAACAGCAGTCATCATGATGTAGGATGGTTATGTTTTTTGCCAGCAACATTGTTTGAAATCGAGAGGGGGCGTGTAGGGGAGCGAGATTAAATGCACGCACCTGGACAGGGACGGCGTCAGGGCCTAAGGGCTTAGCGTGGGAACCGGTCACGGACCAACTCAAACTGGAGATGGTTCGAGGTGCAGCACTATGTCATTTAGTTGAATTAGTAGAAAGGAACTTGTGGTTGATGTTCATACCGGTATGAGACTGTCATATTCTTTCTGTCTTGTGTTCTCCTTCCACCTCTATGGGCATTCTTCTCTTTCATTCATTTATCCACCTTTCCTTTCACCTTTTCTCTCTATTGTTCTCTATTGAATTATCTAAATTGTATAAATCTGATTTACCGTATAATACAGTGTATCCATCCCGTCCCACCCGATATCTATAATACAGACGGGGTAGCAGATACAGACATCCAGGACTATATTGGACATCATTAACAATGAACAATCATGTTAGAATAATAGCGACCAGAAGATATTGCGGGACAAAGAAAGTTAAATAAATTATACCTGTCAATATTATCAATCCAAAACACAGACAATTCCAGGGTTCATGATGATTGCCCCTCAGCCCATCCAGGTACCTCGTACCCTTCTCGAAGTAACATTCACTTCCCCGTACCTGACAGGGAAAAGGATGGTACCCATAGACAACCAAAAGACAAGGCAGATTGGCCAACCCCTGAACCCCCGGGGAGGGTGGGGGGAAGAGATGTTCCATACCATACCATACGGTAAGATGGAGGTACCAAGTACTTCTGGCGACCACCCGCGTCACTTCCCTTTTTAATTACTGGAGTTGGCTTTGATCAGTCGCTCACTGGCTCTAGATCTTCTATCCTGCAGCTTCTTTCTTCCACGTCTTCCTTCTCCTCCACTCCTTGTCCCCTTATTTTCCCGGGTTGTGCGGCTGTGTATGCCAATCAGCACGGGCGACACGCACTGCTGTTTTGCCAAGGTAAGTTTCCAGACTGTCGGGTCCGATCTAAACCTCTTTGGTTCTGGTGGAAGGAATGTGCAGCCAGTGGTTTCGCCCAGCCGGTGGTGATCGGGACCGTCAGGCGATCCCATAGGGTAAGGGGGAAACGATGGTGGTCGACGGGTCAAGAATGGAGTCTGTCACTAACACAGGCAGTGCTTCAAGTCTCCTCTTGACAAATGATTCTTTGTCGGGCTTTTTGGGATTCCCCTGTATTCTTGCAATCCTCCCCCCTCTTCTCTCTCTTCTTCCTCCTCTTCCTCCTCTTTCTCTAGTCTTGTCTTTCCCCCCCACCACCACCACTACAATCCTCCCCCCCACCCCCCTGGTCTGGTCACTGCCCATCTTCCCCCCCCTGTACTTTCACCTACGTTGTGCCAATCTTGTCTAGGCTCTCCCGAACTTGCATAGGTCCGTTAGGCCACAATCATGACGGCTAACTGCCAGTCCAGGGAATCCACCTGCTTAATTTATTCCATGGACCACAATATCACGCCGCTCTGCCTGTTATTTTGGCCTGATCACACTGATCCGGCGCTAAATTGTGGTGCATATGGATCATATTATTCGATTGATTATATTCCTTCTGATTATTGATCATTTGATTGTGGTCATTATATTATGATTATATTATGTATTTTTTTTTTTTTTTCTCAATTGATTTTATAATTTTGATTTATTTAACGCTGTCTGGAGACTGCAGAGATGCGCTGCAGTCAAGCGGATTCGGGCTTCCCCAAGGTTAAGCCTCCCACACCCATCTATTCTCCCCCCCCCCCCCCCCCCTCTCCTCCTTACTCTCCGCCGCATTCATGCACATCGATTCCACGAATCTGCCTTACCTGACCAGGCGTCAAGGGTGCTTGACTCCTCTCCACGTTATCGATGCAGCGGACGTCTTCCTCCAATGATTCTATGGCTTATTCCGTTGCTTTCTTTTTCAGCCTCTGTTCATGTTCGCCACTACTTCTTCCAACCAGCAGCCAGGCTGTTGAGTAGTTGTCCTCCTATATAGATCCCCTTATAACGCCTCTCTGGTTGTGCAAGTTAGCCCTAGTTTTTTTTTCGTCTGACTATATTTGACCCTGAGCGCCAGAGTGTGAGAAAGAGGAAAAGAATTCCAATCCAAACAACCAGTCAGACAACTCTACGCAAAAGAAAAACCAACCGAACACTCGCACGGACTTCTTTTGATACAATCATTGGTCAATCCTCGCTTTCGTTGGTAAAATCTTTGACTGTTGTGCTGCTGCTTCGTCTCCTTTGTGTACAATTCACTTGTCCGGGAGCTATCTCACCGTTCCACCAACATGGACCGTAAACCGACTTCGTTTCATCCACCCACTACTCTTGCCCCTTTACAATCCGATGACCACATGGTGCTAGAAACCACATCGACCTACCCAGCATCGACCACGGCGGTGTCGAGTTACCCACCCGATACTCACTCGTTGGTGGGCTTGGGCATCTCACACGACGAGATGCACACTCCCGTCAGCAACCTGTCCGTCTATACCGCACCCGAGGCCTTTGCGTATCCAACAGCAACAGCAACGACCAGCTGGAGTACCCAGTCGATGGTTCCCGGGCCCCTTTTCGACAACACCATGCATGTGGGACATTTGTCACCCCCAGCGACCTATGAGCCGTTCGTTGACCGCACCGACGACTCGACCTCCCCCATGAGCTACTACAGCAATCAGGCTCTGAGCGTCTCATCCAGCTACGGTCCTGTGATGGATATGGGGTCGAACTCGGATGGAATGACTCATGTGTTTCGCTCGTGGTCGAGTACCCCAAATCTCGTTGCTGGGGGCCTAGCCGAGGACGGGGTCCAAGTGAAAACGGAGCCCGAAGATACGTTCGATCTGCCCTCGGTGGCGGAGACTAACGAATCTATGGAAGAGTCAATGTTCAACCAGTGGCACAAACAACAAAACCTTTATAGCGCCGCACCCAGCTATTACCCGACGCCTGCGTACGATGCCACCTTGGAGAAGTCGGATCCACATAAGGATCATCTCGTGAGTGAGGTGCGCAGGACCTCGCCATCAAACGCATACAAGAAGGTAATACACGAAGTTCTGCGGTTCTTGTTGCCAGATTGCTAAAGATCTCCCGTAGGGGATGCCCAAGCCAGACGGCTGCACGTGCACCGTGTGCGGATACCACTTCACCCGACGCTCCAACTGCATGGAGCATATGAAAAAGCACGATCCCAGCCGCAAGCGAACCTTCAGCTGCAACCTCTGCGGCAATACGCTGGGGCGAAAGGCCGACCTCAACCGGCACATCGATAGTGTAAGTACAGCGGTCCCTGGCCAGGGGGCCTACCCACTGAACAGGAAACCAGATCCATCTCGGATTACGGAAATTCGCCTGCGACAAATGCGGCCAGCGGTTTACCCGACAGGACATCCTGAACCGGTAAGTCTGGACGAACTTCCCCCCCAAGTCCAATACCCGTACTAATACAAGTAAACGTGCTAGGCACTCCGCCGATGGCTGCTTCCAATCCGTCCGAAAGGCGACGCGCGCGAAGAAAGGCAGCAGAGACCACCAGCAATCGCAGTCCCCAGAGCATTCGTCGAAAGATAATTGAATACGTCGGGACAGGGCGACTATAGATACGACTTCGAAGCGGGCCATTTTGGCGTTGATCGCGAATGGCGTGGCTTCCACGAAATGACGGCCGAGCGATTAAATTACCTACCCATCTATATACCTATCGATAAAGGTCATACGACGCATAGTGCAATTGGGTGGAATCAGTTTGCTTGTTTTTGCTGTTGATGCTGTTTGTTTTCTCTTCTTGTTCTTTTCCCCCTTCTTTTCTCTATCTTCTTCTCTCTTCTTTTCACCTTTTTCTCTTTTCTTTTATTTATTCTGTCTCGAAATCAATATGTCACAATATCACTTGATATAGCATAGCATTCTGGGCTATAGACCGCGGGTGATATGCATGCATGGCGGGCCTATGCTGAGCTGAGCTGAGCACGAGCACGAGCACGAGGAGTTGGAGCTAAGCTACTACGCTGAGAGTTGGTACCGGACTGTTTCAACCATAGATTTGACTGACCAGTTTTTTCTCTGATTCAATCTATCTTTACTACCTACTTTTCTCAACATGAGCACTGTGTCTATTGAAGGAGGCTCGAGAGTTTCCCACTCGACGCTGAACTTAGGCTACGATGCCATAAGCACCTTGAGTACTCATAATTATGATTGAGTCTATGAATAATCAAAATATGCAGTAAGTAGTGACTATATAGTACTTACCAGGACTAGACAGATCTTCAGCAGAAAAGGGGAATAATTCCAGAGCAGCAGCATCAATAGATCCCAACTGAAAAAGATCATAGGGACGATTCGATTCCAATGTAAACCAACCCATTGATGTGAAAAAAAGACCAACACAAAGAAACAAAGAGAGAATAATAGAGATCGGCATCCCAAATCCCGTTCCAACTGACGAAAGTTCTATATTCCATGTCCAAAGGATATTCACCAAAAAGACGAGTATCCAAAAGACCAGACCAAGCAAGTCCAGTCTACACACTAAAGAGGTAAGTTAGTATGGCGGAAGTCCTCTTCCGCCGGAGCTTGTCGGCGATCCACACACTCATTTGAACATGAAATTTGTCAGTTGCCATCCGGGCAGTGGGCAAGTACTCCGTACTAAACAAAAGACTATTCTTACCCCTTATGGACCGTGCTTGACTCGAAAAACGGGTACTAACTCTAGTCATCACTCAGTAGTGCAAGTAGTGCAGGCCCGCCTCGGGCCCGCCTCGGGGAGAAAAGGAACGAGCCGTTAGTGACTAGTGTATGATAAGGGCCGGATGGGGCCAAAAAACAATCATACAAAAATCCGGTCTGTCCGTGGGACAGCCTTAATTTAAAATTCCGGGGCTAAACTATGGGAATAGCGTGGGCAGGTCGATCTGTTAGGTCGGACGGGAGCTGAAGCTCCAGCTCGTACCTTGTTCACAGGCAGGCGATCTTTGCCGCAGTTTGGTGGTTTAATATTGAGATAATTCATTGTTTGATTGAGGTATCCACTGCTAATATCTCATGACTCTGATGACATCCCTGAAAATGCTTTTCCCCTGGTTTTCGTCTAAGCGAGTTTATACTTTTGACTTTATTGGTTAGGTCTGGTGGATCCGACCTATATTGATCGATGTCCCTTGTAGGAAGGTATTGTCTTTCATATTACCTCATGGTTATAATTATGGGGGAATCTTAACTATAAATTATCATCTACGATCTACGGTGCATTTCAAACCCATTGATTCTAGACTTCGAGGAGATAGCAGCTATCGCTAGTGGTAAGTGCTAGACAGGGCCATGACTCAGGGATCGTCATTTGGAATTTTATAACGGTATGATTTGCTAGGCGGGATTCCCCTCGTGATGACGGCAGGTAACTGTATTGTGATCTACCGAGTCATCAATTTATTTAGACAGATGGATGGCAAGATGAAAAAGGCACAGAGGTCAAAAGGGCGGGTATGCAGCACTATAGAAGAGAAAATGGCTGGGTTAGGGTTACGTGCAGTTCATGCATCATGACGATATATGTGCGTGGTCTACTCATCTTCGTTTTATAATTGTGATTTAGGTGTAATGCTCTAGTGGATTTGAAGACAACTCCACTGCTTGGATAGATATGATATACTACTGTATCTCAATCTGGCTTTTCGGGCTACTTCAGTGGAATTTGGGACACTAGGCTCGGCTTCTTTTTATCCCATGGAGTATCCTGTTACTAGGAAGAACTCGAGGCCAAGTATTAAAGGCTCCAGGAAGTCATTGTATCTGGGAATCTATCTCAGTCAATACAGCATTTACGGCAAAGCAGAAATGCTAAGTATATAAAAACCAGCAGACCGTCAAACCTCGATGATTATCGGGATTCTGAAATGTATGATAAATGTTATGAAAGTTGCGAAACTACAAAAATCAACATGAAGCTTGTATAGAGTTATCTATGAATTCACTGGCATATGTGCTGATTGATTCACTGTCTAGACACACTAAACAATACTAAACGGGTAGAACCAGGTGTTGGTAGATATGGACAGTGATTGTCGTAAACTCTGGCTGCGCGAGCGTGCTAATATGCTTTCTAAGATGTCTATTTTACTAGCTAGTATGTTCTTGACTTTCTTATCTGCAACATAGGTGGTTTTGGATTGCAATATTGTTTGTCGATGGATCTCAATAGTAACCACTGTCCGTGGAATAGAGATTGTACATATTAAGCAAAGGTGTCTGGGTATATATGCACTATCACCTAGGGTCAGCGACTAACGCAGATCCCTCGTATCCTCGACTCTAAGCATAAGCAGAACTCCACTGAATGTCATCAGTGGTATTGCAATACGTTAAGGTTTATGAAACCGGAGCCAACTAATGTTGTATAGCTCTGATAGCAATCTATCAGGTGCCCAGAATTGCCCGACAGATCCATCGTCGAATTCGACAGATTCAAGTTCTTTGCACAGAGCGTAGGCAGAGAGATATGCCTCTTGGGTCCACCGGTCCACCACTTTCCAATGACCAAACCCAATTATCGTTGGCCCTGGGAAGGTCTTCCCGTGGTGGCCCAGCACTACAGGTAACATCTGGACTACTAAGCCAGTTCCTCCCGTCCAAAGGGCTTGCTCCTGCGGAAAGCACCCAATGGGATCAACATGACTTCAGATATCATTGGAATATCTGCTGCGGAAGTCCGCGGGGTGTAGATGTGGACAAGGATAGAAAGTGGCGTGCTTGAGTCCTACTTGAATGATATTGGAGTGCAAGTGTCTGTCAGACATACGGGGAGAGGAGCAAGAGGTGCATCAAGCCGTGGTCATAGCCACTGATCGAATATCTCGAACACACGGATCCACCTACTACGGAGCAGTCCCAAGGTCCACCATCTGACCTCAACCTTAATCGCCGATGGAAAACCGGAAGGACTGCCATAGAGGTAGACTTATCTTACATTGACGGTGTGGGCAATCCCCCGTTTTGCTGGACGCGAGGGGAATCGGAGTCGTGTTACACTGCGAGACTTACATGTATGTGGCACCATACAATGAAATCTCTGTCGGAACTCAATCCGGTGCAACTTTCTTTTGCCTTCAATGAGAATCGAGGGTAATGGGCGTGTAAATTCAGCATTGGGACAATGGATGATGTGTATTACAGACTCTGCGGGGTCACATGCATGGTCTTCATCTCACAATAGCTCTAGGTGTTTTGAAAAGCAATATGCTGATGATGGTAGGGGCAGGATTCAAGGTCCTGCAGCCACACAATGTCCATATTAAGCGGTATAGAATTCCGACGTCGCTTACACTGGGTCTAGCCATGGAAAGTTCCCCCCACTCGAGTTATGTGCATATAGTTGGTAGACATCATAATTATACCTGGAAGCTGAGGATGAACGGACCAGAAAGGGAAAAGAAATGAAACGAATGAAACTGAAATATCAAAAAAAAAAAATTGCAAGGAACAGGGAATATAAGAAAAGGAAACAACAGAGAATCTGCTGTGTTCCAAACCAGCCGATCAATATTCCACAGCTGCAAGGGGAGTAAGCAGTCGAGAATGAAAGAGAGAAGCAATATCCAGATGATAAACATAAAAGGGAAGATGCCCCGCGGATTTCCCCAGAATGAAAGTTGGATCCTGACAGTCCAGGCACCCACCCTCACCGCCCGCCAAAACAACTTGCCCCCTTTGGATCTGGAACTCTGCATATCAGCCATCAACCCCGCCAACATCCCCCTCGGACGATCTGATTTTTGACAGCAGACAAGATGAGTTCCACCGCCACACAGACGACTACCCCGGCAATCACGGCGGAGAACGTCGCGACTATCTTCCCCGACGTCGACACCTCCCTGGCGCGCGAGGTTCTCCCCACGGCGAATGCCAGCAACCCCGCTGAGCGGGAAAGCGCCGACCTCGCGGGGTACGATGAGGAACAGGTCCGTCTGATGGAGGAGGTGTGTATTGTGTTGGATGAGGATGATAAGCCTATCGGGAGCGCCAGCAAGAAGACTTGTAAACATTTCCCCTTCTTTTGAATGTGCTATCGGCGCATATTGCCCCCTTTTACATATACCGATAATCAACTGTCCATGCTTGCTAACCATTTTTCTTTACTATTGATAGGCCACCTGATGACCAACATCGATAAAGGTCTCCTTCACCGCGCCTTCTCCTGTTTCCTCTTCGACAAGAACAAGCGCCTGCTGCTCCAGCAGCGCGCCTCCGAGAAGATCACCTTCCCCGACATGTGGACGAACACCTGCTGCTCCCACCCGCTGGGAATTCCCGGGGAGACTGGCTCGCAACTGGATGCTGCCGTCCTGGGGGTGAAGCGGGCTGCGCAGCGCAAGCTGGAGCAGGAGCTGGGGATCAAGCCCGAGCAGGTGCCCATCGAGAAGTTTGAATACTTCACCCGCATCCACTACAAGGCGCCGAGTGATGGGAAATGGGGCGAGCATGAGAGTAGGTTCCCGTCCAGAAATACCATGAACAATACAAGGTGTTGCATCTCAGGAAAGAATGAGGACTGACACGCTGCAGTTGACTATATTCTGTTTATCGAAGCCGATGTTGACGTCGATGTCAACCCCAACGAGGTCCGCGACACTTGCTACGTTTCTCCCGATGAGCTGAAGGCGATGTTTGAGAAGCCGGATCTGAAGTTCACGCCCTGGTTCAAGCTCATCTGCAATTCGATGCTGTTCGAATGGTGGAGCCACCTGGGCACCGCCTCCCTGGACAAATACAAGGGGGAGACCGAGATTCGTCGGATGTAAAGCGTGACTCACAACCCGTGATATTATGCAACAGATTGGGGCACTAGCGCGTCCCTGACCCCAACTAAAGATACCAATGCACAAGCCGGCCAGTATACCATGTTTGTTGAAAGAATTTCGTTGAATAGGCTTCCAATCTTAATGATGCTTGAATTGAGATTCCGCGAATCATCATGTGTTCTCATAGGTGCTGCAAAAAAAGAGCAGAAATAGAGAGTAAAAGCCCGCGGCCTGTCCCGCATGCGGTCTACCGTGACCCTGAATTCGTGCTGCTCTTAGCATCAGTAGCCAGGAACAAGATGCAACTCCCTAAAATGACCGCGCCCACCACGGTGAATATCACTTCCGTAACCCACCCACTCTGCACCAACGCCGCTTTATGACTATATTTCCTGACCGTCCGAACGTAGTTCACAAACCCGTTTATCAAACACCCTAAACTGAGGACCCAGAAGATGATCCCCAGCGGCAGCGACATGCGACGCTCGAGACTGGTTGAGACGCCGTAGAAATGGAAGGAGATGATGATGGCTATCGAGACAACACCGAGGTACATGGAGAGACGAAGCCACGAGAGAAACGTCCGTTCGTTCGCGCAGTGGTCGCGTGCGTCTGAGGTGGAATTCTCGACCAGGAGGGCGCCGAGGTAGGGACGGGAGAGGAAGATGTGGTGTTTGTGTTGGAGGTGTCTGGTCCGCGGGATTTCGAATTAGCCTTCTATTAGAGGTGGAGAGTCGCGGAGTAAACAGCTGTGGGCTCGATTGGCTGGCAGGGTACACGACTCACTCGTCTACTATAACGGGGTTTGCATTGGCCATGTTTATGATAGGATTATATGGGGGTCGGTGGAGGGCCGGCTCCCCCCCTGCTGCTCCGTGTTCCATGATGCTTGCAAGACCTGGTCTGTCGACAGTCTTGGAGTGTAACTGGAGCAGTCAATATGCCCATCTACAGTCAGCATATCAGGGTTGTGTACATATGGTTTGCAGCGACCATCATCGGAGAAGAGTTGTGTGTATGGAGTCGTTCCAGGTTTGTTCTTGTTCGGCTTCTCGATCTGAGATCCGATGACATGTTCACGTGACGTGTCTAGTCCCGTTCGGGCATGATGTCATCTGCCAGCCGTAACAATACATGTGACCCGCACTCCTCCATTGACATGGTTACGAGCTTCATCCCATCCTGGTCTTTTCCTATTGGTCTTTTATACTAACTTTGGACTGCGACTTGTCGGTGCCGCCTTCAAGGATCAGCACCTCCACTACGATAGGACAATCCAAGCGCCGATGCTGGTTGGTTTAAGCGGGTCGGTCAAGGATGCGGGGCTGTGGACTCGCTCGTGTTCCGTCCATGCTCCTCATGTCTCAGCGATACGAGAGCAGTCTCGAAGCAAAAAAGCACTTGATAAGGACGTGGGATAAGGAAGTATACAGGAAATCATCCGATACGCCCCTTTATGGGCCTGCATACTACGTAGGAGGTACTATTACCCGAGAGCTAAGCTAATGTACTGTCTGATCACTTGGTTCTGAGTGGTAGACAAGGTGGATCCTCCAACCATGGAAAGAGTCATAACAACTTTTTGATCGAAAGTGCAATTTTCTTGCCACAGATTCCGCCGTTGGTTCGGTAATGCGATTACACCATTTGTTAGCTCCTCACTTAGCTCCTGCTAGTCGATTGAGCTGAACTCTTGCTACCACTTCCGCTTCTTGTGACCTTTCCCGCCCGCCACGCCCTTTCTCGTCAGATCCCTTACGTCCCACCGGAACACCTTTCGCTTCGTGTTCAGCTGGTTGTGTCGAAGACCCATTCGTTGTTCCTTTCAGTGAGGATGTGGACAGGGCTTAGCGCATAAGCTTCTTATCCGTGTAGTTTACTAGATCTCACCATTTTACACCCATCTCGTCATGGTCCGCGATGGGATCGGCCGCCGCGCGCTCAGCCCGACCG
The DNA here is from genome assembly GCA_002850765.1 of Aspergillus taichungensis. Lineage (NCBI taxonomy): Eukaryota > Fungi > Ascomycota > Eurotiomycetes > Eurotiales > Aspergillaceae > Aspergillus > Aspergillus taichungensis. The sequence goes on along the minus strand of KZ559497.1, from coordinate 349,133 downwards.
GGGAGCACGGCATACACGGTCGCGGCATATCCAGTTCGCCTCTCGTTGAAGCGGCAATCGCTCGCGATTTAGAGAGCTATGCAGACGATGAAGGATCCCTTCTCACTTCCGACGACGAAGCGTCCGAGACCTCGACCATTCGTGCCATGGGCAGTCAACCGGGAACGAACCCACACTCTCTGGCTGGCTCCTACCAGCGCCCGAGCTTCTTCACGACTGTCGGTCATTCGACCGTTGTTCCGCATCACCGGGATTTGGAAAACCGACTGACCCGGAGGGAGCGTAAACAGGCCATTGAGGATGAGAGGAACCTCTTGAGTGACAATCGTGTCTTGAAACAGGATAAATGGCGACGCAGGTCGTCTGGCGCACAGGCTCCTGGGGAGACTACGTCTTTGCTAGGAGGTGGGAGACGCGGGTCGGAGTATGATGTTGCAGACCCTGAGGAGATCGACCGCAAATGGGAAGAGGCAGTGATTGCCGGGTTGGTTCAGACGACGTGGAAGCGCGAAGCGCTGGTCATTGGTAGAAATGCCGCGCCGCTGGTCCTTACCTTCCTGCTGCAGTACTCTTTGACCGTGGCTAGCATCTTCACGCTGGGTCATCTCGGGAAAGCGGAACTGGGGGCAGTCAGTTTGGCGAGTATGACTGCGAACATCACCGGCTATGCAGGTATGTGTACAAAATGCGGCCCAGATCAATATCCCACGGTGATACTAACATGCACGTTTAGTCTACCAAGGCTTGGCGACCAGTCTAGATACCCTGTGCGCACAAGCTTATGGGTCGGGGAGAAGGAAGCTTGTGGGCCTGCAAATGCAAAAGATGGTTTATTTCCTCTGGCTTATCACCATCCCAATTGGGGTGTTGTGGTATTTTGCCGACAGGGTCCTTCTCAAGATCGTGCCCGAGAAAGATGTTGCCGTTCTTGCGGGCCTGTACCTTAAAGTCGTCATCCTCGGTGCGCCGGGGTATGCTTGTTTCGAGAGTGGAAAGCGTTACGTTCAGGCGCAGGGTCTCTTTTCGGCTTCTCTTTACGTCCTGCTCATCTGTGCTCCGCTTAATGCGTTTATGAATTGGTTATTTGTTTGGGTACGTCGCATTTCGCCTTTTCCTACCATCATATTCTAATCAGCTCTCGTTCGCAGCAATTTGGCTGGGGCTTCGTGGGTGCTCCGATCGCGGTTGCCATCACTGAAAATGTCATGCCGATGCTTCTATTCCTCTATGTGTACTTCATAGATGGGGCAGAGTGTTGGAACGGTGTGACGACCAGGGCACTGCGTAACTGGGGCCCAATGATTCGGCTTGCTCTCCCTGGGTTGGTGATGGTGGAGGCTGAATGCCTCGCTTTCGAAGTTCTGACTCTAGGCTCGTCCTATCTCGGCACAACCCATCTCGCCGCACAGTCGATCCTGGCCACGATTTCGAGCATCACTTTCCAGATCCCATTCCCTCTTTCAATCTCCGGCAGCACGCGTGTCGCCAATCTCATCGGAGCGACACTCGTCGGAGCCGCCAAGACGTCCGCAAAGGTGACCATGGGAGGCGCTGTGATCGTCGGCCTGCTGAACATGTTACTCCTTTCCTGCCTCCGCGACTATATCCCCCGGCTTTTCACCTCCGAGGAAGAGGTCATCGTCCTCGTCGCCCAGACCCTGCCACTGTGCGCAGCATTCCAGCTCTTCGACGCTCTCGCGACCAACTGCAACGGTATTCTGCGAGGCATCGGGCGCCAAGAGATAGGGGGTTATGTCCAGTTGTTCTGCTATTACGCAGTCGCAATGCCCATCAGTTTTGGGACTACGTTCGCCCTCGGATGGGACCTGTTCGGTCTGTGGTCCGGTGTCGCGATCGCCCTCTTCCTTGTGTCTGTGATTGAGGCCGTGTTCCTTCAGCGTACGGACTGGGAGCGATCGGTTCAGGACGCACTTCATCGGAACGCAATGTCATAATGGTAGATTCTGCCGTCTACATGCTGATGTGGGATGGCTTCTAGACCTCCAAAAGTTTTGAAAAGTTCCATGATATAGCGATGCTTTTTGTAACGTGACCACGATGTTACATGTTTGTTTTCAATCAGGTGGCTGAATAGCATTCTGCATAGAAGTCGAAATGTATATCCTGTTATTCCTCAGAACTATGCGTAAATCCAGCTATAAAACTCTCTCTAGACCCAGTCATGCGAGCATGTAGATATCAAACTTGGTAATAATCATTATCATTTGGATATGCTCTAATCACAAAGCGCACAAAAACGAGCTAAATCCTTTTCAACCCAACCTGATGCACTCCTACTTTAAAACAAAACAAAACATCGCAATCCTCACAATTGAAGAATAGCCCACGTCTGCTCATCAACCGTCGAAAAGATCACACCCGTCCCGAGCAACTCCTCGCCAGCCCGCGCCACATCCGCCGGAGGAAGGCCCAGCTTCGACGCAATCAACTGACAATGCAAGCCCTCATTGCTCTGCGGCTCCGTCCGCAGCAGCGAGTAGACCTTCCGCGCAACAGGACTCATAGCCGGAAGTGACCTATCGGCACTATAATCATCCGCGCCACCCATGGACGCATCGCCGACCGCGCCCGCGATCCCACCCGCACCAGCCCCAGCGGCGCCGCCCGGCGGGCCACGGGTGAAAAACAGATGCACGGCAGTCGCCTCGAGCAGGTGGCAGTGCAGCTCGTTGATATTCTTAACGGGACGAACACAGTGGGCGCCCACAAAGCGCTTGTTGCCGAACGTCTTGAGCTTCCCGAAGACCTTGGCGTAGCCGTTCAGCTCGATCTGGTCCTTGCCCGGCACGCCGGGGCCCTTTCCGTCGTCGGTGTCCATCGTGTCGGCGGTAGCGGAGTCGATCCACTGCTTTGCTTCGATCTCGCCGGTGCCGTCGTCGATCTTGTACGTTACGTTTGTGGTCTGCGAGCTGATGTTGCGGACTTGGCCGATGAAGACGATGCTGGAGGTGTCGGCGCCGTCGATCTGAAAGGACGCTTCGGGGAAGGGCTGCGAGGCGTCGAGGATTTGCTTGACTGTGACTGGGCGGAGGGTGTTGTTGTTCATTTCGCCCTGGGACACTGGTTAGCTTGAGCTTGCTGGGGTGGGGGATTGAAACTTACCTTTCCTCCTGCTGGGCTGGCGCTCATCTCTCCCGGCATGAAGCCACCGCCGCCTCCTCCTCCCCCGAAGGAGGAGCCGCCGTAGCCACTGTTATAACCACCGTCTGGCGGAGTATTAGCACCAAGCCTTAGGATGGACGATGCGACATGGGATTTGGCAACGTGGGAGAATGCGCTTACCCATTATGATTGCTAATGTGCTAATTATCAGGTAGAGCTCGAGAAGATTGGAGATTGACAGTACGTCGAAGCAAATCTCACAGCTCGACTGTCATTTTACCGCTTCGGGACGTGTTGGAGGCGAAGACGCGTCGCGGGGATCTTCTGTTTGTCTGGTTTGTCTTGCTGACGGAGCAACTTTGATCCCTCACCGCCCGGGAATTTTTCTCTGCCGACAAGAAAAAAATATCGATAATGATAAGTGAGACGCTCGGTTGAACAGAGAATATCAGACGGTCAACTCAACCAGACCGTCAAGATGCCTCGTCGCGCTGCCTCTCCGACAGCGTCGGAAACCGAATTCGATATCACCGGCGCGCTTTTCCAGAATGACAGCGATTCCGACAGCGGTGTCAAGGCACCCAGGAAGGTAGGGAAAGCTCCTCCGCCGTCGCAGACGCTGGACTTTCTCGGCTCTGTAGGCGATGGAGCCGATTCCGGCGAGGACGATGAAGCTTTCATTGCTGCGCAGCAGACGTCGGCGAACCGAAAGGGGTCCAATCTCAAGGGAAGAACGGTCAAGAAGGGTGGTGGATTCCAGGCGATGGGCTTGAACGCGAACCTCCTCAAAGCGATCACCCGGAAAGGATTCTCGGTGCCGACGCCCATTCAGCGCAAGACGATCCCCGTGATTATGGACGACCAGGATGTTGTCGGCATGGCGCGGACGGGATCCGGAAAGACGGCCGCCTTTGTTATCCCCATGATTCAGAAGCTGCGGAACCACAGTAGCACTGTCGGCGCGCGCGGCCTGATCCTGTCGCCGTCGCGAGAACTGGCGCTGCAGACACTCAAGGTAGTCAAGGAGCTGGGTAAGGGCACGGACTTGAAGTCCGTGCTCCTGGTTGGTGGTGACAGTCTCGAGGAACAGTTCGGCATGATGGCCAGTAACCCGGACATTGTCATCGCTACGCCCGGTCGATTCCTGCATTTGAAGGTGGAGATGGGTCTAGACTTGTCCACCATTCGCTACGTCGTGTTCGACGAGGCCGACCGACTCTTCGAAATGGGTTTCGCCGAGCAGCTGACGGAGATTTTGCACGGCCTTCCGTCCCACCGACAGACTCTGCTGTTCTCCGCTACGCTTCCGAAATCGCTCGTCGAATTCGCCCGCGCTGGTTTACAAGATCCCACCCTCATTCGACTGGATACCGAAAGCAAGATCTCGCCCGACCTCGAGAACGCATTTTTCTCCGTCAAATCGGCCGACAAAGAAGGAGCGCTCCTGTATATCCTTCACGAGGTGATCAAGATGCCCACGGGCCCCACCGAGGCCGCCGAAAGGAAGAAGGAGATGTACAACGAGCCCAAGAACTTCAAAAAGCGCAAGAGGAATGAACAGGACAAATCGGTGAATACGAAGGAGTCACCGACCAAATATTCGACGATCGTATTCGCCGCTACGAAACATCATGTGGACTATTTGTACGGCCTACTCTGCGAAGCCGGGTTTGCGACGTCATACGCCTACGGTTCGTTGGATCAGACGGCGCGCAAGATCCAAGTCCAGAACTTCCGAGCCGGCATCTCGAACATCCTAGTGGTCACGGACGTCGCCGCCCGTGGTATCGATATCCCTATTCTCGCCAACGTCATCAACTACGATTTCCCGTCGCAGCCCAAGATCTTCATCCATCGTGTCGGCCGAACGGCGCGAGCGGGCCGCAAGGGCTGGAGTTACAGTCTCATCCGCGACGCCGACGCACCGTATCTCCTGGATCTACAGCTGTTCCTCGCACGGAGATTGGTTCTGGGCCGCGAGCACGGCAACAACGTCAACTTCGCCGAGGACGTCGTCGTGGGCGGCATGCCAAGAGACGCGCTGGCGCAGAACTGCGAGTGGGTGACCAAGGTGCTGGACGAAGACGGCGACATCGCGCTCCAGCGCACGGTCGCCAGCAAGGGTGAGAAGCTGTACATGCGCACGCGCAACGCGGCGTCGCTGGAGAGCGCGAAGCGCGCCAAGCAGATAGTGTCCTCGGACAACTGGACGAGCGTGCACCCGCTCTTCGACGACGATTCGACCCACATGGAGGTGGAGCGCGAGAAGATGCTCGCCGTGATCGGCGGGTTCCGGCCGCAGGAGACGATCTTCGAAGTCAACAACCGACGCAGCGGCAAGCACGCGAGCGACGAGGCCACCGACACGATCAAGCGGGTGCGCACGACGCTCGACGCGAAGAAGCAAAAGGCGCAGGCCAAGGACGACAAGCCCTCGGAGTTCCTCGACGACGCCAGCCACGTGGGCACGGGCACCGGGAAAGATGACGCGGCCGGCGGGCTCTCGGACGAAAAGGATGATAACGATGACGACGACGACGCGGACGGAGATGCAGCCGACAACATGTCGCTGGCGTCGGAGACCGACCTCGAGGTCACGTTCGGGTCCTACAACCAGAACAAGAAGTCCAAGCAAGACTCGGCGGCCGCATTCCAGAACCCGGAGTATTTCATGTCGTACAAGCCCAGCAACAACGACCTGGCGGAGGACCGAGGCTACGGTGTACACTCGGGCGCGAACGTCAACTTCACGCAGGCGTCGCGCGGAGCGACGATGGATCTGCAGGGCGACGAAGGTGGGCGAGGGTTCGCCGAGCCGCGCACGATGAAGCGCTGGGACAAGCGACACAAGAAGTACGTGTCGCGGGAGAACGACGAGGACGGATCCAAGGGCACGCGACTGGTGCGTGGGGAGAGCGGCGTGAAGATCGCGGCCAGTTTCCGCAGCGGGCGATTCGACCGGTGGAGGCACGGCAAGCGCATCGGCCGACTGCCTCGCGTCGGTGAGGCGGAGGCGCCGGGGCTGGCGTCGAACTTCAACCAGAACTCGATGGGCGGACGACGGTTCCGGCACCAGAAGGATCAGGCGCCCAAGAAGGCGGATCCGCTGCGCGAGGACTACCACAAGATGAGGAAGAAGGGCGAGGCGGCCAAGGAGCGACAGCTGGGCCAGGCTGGCGGTGCGGCTGCCGGGGGCAAGAGCGAACTGAGGGGCACCGACGATATTCGATTAGCGCGGAAGATGAAGCAGCAGCGGAGAGATAAAAATGCCCGGCCCTCGAGAAAGAGGTAATAGCAGATCGGTGTGGGATATTCATGATACCTTGACTACATTGTATAGTACTCTATATTATCCAACTATTGAACTATCAACGAGGTCTATACCATCTACTGTAGTAAGTAGCCAAAACCGCCTCCAACATCACTCAACCCAGTCTGAAGGAGAGTCACAAGACAACACAAGACAACACAAGAAAAACAACAGAAAGAAACAAGAATCAATAAAGCCGCGCAAGTCAGCTCATCACCCAGATTCTCCCCGTCATCCGAGTCTCCCTAATTGGCCGCGAGCAGGTCCATCGGAGTCAATAAAAGACATATCACATCTCCATCACATTAGCCACAGCCACAGAATGTTTGATTCTTTTCCTTTCTTTTGATTTCTTATTCTTCTTTCCTTAATATTATTTCATAGACTTATCATAACACATTATGTAAAACTACTCTTTTTCCACTTAGGGTTGGTCCAAATGATTATAGATAGAATCAACCACAGCGCAAGTACCAACCGCGTCCTACCTGTACATGTATGTTTACAAGTATATGTGCATGTATATACATATACATACATACATACACATTAGGGTCAATCCACAACGACCTGCGCGCAGGATAGTCAATGCAAGCGCAGAAACACCACTAGCCGAGAGTACTACGACGGGCTCGGATGCCAGATGGATATATTCCATATATCGGTGTATTTTGTATGTCCTAATCTGTGTTTCGCTTTCTCGGGCTTGACCGACAAAATCATAGTTAATGTGTATCTGGTTACCTTTAAGATGGTGGAGGAAGTTGGTTGGAGGTTTGATATGAAACTATATACGTCAGCTGCGTCTGCGGGTTTCTTTCTCTTACTTTTCAATTGTTAATGGACTTGATAACACTAATGAGTAACATCTCAGTATACAACTCATACCCAGGGGAGAATAAGTATCTAATATCATCTCCGAAAAATACAAGACCAAGGCATGGCGAAATCACCCAACGGGATTAAGTTGCATGAACCCTCTTTCTTTTTCCTCATTTCCCTCCTCAGACTTAATCCCACCTTCGGCAGAGAAAAAAGGAAGAAGAAGTAGAAAGAAGAGAGAGCAGGGAAAATGTTTGCCTTGTTGGCGTCATGCAATGCATGCACAGGCAGGCAGACAACCAGGGTGGATTCAACCCAGCCCAACCCAATCAATCATCTACCCACAAGAGAAGACTCCAGCTTGTTGATATTATGGCGCAGAATAAGCGGATCTGCTGGGTTGCTTGCTATACGAGGAATTGGTTAGTAGGGTTAGCCTGCTACTATCACTGCTGCTGGGTACTAATTGACTGGTTCGGGGGGCAGTGTCAAGAGAGAAGTCAGATGGGTCCACTTTGGAGATGGAATTGTTCAGGGTACGAGGTGGATAGACAATATATGTGCAGGTGAGGATGAATAATAAACATTTTATAGAAACATGGGTGGGAAAGTGAGGTCATGAAATGGCTTTTGAATCATTATCATGGTCTGGGTTGATTTTCTACCCAGTATAGACATATCTTAGAGAACTGGCAGTAACACATAGCACTCAATGTCCGTATGTCCGTATAGCAGCTAGACGCCATCTTTAGAAGAAGTCAACTTCAACAAGAATAGAACATCCATCTCACCGACATTCTGTCCGAGATGATCTCCCCATTCGGACAACTCGTTTTCCCTATCTGTCACTATCCCCGTGACCGGTCATTTGCACACTCACACACATAGAAACCATCCGACAATCGCCCATTTTACACTTTTCTCCCACCGACAGACAGACAGACACGGTCTGACCCATCTCTCTGGTACCCGGGATCGAGCCATGTGGAGCACCGAGAGGTATCCGATGGACGACTGCCGCAGTCACTAGTCCGGGTGTATCCTCGACAGAAAGGGTAAATCCCTGCTTGGCTGATTCTTCTTCCCTGTTGGCCGATTTGACAATGAATGATGCTAGTGGTTAATAACGCACAGCGCTATAGCCAGCATGTTCTGCCGATCTCGACTTCCGCTCTATCGAAGAATCGCTTCTGAGCTCTTGGCATGGATTCCTACTATGGAGCAACTGGGTATGTATTGACTGCAGTGTCGGAGCTGCTGACGCAAGGAGAGTCACGAGAAGCGTGGCGCGATTTCCGTGGATTGGTGGATGGAGATCTCTGGTGTGATTTACCGGTGTGTCTACCGGTGTGTCTACCGGTGTGTCTACCGGCGCAGTCTACCGGTGTAGTCTACATGGTGTGAGCGCAAGCGAAGACACAAGAGAAGAAGAGAGAATAAAATTTCCCAGTCAATCAACACGAAGATGCGCTGGCGAGCCGCTCAGCTGGCAGACGCAGTATACCAAGCCTTACTTGAGCCGGCATCGACTTGAGCCACAATATGTTCCTCCGGGTGCACTGTACGTGCGTTCCACCTCAAAAGGACGCGACGACTGCGCATACGAAGCGAGCCACAGCCACAGAGGATAAAACAGACTACAAAGAAGTCAAAGCCACCGCGCGCATTGCTCGGCAAGTGGAGGGAATGGGAAGATGTTGGGGTTGGCTTGAGTTCCCTGAATTCCCCGGTGGTTATGCAAGATCGCATCGCCGTTGAGCGCAATGTCGCACGCTCTGAGTGGTGATGTTTCTAGTATGTGCTTGCGCATTGAGTTGCCACTTCTTTGTTGGATCTTTGCCGCTACTGGATGGATGTAGCATTGCTGCGGTGGAGTACATACTATCAAGATGAGCTGAGCTAGAGATCGAAGTGTGTTGATGAGAGTTAGAGGCATGAAGTACGAGGCTTTGTGATTAGACTTTGGCTACCGCTTTGCTCTTCGACGAAGTGGTCCTTTCCTACCTGTCTATCCATGTGATAGTGGTGGTCAGTGGTAGGACCGGAAAATTTAACAGACCCAACTGCGCAGGGATAGGTACAAAGGGAAAAGAGGAAGACAGAGACAGACAGGATCATCTCCGTCAAAGAGGATATCCCCGACAGCCACCGTATGGCAAGGCAATAGCAATCGCAACAACAGATATTCTTCCCACGGAAATAAACCAAGAATATTTCACCCTTTCCCGTCCGGAAGATTATCTACCCGTGTAGCGTCCACAACCATCCTGCCTTACTATTCGTTTGGTGTGAAAAAGGCAGATAAAGCCGCGAAAATCAGCGGACGTATGACAGCGGCGCGATCACCCCCCTCTGTCTTCCTAAACTAAGGGAAAAAGCCATGGCCAGACCAGGCACGGCGATTTTCCAGGCCTTGGATTCCTCCCGCGTTTTTTGTTCCGGGGGCTGGGGTGAGGCGTGTCAGGTGGATCTGTATTGAACAAGCGTATTGCAAAATAGGCAAATAAACCAAAACATATCTAAGATAACGCAAGGGAAAATCAAAGAAAGTGAAGAGAATAGTTCGATTGGATGGTTTGTTTGGGGGAAATGAGTGACAAATACCGACGCCGATCCTTACCTGGGTCAGGGCTGCGTGTTCCCCAATTGGGATGGGACAAGACCGGGTTCAAGACTTGGTTGAGGGGGGAAGAGGGGGAAGGAGGGGGATGGCGATCATCCGCGGATTGTCTGTTCTGTACGGAGGATTGAGTACACATTTTGGGGGAGAATCGCATCGGATGACTGCCAAAAGGCCACGGACTGCATGGTTGACTCCGTTCTTGGATAGCTTGGATAGCCTATTCCGGGATGGTCGGATACAAGACTGCTTCCTCCTTACCACCTAGTAATGTCACTAGGGACTAGTCGTTCTTTAGGAGGATTGTCCCGGCCGTGTGACAACGATGTAGATCTGTAAGATCAATTAGGGGAGAGGATTTAACGTGGTAGACTGATGTACTCCGTATGTGGTATGTGCGATGGGGTGGTGTTGATAGAGGTATGATGTCCGATGTCCATGTCCAATGTACGATAGATCATGCCGCTCCAGAGTCGAATGGGTCCCAGCTTCTAATAGAATAAATGAAGGTATTATTCAATTATTTCAGAGAAAACCCGTCGGTCTGGGTGACACGACCATTCCACCATATGGCCTTGCAGGGGGTGGAGGTCCAAGCATCGAATCGATCTTTATTCTTGATTCTTTCGGACATGAGGTATCAATCTATTTTTTTACCCAGTAGAAATGTCTTCGGGATATATTATTTATTCTCGATTCTCGTAGTATCTTTGAATCTATCATTGTCTACTACACAGTAAAGTCTCCTTCATTCTAGTATCCCGAACAAGTTAGGGCTAAACCGGTGGCCCGAACTATTGACGACCAACCCAACTAACCGGTAGATCGTGCTGGCCATGGGGAAACTAACCTTCACACCTTCCCGCCTCCGTCCTGCATGAACGCTTACCAGGAGGAGAATCTCCTAATTAGACTCTGTGGATTGGATTGGATTATTTCATTTCCTGGTCATGATCCCCCCTTGCCGTCAACTCCCCGCGTGCTGCACCGGCTTGGGTTCCACAGAATCGGCTTCCTTCGGGGTCTTCTTCTACCTGTCTTTTCAGTCTTGACAAAATACCACCATTGTAAAATTATAATAATTATTTTAAAATAATTATTGATTATGACAATCAACTCAATACCACCATCCACTTAGTATTATTCCCTCTGGCAAAGTCAGGTCTAACCACGCCAGTTCGAACCCCCACCCCGGCAAGACAGCCGTCAAATCCGGCCCCTAAGACTAGAGTCAAAAATCCCCGAAGTGGCACCGCCAAGGGGCGAGTCCCATGGGAGAGTGGACTGACCATAATACATGCATGCAGACCCTCGAACAGACCAGGGACTAAACCAGCGTGGACTAAACCAGCGTGACAGGGGGATCATGCGATGATCATTCAATCAGGAAGTTACCATACAATTGTTTTCATTATATGGATTATTACTTTGAGAGACATATTATAAGATTGACAGGAGAGTCAATATGAGATAATAATACTAAATTCGAAGATAATAAAAAAAAATAATAATAAAACGTAACTGAACCGTTGTCAATCAGCAATTATCTCGAAATTGATCAGAGGATCTTCATGACATGCCCTGTGCTGGGCGATCCCTTATCAAGGGACTAGGGGTAATTAAATCTACCTAGTCGGATGCCCATGATGTAATAAATACTCCTAAATAATCCTGACAGCCTCTCGACTGTTCGGGTGACCAGTTGCTCTAATTTCCTGGTAGAAAGTAGTCACAAAGAAGGTATTGATTAGGAGGCCGTAGAGAATCCACCAAAGGGTCCATGTTGGACGAGTGATTGATTGATTGATTGATTGATTGCAGCTGCAGCCACATTAATGCAGGGTAGAAAATCAATAGAGTCAATCGAAGAGTCGAGCAAAATGGAGAAAATAAATATCCCCTGAGAGTCTGCCATATCCCAGCTAGACAGGTGCATATTCATCTGTAGGGTGGCCAGGCCACGGAAGAAGAGTGGTGGAGTTGGCAGGACCAGTATGAGCTACCTGGTACTCCGTATCTTAGCTTCCTAGGTGTAATTCTAGATGATTATGACGATCATTAACGGTCGAAATCAATAGATCTCAGGCTAACGAGACGCCAAAGCTGCCTGACTGCATGGGCATACCCCTTTTTTCTCCCTCGGGAAATCAGAAGGGATGTCATATTCGATAGTATTCTAGAATATCAATATAGCATATTCAATACTACCTATTTTCAAAGAGAATGAATAAGAACTGAACAAACAATTGAGAGTGAAAAGCACGAAGAAACCGGACTTCGTACAGAGTATACGACTCCGAGTGGGCCAAGAGCCGGCGGAGATTTCATTCCAATCCATTTGCTCGGACTCCTATCTAGGGAGCTATTAGTCCCGACGGTGCTCCTACCAGTCTGTTTCAGCATTGTCGACGACTATCATACTTGGTACTAGCCTGTCCAGAACCTCGAATACGGAGTAGGTGATACTAGTTCGAGGGGTCGCCTTAGTGGCTAGCCCTAATTCGACTAAACCGGAAGAAATCCACAAAAAATGGGGACATGATCCGGGTGTTGCGACTAGTCCAGAACGACGGCGTCCACGTTAAAATCCAGATCCCCGAGAGCATTGATAGTAAAAAACATGGCCAGGAGAAAGAAGGGGAAGAAGAAGATCATTATGTCCGATCACATCAGCCAATTCCCCGGGCTTTTCCGGCCGTGCGTTGTGACAGGTTGATACCACACAATAGAATATACAGCAGATCATACAGTAACCGTAATACAATAAACAGGAGAACTACATGATCGATGATTTTGAATAGTCAATAAACACAGTTCAAATCAATTCGTAGAGAACAAAGTCCAAATAAAAACCTCGAGAAGACACCACGGAGCCCATCCTAGTCGACCGGTTCATCCAGCCATCCAGCAGTTCCAAAGAATCAAGACCCCTAGAAGGATCTCCTCATTCGGTAGTGCATGTCAAACGGGTTTCTCCACCCTATGAGAAGGTCGCCGCCCCATCCCTGTCAACAGCACTATTGCCAATGGATGCTGCGGCCGCGTCGATCCTCACCTTGCTTCTCAATATGATATTAATTTCAACAATAATCTTATGATTTGGTATTGGTTCGTAAAGAAATATGGAAATGGAACGGGAAAAGAACCAAGTCAGTGGGTTCACCCTTTTGGTCACTGACACCAGCATCACTGCATGGTAAGATAACCAGATGGAACATATATACTTTATTTAAATATATATATATATATATATTTACATATTATTATTATCATTATTAATATGCATTATATAGGTAGTTTATAATACATAGTATCAAGAAATAGTTCAATACAATAAGTAATAAACAAAGATCGACATGATCCAAGTCTATCGGCTGCTAGTCGTTCGTAGCACTGGCCACCAATATAAGCCTTGTCACAACCTGCAGGAGCTTGGGAGAGATTACTGTCATGGTTCATGAAAATCATCTTATTATGATTATAATATATTCTCATCATAATACGAACCTCATAGGCTGGCGGGGAAGAAAACAAGGCAAATCAGATCTGGGCAAATAAAAATGCAGGCCAACTCTTTCTCCCACTGGGTTCATCACATCTTTTGATCTCCCTGGTCTCTTTCCCTGGTCTTTTATTTCCTGTCCAATTTCATCCAGGGTCTATTTCTTCTTCTTGTCTTCATAAATTCCTCTTGATACAGTATACTCAGCGATAATCTATTTTTTATTTCTCTCCGTTGGGAAACCCGCGTGTGATCCGGCCGGAACTTTACGCCTCACTCCCACTATACTTCACCGTTCTTTCTCCCCTTTGCTTCCTTTCGTCTCTCAGACAGTTCACTTGAATAGTCTGCATGGGATTGACTGGAGCCTCGTAATTCTCGCCAGCATATCAAAGATACCCAATCGTGAAGAAAGAGAGGGTCAATAAAAGACAGACCATCGTGCATGGTCCTCGAAAAGTAAGGTCTTTTTTACTTGGTCCGATTGTTCTCCACTCTTTTTTTATAATTTTTTGCCTTTATTGTTCTGTTCCTGTTTATCTTTTTATTGATTTTATCTTTTTTTTATCATTAATATTATTTATTGCAATTTGTTTTCCTCCGATTTTCCCAGTTCTGCATTGGATTCCGTGGGCCCCGTTGATCGCCCCCCATGATGCAATAAATCATCCCCAGGAGGTCAACCCTCGAAGCTATGGAATAATTAATATAATTCAATAGGAAAAGGGAAAAAAAAAAAAAAACATTAATAAAAAAGACACGATCTGGCTGAACCCTCTGTCGATCGACAACTTCCTAGCTTCTGACTCCTCCAATCGCAGATCCAGGACGAACGGATTATAAGCTCCTGTGGCCCTCTCAATCCGATCAAAGCGTGGCGTGGGTGGTTTCAATGATGACTGGTGACTGAACAGCTCACCCAAACACCGCAATCCCCCATCCAGGACGCTCAAACCCTGGTTTCCCTCGCCGTATATGGTCACCTGGACGCCCGGCGATGCTCTTGTCGATTCCACGCCCGATTCCTGTCCGTGTCCCGTCGCTCTGAGCCCGCATCCCCGTCCGACTGAGGCGCTGTTCATGCTGCCCCGATGCAATCAATAGCCCTCCCCCCTTCCTCCCTCATCACGCCAGACTTCGGACACCCGAGATTTCTCCCAGGCCCGGAGCGGCTCTCTTTCAATCGGACCCGGTCAACCAATGCTCGTCGCTGCAGTCCCCGGGACCTCCCACTCCCCCGCCCCATGTCCGGCTCGGTCCAAGCAGAAGACCCGCTGGAAACTACCGGGGATGCCAGACGCCCGCCGGACCGTCGTCAACCGCCCGCCGATCCAGCGGCCGTCGCCTCCACGGGACTGACCGGTTCCATGCTGACCGCGGCGGCTCCCGCCCCGGCCACGGCCCACGAGCCTGCCTTGCAGCGAGTCATCGCGACCCCGGCGGACAACCCGCCCCGGCAGCCATTTCATGCCTACGATCCGTTTATCTCACGAGCCCCCATCACCTTTTCGGGGCATGGTCCGACGCATTCGTCCGCGTCGGCCTATCCACCCATTCCGTTCGGACCCTCGTCGCCGGGGCCATCCTCTCGGACGCTGCCGCAGAAGCCGACCCGACGGACGAAAGCGCACGTCGCATCGGCGTGTGTCAATTGTAAGAAGAAGCATCTCGGGTGCGATCCCGCCAGACCGTGTCGGAGATGTGTTTTATCGGGAAAAGAGGTAAGTGATTCGTCCCCTTGCATCTCTCGCAGTAACAACGTGAGTATCGCCTGTCGATCATCAGGGCTAAAAAAGACGACAGTCAACATGCGTTGATGTCACGCACAAGAAGCGAGGGAGACCCCCCTTGAAAGCAGAAGAGACGTCTCTCCGAACGTACGCGCCCCAATTGGGGAACGCCCCAGCCGGACACCACGGCCCACAGACCCGACGAACCCACATGCACCGCGCGACATCCTCACGCGAGATCCGACCCATGACAGATCTGCAGATCCCAGGTGGTCCGATGGGCTCGATGGGACCCCGGGCTGCAGCGCCTCCCCCTCACCGCTGGGCGCCCGGAATGTATCCACACGTCGTGGACCCGGCCCTCACGATGCAACGAAACATAGGACATCGACGATTTTCGTCCTCGGGCTCCGCGCACTCCTTCACCGCGGCATCACCACCGACCTTTGTCCCCATGGCGGGCGGCGGGTACAGCCCAGCCCTAGCCCAGGGACGCATGCCCGCCGGGGTGGGACGACCGCTGTCGTCGTACGGCGCCCCGGGCCTGCAGCCGTCCACCTCGCCCCCGCAGTACCCGCAGCCCTACAGCGTGCCGATGTCCCCATACACCGAACCGTCTCGCATGACCAACCGGCTGTCAATGGGCGAGCCGCCCATGCAGCGCGACCCACGCGAGTCCTACCTCGAATCCCCCGTCCGACTGCCCCCGATCTACCCACCGACCATGGCCGCCCATCCCAGCCCAGGAAGCCAAGGCCACAGTCACCGACTAAGCGATCCCTACCAGCCCGTATGGTCATCCCCACACAGTCGCGAGGATCTCTACCACCATCACCACAATCCTCACCACTATCCATCCCATCCTCACCACCAGGAGCTGGAGCAACGCCAGATACCGCCGCCGCCGCCGCCGCCGCCACCTCCAGGGATCATGGACCCGGTGTCACCGCAGAGCCAGATGCGCCAGGCGGCAGCTGACCTAGGCTACGGAGAGTCGACGATGCCACGGCCAATGGAGCCGATGCCGTCGACGACGACACCCCGGCACTCGGTGGACTTGTCGAGCGGACGGGCTCGGGACGAACCGGCAAGCGGAGACACGGACCGGCCCGCCAAGCGACGCAAGATGGCGTTAGACGACATGGTGAACGATTAGCCTGCATTATTCTTTCCTCAACCGAGACTCGTATGAAGTCGACCATATGACGCAACCCTCCATCCGCCTCCAATCAGATGAAGCACACCCGCAGATCAAAACCAAGATGCAAACGCTCTCAACGCATGTAGCAGGATCTACAGCACCACAACACCAACTAGCAGAATACCAGGAATACCACGGTTAACGATACTCACTACCAACTCCTACTAATGTGTACTTTATACACTATCCTCTCTTTGTTTCTCTGAGCGACTTCATCGAGCACTATACACGCATATACAACAGCTATGTATGGATTAGCATTGGGAGCGACTACCGCGCTACTTACAGCACTACTGACTTACTGCACTATCCATCTATAAAGAATTTCCTTTGTTTATTTCCTTACAGACTCTTAGAATTTCCATCCTGTTTTAAGGTTCTCAATCTCTTGGGTTCTTCTGTTAGGTGTTGAGCTAGATACCTCTGCTTTTCTTTCTTTCTATATCTGCATGGAATATTTCCTTTGTTTTTCATTTATCCCCTTCCATGTTCTTGTTTTGTTGTTGGTTGCAAGATTCAGCGTGACTTTGCATCATCTACTTCACTGCATCTATTACACTGCATCTATCTACATCCACTATCTACATCCTACATCGCATATACTACCTCATATACCTGCATCACAAGCCTATCCATCCAGTTAGCCTCCTCATTTATCATGATCAACACACCACCACACGGCTTCATTTGCATTGCACTTCTCACTCACTCATGCATAAATCATCTATCACCCTGTCTACAGAGCCAAAAAACACAAAACGACACCAAAAGAACAGTCAATCAGTCAATCCTTTCCGCTATCAATCTACCTGACTATCCATCTATCCATGAACTGGATATACTCATATCGACCTCATTCGTGAACTCTTGCATCGGTGTTGGGAGTGATTCAGGATTTTCCTGCTTGATTGGTTTGTTGGGCCGGGCGTCTTCATACTTGTGATGTTTCCTTGCTTTTGTTTATTGGAAGTGGCTTGATTGAATTGCTTGGTCGGGTATAAAACATTTTGGTTGATTCTATTATCTGTTCCCCTTTCCCCTTTCGTATTTCTTTTTGTTACTGTTATCTTGAAGACCGACGGGTATATATAGAGGGTTGTTAGTGGTATATTCTGGGAAAATGTCATATCATACATGTTATCTACTATCTTACTATCTCACCTCTACATTCATTAAACTGGCGCAAAGACTGTACAGCTGAATACCAGATAGTAATTTACTCATAGTACCCCACTCAGCACACCTAAAACATACAACGTAAGAATAATATAATCAGAAGAACAACCACATCCCAACCCGCCTGGCCCACCCCACAGCTCCCCTTCTCTTCTCTCTTCCCTCCCCCTCCCTCTCCCCATTACTATCACTCCCATAATCGCCCCCACCAACAGAAGCACTCCCCACCCACCTATCCGTCACAAAATCCATCTCCCCAACGCCCACAAATCTGGACCTCTTCACAATCTTCCACGCCACAAACATAACCACCATAATAGCAATCTCGACATAATAAGACACAAAGTCGACAGGCTGGAAGGTCGGGCTGAAGCACGACCACCCCTGCACGAGGATCAGCACGCAGTTGAGCCCGACGGCGAGGATCGGTCCGACGGGGTATGTCCAGTTTTTGTAGGGGAGGAGGTGCTCGAGGTTTTGGTGGCGGAGGCCGGCGCGGAAGCGGAGGGAGGCGATTCCGATGCAGGTCCAAGAAAGTTGGTTGGAGACGCCGACGATGCTTTTCACTCGTTAGTATTGGGTGCTGTTTTTATTGTTTGGTGGGAGGGGTTGAAGGTGAGAGGTGTAGGAGAAGGCTAAGGTGTAGGAGAAGGCTAAGGTGTAGGAGAAGGCTAAGGTGTAGGAGAAGGCTAAGGTATAGGAGAGGGTAGAGGTACAGGAGAAGGTAGAGGATAGAGGAAGAAGAGATATGAGAAAAGGAGAGGTATGAAAAAAGAGAAGGTATACTTTTGTAACCACGTCCACAACTGTCCAGCTCCAATATAGCTAGCCCCAAAGCAGAGTCCACTAATAACTGAAGTCGCTAGAACAGCCACCCACGGAACCTGAAACCGGTTGAGTTGAGAGAAGAAGCGCGGCGCGTATCCATCCGTCGCAAGCGTGAAGAGCAGCCGCGAGCCGGCGAACAGGGCGTGGTTAGCGGCGGAGATGACGCTCGTCATGAGAACAGCGTTGATGAAGCTGCCGGCGACGGCGCTGCCGGCCTGTACGAAGACGATGGTGAAGGGGCTGGTGGCGGTCTCGCCGGAGGATAGGTCCGGGTAGGTGTAGGGGACGTTGAGGCCGATGATGATGATCGAGATGATGTAGAAGAGGATGATGCGCCAGAAGACGTTGCGTACGACCTTGGGGATGTTCTTCGCCGGGTTTTTGGTCTCGCCCGCTGTGACGGCGATGGATTCGGTGCCGCCGCTGTGGTCAATGATTAGAGATGACGTGCTCTTCAAGAGTCAGTCTGGGAACGTACTAGGCGAACGAGGCCGTCACAAAGACGGATGCGAACCCGCCGATCCCACCGACAAACGGCGCGTCTCCAATGTAGAAATATTTGTCTCCCAGATATCGGTGTTCTGTGTTTCCGCCGCAGTTGACCGCAATTCCAACGATAATGAAGATCTGCTCGAGTTAGTCTACTCGTTTTGATCAGGGACGGGCGGACATACCACAATGGTCACCACTTTGAGAAGGGAGAGCCAGTATTCAATCTGCAGTCATTTTAGATAACTCTGTTTGCGAGATGGTAACCGCAGGACTACATACCTCGCCATACACCCGGACCGATAAGACGTTCAACGCGATCACCACCACCAGAAAGATCAGACTGATTGCCCATCCCGGAAAGTTATCCGTCCAGTACTGTAGTAATAGCTGCAACGCGATGACATCCGAGGCGGTCGAAACGGCATCATTAAACCAGTAGTTCCAGGTCAGCGCGAAGCCCAGCGCATCATCAACAAAGCGCCTAAGCGAGGTCAGTCTATAGCTTGCAGCTTCGCATGGACAGAACCAACCCGGCAAAAGTACAAAACGACCCCGCAACAGGAATGAACGCCGTCATCTCCCCCAACGACAACATCGTCACGTAGACGATACCTCCGCAGATGGCGTACGCGATGAGCATCGAGGCCGGTCCACCTGTGGCCAGCGCTTTGCCCGTTCCCAGGAACAGACCGGTGCCGATAGTCCCGCCAATAGCGATCATCTGGACCTGGCGCGCGGAGAGCTTACGGGCGAGCCGGTCCGCATTCACGTAGGAGGCCGCGCCATCGAGGGGTAGAGGCCCTCCTGCGGGGTCTAGCATTTTGGGGTCGCCATAGCCCAGTGGGGTTGCTGCCGGCTGTTTTTCAATGTCGCTGGCGCCCATGGTGGCGGTATTCCAGGACTCTATTGAACGCGACAGAGAGTCGACAGATTCGCGGAGAAATTGAGATTTAGCGTCGCGTCAGCTCAGCGTCCAGGGTCTTGTCGCATACGATCCAACGATTGGACGATGCCAACTGGCGGCTCGAGGCCGTTACCCAGATACTGCAGAACCTAGTAATCCCGAGTAGTCTAACCCTCGAAAGCGACGATAGGGCTGAGCGGACGAGACCCACAGCGGAATGGTTTCTGGGATAGATGGATGAAAGAAGGAAGGGATATACAGGCTGATATACTAGGAAGGCTGGGCAAGATTGTGCGATCGCAAGGATCTGGAGGCAAAGACGCCCTGTTACATTGCCAGGGCGTTAGCGGATGGCGTGCTTGCTGAAGGAGGACATAGTGGTGTATTTTATCCATGGGGTGCAGGAGAGATCGGGTAACGCCGAGTATTTGATTACCAGGTTCCTGCAAAGTTTAAACCGATCCACAATCAGCGTGGACCTCTATATCCCTTTGGTCCCTTTGGTCCTTTAAATGCTCTGGGTGGGCGATGTTCATCGAGTTGAATGCACCATGGCTCAGGCTGTGCTCGGCGTGAAAAAGAGATGCCGAGGCTGATCCAAGCCGTATAGCAGAGTATGGAATCGCCTCCATCACGATACGATCTCGAAAGCGACTCATTGAAGACTGATCGGCATATGCATACTATGCGACAGCAATGAGACCCTGCAGACAATGCATCTAGCCAGTTGATCACTCGCCAGCGTGGCAGGCTGGCAGCGATTTGTAAATGAGACTGAACCGGGACACATGGTTGTAATACCCACCCCAGACGCCAAGCTTTGCGCCAAGAACTAATCAATGGTGAGGATACCGATGTATTCCCTGATTGAAGAGATTCCAATGTATTCAGTGTCAAGAATATCTTATCAAAGCACCAAGAGTGCTGAGTGACCGAGTATACAAAACCCGTGACGAGAAGGCGGTCAGGTCCGGCCGAAAGTGACAGACTGCGGGGCGCGGGGTGACCAGAACATTCTCTCTCACACACACATATCTATCTATCTCCTTTATCAACCTCATTCCATGTCCTCGACAACCTCACCCTTTTCTCCCTCGCGCTCTCTCACACTGTGTCTTCCATAATGCCTGATTCTTTCCCTCCCAATGGCGCCGCCAACATGAATTCCAACTCAGCCTCTCACCCGACCGATTCCACAACGTCAACGGCAACATCAACCTCGGCGCAATCAGTCCCCTCCGCAGAATCGCCCTCTCTCTCACAACAACAACAACAACAACAACAGCAGCAGCAGCAACAACCACACCAACAACAAGAATCAAAAACCACATCCAAATACCCCACAACATCCACCCTCCGCCTCTCCCTCCCATCCATCATCGCCCACTGCCACCATCAAGTGCAATCCTTCCTCTCCGAAACCCACCCCCCAAACACCCTCCTCGCCACAACCCAAGACCAAACCCGCGCCTCCCTCTCCATCATCAAAGAAGCCCTCACCCGCTACCAACTCCCCGAACTCTCCCTCTCCTACAACGGCGGCAAAGACTGCCTCGTGCTCCTTATCCTCTTCCTCGCAAGCCTCCACCCGCACCCGCCCGCCGCCGCAGGCGGCCTCGCCTCCATCCCCGCCATCTACGCCCTCCCACCTGACCCCTTCCCCGACGTCGAGGACTTCGTCCGCTGGTCCTCGGAGGCATACCATCTCTCGATCGATAAATTCACCACCGACCCGCCGACCTCCACCCTCCGGGACGCCTTCGATCACTACCTCGCGCTGAATCCCACCATCCGTGCGATCTTTGTCGGAACTCGCCGCACGGATCCCCACGGCGCGAACCTCACCCACTTCGATCCCACGGATAGTGGATGGCCGGATTTCGTTCGCATCCATCCCGTCATTGACTGGCATTATGCTCAGATTTGGGCGTTCATCCGTCATCTCGATCTGAGATATTGTCCCCTCTATGACCAGGGCTATACCAGTCTCGGGGGTACTACTGATACCTTGCCGAATCCGAAGCTGCGCACCGATGGCCCCGACGGGGAGGACGAGTACCGTCCCGCCTATGAATTGACCGAGGACCTGGAGGAGCGACTGGGCCGCAATTGATCGTTCTATCGCCCCGTCTCTACTCGCATGCCCCGGAATTTCCTTGTTTTTTTTTTTTTTTGTCTCTGCTTTCCCGTGTCCGACATACTATGATAGATTCTGTATACACCACCAGTCCCTTCTATACTTACGCCAGCGTGGACAACCACTTGACTGCAACTTTTGCTTGATTATAATACCTAGACGATGCAGCCAGTTTGGGCAAGGCCACGTACCATACACCTTTAGACAGATACAGGAATATCATTCTCTTCCATCCATCCTCGTGCAAATTCCCTCCATTCCATGTCGAATCCCAGGGGGATGCTTTCTCGACCGGTCCGTAACACATGCAGCTCCTAAATGCGATCATTCTGCGGTGATAGAAAGCAACGTCAAAAATTCCAGAGGAAATAACACTTACGGCAGATAAGACATTTCCGCGAAGCTGACAGACAATGACATCAACGCAACAAGACAAGCAGATGCACGGCAAAGATGAAACTTTTAAGTCAATCACGGAAGACAATAATTTCATAAGCAGCATACAAGTAGTTAGAAACTTAGAAGCGGATACTCAAGGTGAAACCATGGCGAGCCAGGCACTTGCCGGCCACCCGGCCTCTCTCGTGGCTTACATGACCGAGCGAGGAGAATGCACGGTGACTTCTTTGCGTGAAGAAATCGGCGAGAGAGAACCCGATTTCATGTTCTCCTTGCGGGGACTAGATGCTCGTGAGCGGCTTTCCGCACATGGCGTGCTCGGAATCGCCGTCATGGATGATCCGCCAGAGGCACTGTTGGCCATCCAGGTACTGCGACTGGCGGAGGGCAGACGTCCGCGTTGCAAAGGGGTACTCGCCAGACCTGCAGGGCTATTCTTGGCGGACCACGAGTTGTATCGTACGTCCCCGGCCTGGTTCCTCACCAGGGGATACCTGCTTCTCTAATCAGTACCGCAAACCGCTCCAGATCATTCGCCGGTACTTACGAAGGAGAAATCGATGTTGCAGGTGTCCAGGGGGGACCCACACCCACCGGGGATGGATAGCTGACCTGGGAATTAGGGCTAAGATGCGACGCAGTCTGCTGAAGACGGTGAAGAGATGGCGATGGACTCGATCCCTGGACCACTTCAACCGAGTAATTGTACTCCCCAGCCCGATATGCTCGACGCTCATTGCTCTGCTGCTTGAGCAATTTCTGGGCCTTGGTGTCTGCGAACCGCAGAAGAAGCTTCACTCCATCTTTTCCGACGACGTTGTGGTACTCGTTCAAAACGTTTTCCGCAATATCGCGGGATTCAAATCTGTCAATGAAGGCCGCGGGGTCAGAGATTTTATGGAAGGTTGAATTCCGCGTTTGGTTCACTCACCGAGCAAAGCCCACCTCCTTGCTAACCCCAGTCTTTTCGTCACGGCTGATCTTTTCGGAGACAACACGGAACGGTTCGAAATGACGGCGAAGATCCTATCCAACAGACGGTGTTAATGATTCTCCTTTGTTGTAGTCAGAGGTAGACTTACAGCTTCGGTCCAGTCAATTGGCAAATTGGTGCAATAGATATTAGTCGAAGCTTTGTCCTCGAGGTCCTTGAGCCGAGAATTACGGGATTTCTTCAACTGGTTAATGTCATCACCGTTAAATGGGGTTATGATTTCATGGCTTGCCTGGGCAAAACTGGCTTGATATCCAAGATAGAAAAATCCTCGGATGCAGTTCTCACAGGACTCAAAGTTGAAGTATTGAACAAAGCCAAACCTGAAGGTTATTTTAGCGGATGTTCTCGAACGAAGAGAATAGACATTACCCTTTACACAGACCGGTGTCCAGATCCACAATGGCTTTGCATCGATCAATCTTGCCAAAGCGAGATGCGTAGGCGTGCAACATCTCATCCGTGGTCTCCGGAAGGAACCCCCTAATGTAGACGTTGGTGATTCCCTCACGGTTCTCAAGACATTTTGCAAGAGTCAGCTCAGACGGATTGGTCCACATGGCGGGCACAGCCCGAGGAATGGGTGGATCTTGCTGGGTCAGGCTTTCGAGGTCCTGGAGTATGTATCCAGTGGGAGTCTTCATCATCTGGAGGGGCAGACAAGGGGGCCCAATTTGGGGGATGCCGTTGTAACTGAAGCCCGATAGAGTGGAGCCGTCAATATTGGAAGGGGTAGAACCTGAATAGTACTCGCTTTGGTTGCTCATATCAGAAACTGACAAACCGTGGCCCTTTTGCTCCTCGCTTGAAACCCAGGGACCCCGTTTATGACCACCCATATCCTGCATATCACAATTCATCAAGTAAGGAAAGGGGTATCCCGGCATGGTTGCAGGAACCATAGGGCTCATATTCGGATAAATGCTGGCAGGCAAATACGGAAACTGGCCGACCTGATCATGTCCGGAGACCGGACCCTGGGTAAAAGGAGACACAGGAGGCATGCTGTTGATCATGGAGCCATTGGGCAAGAAGAAAAGAGGGCTATTGTAAGACGTACGCGGGGCACCAGCAAGGTCCAATGTGGGCGGCACCGCCACGGGCATGTTATTTTTCACATTGTTGTACTTGGACCCCGAGCGCTGGGTTTGGAGATTCAGAGCGTTGAAGATTGGTGCCAGGGAAGTTCCATTTCCGTCACGGTTGTTACCAGCTGAGACCTGCTGGTATCCGGAAGTATAGGAGCCACGGGTGTCGGGGGCACAGTTGCTAGTCTGACCAGTCGGGCCTTGACTGGGCTCCGAGCCAGAATGCTGCTGGCTGTGCATGGTCATTGTGCTAGACATTGTCACTGGGACGAGTTAGCCGCAGAATCCTATACCAGGGAAGATAACTAGAAGAAGGGGGATTGAAGGAATTTGCTATGGAAGAAGAGATAGGAGCCACATCTCTGTCTGCGTATAACGTAGATATCGACACCTTGAGGGAAAGGAAGTTCAGTGTAGGCGATAGCAGACGTACCTTGACAACTGGGACCAAAACCAAGCACTATCAGACCAATTTAGTAAGGTTTACGCAAAGGTCTACAGACCTTGACAACGACGACAACAGCAACAACACACTGAGAGCCAAGACCAAGCCAAACTCACACTATTTCAAGATGAAGACACTGTAAAGTAAGCAGAGTGGCACTTAAAGTTCTGACACGACCAGATATAAAGGCAAACGAAGGTAAACAGGCGGGGAATACTGAGAAGAAATAAGGTAAAAGGTCACCAAGGTAGATGGATGAGAGGGTGAAGAGACAAGAAGAGATGAGAAGAAAAGAGGGGAAAAAAGAGAGAGAGTAAGAGAATAAGAACAGGAGAGAACAGGAGGAAGGAAAGAAGTCCATGGAAGAGAATGACTGATCGGGTGCAATTGAGGAAGGAACCATGAGAGGATAGAAAATGAACTCCAGAGAAGGAAGTCGCCTACCAGGGCTGGGACGATACCATAGGGCTATCTATACTCGAATTGTTGCTACTGTCTGGTAAGGGTGTGGCGGGAAGAGAGTTGGTTGAGAGTGAGAACAATTGAGTGACAAATCTTGAGGTTCTATAGAACTATATAATTGTCCGAGAATCTTTGTGTTTATTTAGTGAAATGCAGTGAGTTATGCAACAGTCCCAATTGATAAGCCGCACCTCGAGCGTATAAGGTGTACAAGTCATAACAGTCACTTTGATTCTTTTCTCGCAACGAACTCGGATAGCTCTACTACTCCGGACGTGTGACAAAGAAAATAACTTAACCAATCCAATATAGTTATAGTGTAAAGCACGCTGACATGCCGCTAGTAATCAAGACAATAGAGACAAAGAGATCAGTTCTTTTGAATACCCCACGCTCATTCCGACTTCTCCTGGAGCCACTTATACACCACAGAGAAATCCTTGCCACGATGCGCCTCCTCCACCGTCCGATAGACGTCCCGGGCCTTGTCCCCGAGAGCGAGAGGGGTACCCGACTCCTCCGCAGCGGTGAGAGCCAACCGAAGGTCCTTGTTCATGAGGCTGATCCCGAATCCACCCTCGTAACCCCGCGAAGCCGGTGCGGTCTCAACAACGCCCGGGACGGGGTTGTTGACCTCCATGGGCCAAGAGCGGCCGGTAGAGGCGCTCACCAACTGAGCCAAAGCCTTGGGGTCGAGTCCCCAGCGAATGCCCAGATTCATGGCCTCTGCCGCGGCGATGTTGTTGATTGCCAGGATGTAGTTGTTCGCCAGCTTGGCCGAGACGCCGGTCCCTGGGCCTCCCATGTGCCACGTGGTTTTGCCCATGAGCTTCAGGACCGCCTGGACCTGCTCCACGAGCTCCGCGTTCTCCGGCGCGGCGCCGAACATGAACGATAGCGTACCGGCACGGGCGCCGACGACGCCGCCGGACATCGGTGCGTCGACAAAGCGTCCCTGGCCTGTTGTGTGGACGGCGTTGGCGACCTCCCGAGAAGAAGCAGGGTCGATGGTTGATGTGTCGATGAATAGCCGCTCGCGGTCCAGAGCGGGAAGCTCACCGGGCTTGAGAATGGAGTTGAAGACATGCTTGACATGCTGGGGTTCCGGCAAACTCGTAATCATTACTGACTACAAGAATTCGTCAGGATTATGTCCACTTAGGAGCAATTATGCGCGCGGCTTACCGACTGCTCCGCAACCTCCCGCGCATCTCGAGCAATCAAGACCTTCGCCGTATCTTCTCCAGCACCGTTACTCTTGGCTTCTTTCCGGGCCTCCTCAACAAATCGCGCGGCGGTCTCCTCGTTCACATCACGAATCACCAGTGTGTCAGCTGCGGGGATCTTTGCGCGGAGATTCTTGGCCATATGATAGCCTAGAATTGAACAGTTAGACCAGACCTTGGAGAACTATAGAGAGCAGTGCAGGCTAAGACTTAGCAAATAATCCGATAAAAAAACAACATACCCATCTGCCCCAACCCCACAAACCCCCAAGTATCATCAAGTCTCCGCGACGTCGCAAACCCCCTAGGTAAAAACGCGAGTTGCGAAACGCGGGGAACAGCCGGCGCAGACTTTGGAACTGTCGCTCTCCGCAACGAGCGCGACAAAGCGGGCGAGAATCTCATTTTATCAATGAATAAGTAGATAAATCAATAAGTATAACGAGTACAGAAGTTACTGAGAGAAAACAAATATCGTTGTGTCACTATCAACCGCAGATCGGAAAAGTCGAGGTTGTAAAGTAGCTCGGACAAGACTCCGGGGTATAACTAGGTAATCGTACCAGGGAAGCGGGCGTTCCTCGCTCCCTTGATCCGGCGCGGCGGGCAGAAGCCCGAGGTGAACAACAGCGTATTGCGTTGCGTGTTTGTCAACCTCCGTGGCTTTCCGAGGTCTCCAGCTTAGTAGCTGAGGGAAGAGACGGTGAAGGCGGGGGTAAGTTGTAAGTAACGGGGCCCCCCCCCTTCTATTGTCCAACCGAGTTCCCCACTCGGTCTCCATGCGGGGAAAACCTGCGGAGCGAGGCCAACCGAGATGGTCACGTGGTGCTTCATTGTAATTCGTTACATACGATGACGACAAGAAAGAGCAGTTCCTAACCATAAACAAATGGGTATTGATTACTTGCTAATCGAGAAAATCTAAAAATACCTGACCCTTCCATCCATCCTTCCCAATATCTCAAACAGTTAAATGACAAGAGTAGATTGTGTGGCACGAACGCAGGAAAGAAGCAAAAGAACGATCATTGTCCCGGCGAGGTCGGGTTACTCGTTGGCCCGTGGTTGAGGTACTCCTGAGGGACTTTGGGCACTCGGGGTGAGCTTCCAGCTTGTTGGCCCATGACCGACCGTTGCTGCGATCGGACGAGCTCACGCTGTCGCTCTTTCTCCCGGTTGTTGGCGGCGCCTCCGGTTAACCGTCTCATTCCGCTGCGGATCATGGACTCGAATGAGGAGGATCCATCGGGACCATTGCGCGGTTGAATGATCGGATGGGGGACCGGTAACCGGCTGCTGGCGAGCCGCCCGTCTGTATCATACAGCCCTTCTTCTGTTTCGTCGTCGGAAAAGAACGCCGACTCGCTGAACCCCATGGGGGGAGTGGCGTATGGGTGAGATGTAACGGGGGCCCCAGCTGCCCCTGGGGTCTGAGAGAACAGATGGTTGACTGGGGAGGTGACGGAGCGAGTGTGGGATGAAGCGCGTAGCGTTTGGTTGGATGCCTGAGGTGTCAGATCGCCGGGGGACCGCACCCCCGGAGGCGGTGCAGTTTGAGCAGACCCCGGGGCGCTATCCGAACGAATGTTCGAAGGGCGGGGATCCAGACGAGACTCGGCCATACGGGATTCAGCCAGGCCGTTGTGGAAGGACGACGAGGATGCAGTTCGCGCGAGCGACTTTCGCAGGATGGGGGCGGTCTGCTGGTCGTACAGGTTGGCGCTCGTGTCAGCATAGGCGCCAGTGAAATTCCGAATGGTTGATTCAGGCAAAGCATGATCCAGGTCGACCATATCCATATCCG
Organism: Aspergillus taichungensis; assembly: GCA_002850765.1. Taxonomy (NCBI): domain Eukaryota; kingdom Fungi; phylum Ascomycota; class Eurotiomycetes; order Eurotiales; family Aspergillaceae; genus Aspergillus; species Aspergillus taichungensis. Next base: position 320,870 of record KZ559497.1, on the reverse strand, counting down.
TATCTTCGAAAAAGTCGTCCAAACTGTCGAGCTTTTGGACAATATCTCCGATGTTACCATCGGCCTGCGTGTCAATGGATTTCATGGTGTCTGCCCGCATCGGGAACGAGTCATTGTAATCATCCGCGTGGAACTCAACCTCTGGGGGAGCGGTCTCCTGCACCTCTACACGGTCTACCTCGGCGCAGGTGTAGAATACCGCGTGAACGTTGTGGCGGGTGGTGCTTGATTGAGCAGCTGGCATCGGGATAGACCACCCAGTAGGTTCCGGTATGCCGTAGAGACTCTGGATGCGCTCGTACTCTTTCCGGATGGCTCGCGATGAGGACGAAGAAGCCATGCTCATGCGAAGATGATGGCGCTCCATAGGATTCCCGGAGACAGTCATGATATTGTCCAAGACTTGCAGGGCCTGAGGGCAAAGATTTGTCTGCAACAGCCGTAGAAGAGGAGAAATCAAGTCAGGGCCATGGCATGTGACTTCCCCACGTCGCATGTCGACTTCAGGTATGAGCACACAGAGGATTTTCATGATCTTGATGCGGAACCAGTCGGTTGTGTTCGTCAACAAGCCCATCAAGAAGATCAGACTGGAGACGTCCTGCCGCGGGAAGTAATATGAACGGACTTCCGTGATAATGTGGTTCAAGAAATCATCCTCAGCTTTATACTGTCCATTAGCAAACCCGAGAAGAGAGGCCGCAAGACGTGGGTATCCCTCGCCTTCCGCAACGCGCGCCAACAGCGTAGCTCTGGCAAGGGTCTTGGGATCATCGACGGACGAATCGAACTGATGAAGGAAATGAGACAAATTGCCCCAGATCGTGAACAGCAGTCTGTTCCCATCACCGATGAGCTCGTTACTTGGCAGAGCACTCAGACGGTGCAGAATATCCAGCGTCCGGTTGAGGGACTCAGAAGACTTAAGTCCCTTATAGACCAAAGCCTGAAGTCCGCCAAAGCCGCCCTCCCACTTAGCAGGCTGGGCCTTGATGAGCTCCGCAACGACCACGGGATCGCTCAGATCGATTCGGTCCATGAATTTCTCCAGCATCCCCAGGCTTTCGATGAACTCTGTTTCATGAATTGTATTCAAACAAGCACAGGTGGTCCAGAACAGTTGTGGATAGCGGAGAAGATCTGCCGGAGCTAAGGAGCTGATGATTATCTTGAGAGTCGTGAGAATTTCCATCGAGAATGTCCGATAATCCGCTTCCTCATCTGCAATGGTATTCGACAGACGAGCCAGCATATCTGCGAGCATCCTCGAGTCCAAAGACATGGATATGCAGCGGAACACCTGGAACGATCTGCAAGCCAAATGTCGTACGGGGCACGAGGTTGCCCAGTTCAAGGCCTCCTTCGCCCAAAGATCATTGATGCCTTCATACGCGAGGCTAAAGACATTGATGACTTGACGAGTCACGCTGACCATAGAGGAGGGGACACGGTTGTCGTCGTCTCCATCCTCCTTGTCGTTGCCGTCTTCATACTCCCACACAACCTTGGGGTCGCTCTTGCGGATGAGCTCCACGAAATCTTCCAGCGATGCTCGGGTCCCAGCGGGTGCACTGTCTTCAATCTTGGCAGATATCAGCTCGTGGATAAGATGGACCAGCATTTCCCTAGCCTGCTCCTGCACGGTAACAGTGTAGTGATCCCAAAGAATAAGGACAACGTGGACCAGCTTGACTATGTCTTCGAGGGGCAATGTGACCGGGGCGACCATCAAGTCCACAAGGAAAATGAGGGCAATTTGGCCCAGCGAAAGGCCGGCCTGCTTGTTCCCCATGTGAAGGACGTCTCCAAGTTCTGCAACATAAGGCAGGCTCTTGAGATCCGGTGGTGTGGGCGTAATATCCTTTCTCTCCTGGACCATATTCTTGGGTACGACCTGCATTAGGAAGAACTGGATCACCTTAGATCCGGCCGGTGTCCCTGACAGGAAGACAACCACTTGCTTCGCATATTCCACAAAGTTTTGTTCTTTGCGCTCGAGGCAAAGGTTGATGATGAAATCAAGAACCAATTGGACGTTCCCGCCGTGCGGTCCTGTCGCTAAGGCTTGCCACAGAGCCTGAACCTCGTTGGGAAGGATAGTACTGCAGCGTATGGTTATCTCAAAAAGATTTGCCAAAAGCATATAAGACCGCGCTGTGGGCCCGCCATTGGGGTCAACCTGTAGCTCCATGGTCTGTACCCAGGGGAGGATAGCAGCAACCATGTTACGCTGGCTGTCTGGTTGAAGGACCTTGAAATGCAAGGAAAATTCAGAGAAAAGCGTGAACGCCAAGTCGGAATGCTGTTTTGCCAGTCGCTTGGACGTTTCAAACTGGGCAAGCTTATAGATAGCGGTGGTCTTGTCCGATATGCTGATTTCAAAATCCTGCAGCTTGCAGTTCTTTTGTTGGCGTTCTTCCAGGATACGAAGGAGCTTGGCCGATTTCATCCTTATCTCGCGCTTTTGGTTGCCCAAAGTGACAAGGACAGCTCCCAGGACCTTCCAAAAGCCCAATGGATAATCAGAGTTCGCAATCAGTACTTCCGACACTACCTCAAAATAGCTCTCCAAGGCTTTCGTCTGCTCTGTGACATAGCACATTTCAATCGATCGTTCCAGCAGATAAGAATGTTCTTTGTTGTGAATGATGAGGTTCTTCAAAGCCCGTCTACCAATGGCATGCCACTTATCGCTGAGGGTCTTGAAGATAATATGAATCCATGAGAGCATGCGCCCTACATCGAACTGCAATAGAGAGCCACTTTCTGTGGTAATGCTTATGGGGCCCGCACATAAAGACGCCATCGCGCTCAGGGCTGCTGCACGGAGATTCTTCTTTTCGATTTCCATAGCAGCCCCGGAACTTGGATTGTGGGCGAGCGCGACCTTGCGCATGTGTTCCTCTCTTTGAGAGATTTGGGCTTGGTTCGGCGAGTAGCCGCACCAGTCTTCCATCAACGAAAATGCCGATTTCCTGGATTCGAACGGCATCCAGCGTGACGGGTCTTTGGTACGGTTTACCCCCTCGAAAAGCTCTTCCATCAGCCCACAGTAGTGGAATCGGAGCCGCTGGAACCCCCAATCATTCTGCACTTCCGAGTCGCTCAGGAATATCCGAAGATCCTTCGCATATGTAACGAGGTTGTTGACAATCCAGTCGTCATTGTACACTTCTGGCTCCTGCAGAAAGTGCGATGTGAGCTTGTATACGTACGTTACTTCGGTTCGCAATCTGTCGGTCTTGCGATTCCGTCTCGGGCTGCTGGGGGTGCGCAAATGCTGGCCGATTCGAAGTTTGGCTTCTTCGTTGCAGGTTGTGACAGCATACTGCAAGGATTCAAGTAATGTTCGATAGAGATTCTTGTTGATCGAGCCCAAGGCGACAACAATGGCATGCCTAATTGATCCTCGTTCGGCGGACAGAAGTGGGATCACAAATGCAAAGAGACTTCTTGCTGAATTGATCTTATCCTGTGACGGTTGCGATCCCTTGGAAGACTTCCGCGTGTGCTGGGCATTTGCTAGTTGGCTCTGAGACTGGGCGCCAACACTATTAAGTGTCGTACAGGCCATCACCAGATATAATTTCCACTGTTCGACAAGGATTTCGGCTGTCATATTGTTGCGCCCGAAAACGCGCGTTTGGGCTGATTCCACGGGACCATAGTGAGGGTTCTGGGGGCTTTCCGCTAGTGCGCTCACCGCTTTGTGCATTAGAACGAGCCTTGCGCAGACAATCTCTCGCCCCAGAGTCACGGCAAACGGACAGGTCTCAAAGCTGATTCGGATGATGTTGGGAAAGACCTTGGACCACAATGTCGAGTCGTACGACACCTCGCTACTACAAATTTCAATCAGGGTGTTCTGCGCCGCGCTTCGCCGCTTGCCCTTTTGGATCCGACTCCTCTCCGCGACAGTGAGTTGCTCATCGTTCACATCCAAGATTTGCTGAGAGTCGGCCTCAAGGATCCTGATGATTCTAGTATTGTCTTTCCCGAGGGCGCTATCGAACTCGGTGATGAGACGCAGCACTGTGATCGCAAAAGCTCTTACTCTTCTGGACTGGGAGCACAAGAAGAATAGACCGTGGGACTCGATTTCCTCAACATGTGCCAGAACGCTGGAAAGATCGAGGTGTAACGCACGGCTCCCAGAGCCACTGCCCTTCTCACTGGTGTCCTGGGCTGCACCCTTGGTCTTTTGCTTGATCTCCTCAATCCAGATCCTCAGCAGCTCAACATAGAGCCGCAGAGTAGATTCGATATGGCCCGGTCCCAACATGCCCTCGTCTGACATTGTCGAATACCTAGCATCAAAATTGAAAATGAATCGGGCAAAACCAATGGTAACCTGCTGTGCGTGAGCCTGCCGGGCGATGGCTTTCAGTGACTCGGCGGATGAAAAGGCAATGTTGGACTGGATATGAGCCGTCCCGGTGCAAAGTAGATTGATCAAGGAGTTGAACGGGATGTGATCCGACAGGCAGCGTGGGAGCGCCTGGACAGCAACGTGAAGCAGATCATAAAAGCCTTGCTTTTGATCTCCCGTGCTGAAATGATCATCGCGTCGCCCAAAGCTGAACGCTTCCGATATGGGTGTTTTCGGCGTTACACCGCCGAACTTCTCATCCAACGCCGCTTGGCCGCCGAAGGTGTTGTCGCAAAGGAGCGTGATTTTACCGAGGATCTCACAGAACCGGATGTAGGCACTCTTAACGTTGTCACTCAATCTGGCAATGTTGACGGCATGCGACAATCCCTCTTCCCGGCTTTCCACATTTGGCGATCGTAGATCGGCAACAAAATGCGGTCGATGCAAATACGTAGCGGTCGGAACATCGGTGAACGGGTTCGGGATAGAACCGGTCGGGACCGGAGGGCAAAGTTGGTCGCAAGTCTCCAAATCGGTCAGGATGGACAGAAAAGACCTGATTCCGATCACCATCTTCTCCGGTTCCATTTGCTCGATCTTCAGTTCCTTCGATGACGAAAAGAGATCCGAGTTGATCAGGGGAAATATGATGTTGCGGAAACAAACATCTGGATGTTTGAACCCGATCATCCGCACCAGGTGAATCAGAGGTTCCGCGACTGATGGCTCCGTGTTCAAGTATGTCCGTTTGCCGGGGGGCAGCGCTATCCTAGAGACTTCTTCGACTTTGCGAAGTGTCGCCGTCGGCGACTCCGAATAGCGGAAAAAATACGTCCACAGGAGACGACACATGGCCTGGAGAGCTGGGCCTCGGGTGGGACGGTCCTTCAGCTTAGCTGGCAGGCTCTGGATGACTGAAAGCCATTGAGAGGAGAAGTTTTCCTTCGGTGACACACAGAGCAGTAGAACATATAGAGGGAAAGATGCAGCCCAATGACGAGGCTTGGCCAGCATCTGCGACAATCGAGGCTGGACCAACTCTAAGAACTCCTTCCACCTAGGTAGCGATAAATCACAGCTAGGATTTGCCGCTACGGGCAAAAGTAGCTTTTCGAGGATATAGCAATAAGCCTGCTTGACCCGTTGTCCATGAGAACTGACAAACAAGCGCGCCAGTGCCCGCAGAAAGTCACACGATTTAGGCCATGCTTCGGGATTGATTCCGATTCGAATGTGTCTCATTCCAAAGATTAGGAGTTCGGCCTTAGAGTCGCCTTCCTTCGAGGGCCCGCGGAGGGAGTCGTCCTTCTGATGCTTCTCCAATTCAGCCACGAATCGATTCGTAACACTCACAAAGTTTGAGTCGCTCATGATCCCCAGAAGTTGGGCATAGATCCGCCAATTCGCCATGCGAAGCCTGGATGCCGCGATCTGGTCAGGATCAACGGTCTTGAGCTGGCCAAACACGATGTCCTCCAATCGGTCTGCCATGTCGATTGTTATAGAAGCAAGACTACTCTGGTTGAATATCTCCATTAAGACTCTGCAGACGAGGTATACCGAAACCGTCGCGCGCCGCTCTGCCAGCACGACATCATCGTGTCTGGAAAGAAGTGGATTGGGGGGAGTGGTAGCATCAGTATGCGTAGCTGACTCCGCAGCGGACTGGGGAGGTTCAGTATTTCGCCTTATGAGAAGGCCGTTCTCGGGGGGTGCCATTTTTGACTATTTGCGACGGGTGTGCATTAGCCGGAAAGAACCCCATCTCAATAGCTAAAGGGATATTGCCAAAGCATACCTGACTAGAGGCGATCTGCTTTGCCATGATAGCGGAATCGCCTTTGGCCTTGCGCCAAAGCATGATGGTATCAATCAACGGCTTCGGCTTTTGCCGTGCGATGTGCCCCAAGGCTGATATCAACTGGTCAAAGCTGGCATCGGCGCTTGGTCCGCATACCTCTTCCACCGGGGCGTCGGACTCCCCCAACTTCATGATGGCCTGGTTAATCTTGTTGTCTGCCTGACCCACAAACTTTATTTTCCCGCCGTCAGTAAGCCGATTCGATTTCGAAAAGGAAGGCATGCGCTTACGGAGTTGAACAGATGGTGTAACGCATATTCCCCCACCGTCTTGGACTCAGCGTGGTGATGCCTCGACTGCGAGCGGCTATGGGATCGGTCCCGCCATGACTTCCCACTCGAATTCATCCTCCGATGGAACGTGTGCGCCGGACTCCCCGCTGCGAGGCCATCCGAGTCCTGATCGGCGATGGTGCTCAGTGTCCCCTGCAAAGGATGGCTCGTCCCGTTCGCACCAGGGTGCGCATCCGACGGCTCCATCCGCGCGACATTGTCTTGTTCCATTCCGGTTCCACCACTGCGAGCCAGCGACGTGATCAATTCCGGACTCAGGGGATTATTTGAGCCGGACGAGGTGGCGTGGCTGGGGTTCCGGGAGTGTTGCACCCCGTGTACGATGGAGGTCTGTCGGTGGTGTCCGTACGAGTTGGACGTGCGTCGTTCGAGACCGGCATCGTAACCCGCACCGGGGCGTCCGGTCGATGTTTCGGGACTTTTAGAATGGGACTGGCCCCGGCGGTTGTTCTGCGGTTGAAGCGTCGAAGGGGTTAGCGCGGATAGGTCGGCCGGGCGTCCTCTAACAGCGGAGGCCTCCCGACTGTGGACTGCCGACGCAGGTGTGCTTCTGGTTACCAATCGTTCTGGTGGGGAGGAAAAGGTATGGTGCGACATCAAATTCGCCTCGTCAGGGATGAGGGGCATTGCGGTTGGCTGGACAGGGCCAGCTTTAATCGATGGATGGGAGGCCACTGCGCATGCATTAAGTCAGAAGTCTGTTCTTCGCGTTTCTCACCAGACCAGCAGCACCCATGGACTCTAGCTCACGTGTCGCGAGCCTTGCCTGAGTGCCTGGCAGAAAGTTCCCTGTCGATCTGACATGCGAACCGATCAGGAGTCACCACTTACTGTCAGACTGCAGCTTTCGATTCAAACCAAGCACATTGCCGGCTGGATCTCACATCCACTGAGAGCAATACAGAAGGAGAGCATTCGTGAACAGTGCATTGTTGCTCACCAGCTCGAAAAGGTGCCAACGTGATCAGAGGAGAGCAATCTGGAGTGTGTTTCTCACACCGTGATGATAAGCATTGGGATGACTGGGGAAAGATGGTGACCGTTTCGCAAGCGACCGGGCGCACGGGATCAGTTGATAGCCTTCTCGTACAGACACCATTCATACCACGATGAGTGTTTACAGCCCCTGAAACACCATGTCTTTCACTTATGTGATTGCTTACTTTTTTTATTCTACGGAAAATTCACCTTAGTCGACCTCTATTCATGCGAATTCCTACCTGAATCTGTCTCATGGAGTAGAATGTCTGGGCATGGATAAGCCCGAAGTCGCCGTTGATTATCTAACTCCCCATGGTATTTTTTCTTTCTCTTCTCCAGTGGCTGGTAAGTTCCCCGTCACTAACCTACTTTGGCAGGAGATTCGATGATCAGCTCCATAGGACAAAAAAGGGGAGTACAGAGTCCAGAGTATAACGCGGCGTTTATTCATAGTTGAGACTGAATAAAACCACCGAGGGACGGAGTACAAACAAAGAGAAAAAAGGGGGACCGGCGCATATGCAACGAAGGATCCCTTGAAACCACCCAAACATGTTGGCGGTTTGAGACCTCAATGTATGATGTATGAGAAGGGTGGAGAAGGTCTGACAACGCAGGCTTGTCTCTTATGCTCGACCAGCCATCTGCATTCCAGTAACTTCTATCTCGTCAAGAATGAACTAGGGGGACAGGGATTACCACGCGGTATTGACCTGCAACGTCCATGATGATCCGTGCCAAGCCTTGTCGCATCCATCTCGAGTCAGGGAGGGAATCGAGGCGGCTACTTCTGGGAAGGATTTACAGTTATTACTGGGTCCGGATATAACTAACAATCACCAATGCTGGATTTGGACAATAGCTGCTATCATATTGTGTATTATGACGGGTATGTAAAGGGGCATTGTGGAATGAAATGGGGAGCGAGTGGGCGAGTGGGTGGTGAGAATCAGTAAGGGGTGATGATCCATCTTACTGACTGGGTATGAGGGCAGGTCTCATGCCAAAATCCAGTTTTATGTTGCTTTCCCTGAATCTATCATCTCACTCAGCTTTTTTGGTAGGCCGGGTTACTCTCAAGTGTACTCGGTGCCAGTACGGAGTACTACCTGAATAATGGGTCGACTCAAGGATACGTTATAGAGGTTGGATTGCTTGATCCAGCAATTCAGTCTTTGATAGATTCCGTGTGTCGAGAGACAAACATCAATAATCTAGTCCAATGAATGACACAGTGTCGGCTGCATCATATGCTTCCTAAGTATAGACACCATGGACAAAGGTCGAACCAGTCAATCAACCTTACGACTCCTGATCTATAGGATGGATGACGTCATTGGACATGGTCCTCGCAACAGTCGGAATGCGATGTCTACAAATTATCGATTGACTCCTAGTACATCCCACCGTCGACATTGACATTGCACGGAATCATTGGAAGAAAAAGCAAATAGTCTCAATGACATCTGGCTTCGCCATTGTAACCCCGGCCTCGCGAGGGTTAGGATTCGCCTTTGCGCGACAGTTATTAGCTCAGACCAATCTCCCAGTTATCGCAACCGCACGAAGGGACTGCGACAAAGTACGGTCAGACCTCATGAACAGTGTGCCTGCATCCCAGAGCGCAGACGAGAGACTACACGTATTCAAGGTCGACGTGACCGGTAAATCATACACCTCAGCCACTGTCCCAGAGACCAACCCCTCTAAAGAACCCCCCAGATGAATCGGCCATTTCTTCCATGGTGTCCAACATCCTGGAGATACACCCTGACACCCATCTACGGCTGGCGTTGACCGTGCCCGGTACACTCCACGTGGAAAAGACACCGTCGCAGATAGATTATTCGAAAGCTTTAGATAGCTTCAAAACCAACTCCCTTGCTCCTATGTTGTTAATGAAGCACCTATCCCCGCTCCTACCAACCAAATCGACGGCCCCATTCCCGGACACTTCACGTTCGTCTTCGGGCTCACTTCCACTACCAAGTCATGCAGTCTACGCGATGATGGCCGCGCGAGTAGGATCTATATCGGATAATTCGACAGGAGGGTGGTACTCCTACCGCGCCAGCAAAGCAGCCGTCTTCCAGCTAGCGAAGACGTTCGACTTGCATCTGCGCACCCGAAGTAGAGACCGTGCGTTGGCTGTTGCCATGCACCCGGGGACAGTGCAGACAGATTTCACGAGAAATTACTGGGAGGGTCGCAATATGCTGCAGCCTCATGAGGCCGCGGACAGATTGCTTCGGGTGATCTGCGCGATGGGCGCCGGTCCCGATGAGGGAAGGGGCAGGTGCTGGGATTGGAAGGGGGAAGAGGTCTTGCCATGATCTTCTGCTGGTACAGCTGTGGGGCGAGTGTTTCAGCTCGAGGGAGCTGAACGATGTATACTTCGTCCCGTGTTGGTTTCAGGCTCGGGGGGCAATCGCTTCAGCACGGATGCCATCGCGAGAGGCTACCCTGTTTGTAACTAGATTGTAGAATTGGGTGGCTGGTATATTTGACCCGAGAACGTGCGCCTGGTATCACTTTTGTTCAACATGTATCCCATCCCTATATTAGTTGGTTACAGTTGGTAACACCAAGATTATCTGACTCGCTTGATCCTCATGCTACGTCTATACTACTGATTTGATACCTTGCCTGATTTTGTCAAACCCCTTGAACCTACGAAAATTCTTACATTGATATAAGTAGATCTAAATTGGCATTAATAGCCTGGTCTGACAGTATCTGAAACCTGTATTTTGTTCCTCTATCGACATCGCATACTTCATTCAGGGACCCAGACAATGTGTTCGCATGTCCATTATCTTGACGTTCGATCAACGAGTGGTAGGGTCTCATGACATTCAACACAAGTAAACCTAGGGTTTAGTCTTTGATAGTAAAATTTCTCTGATACTATATAGAGTTGGATATTTGCTGCGCTCTTTATCCCCGTCGAGCAACACTAGCACGGATATATATATTTCAAGACAGTCGCTTCCACCAGAAAGGTCCTGTCAAAGATTAGAATCCGTTATCTACGAGAACTATAATTCCAGCTCCAACTATTGCAGGTATACTCTAACTGTACAAGAGATCAAGTTCAGCAAAAGCAGTAGATCGACCTCTGTTGATTGCGGGGACTGGCCCAAGCACCGACACAAACCGATCGTGGCGGATAAAGAGCCGCACCACGCGGAATCAACCCGTACTTGGACCAGCCAAACGGACACGGTTGGAATTCAGTACGGTCTGGTGACGGAGACGGAACTGGCGGAAAGATGAACAGGTTACAGTCTTCAAACAGCATAGAGGAACCAATGATAGGCGGGACTAAGATCTTTGGCACATGTGTCAATGATCGATAGAGAACATCTTCACATTCCTAAGATCGACAAGGCTGTCCAACATCCTGTTTCCTCCTCAGTAGCCCGAGAGTCACATGGGATGTACAGTACCAACGATGAAGTTGGATTTGCCGTCTGAATCTCCCCGCTACTTCCATGGTTCTCCTGTCTATATCCAATGATACTGGGGGAAAGGGATGGAAAGGCGGAACTCGGCTAGGATCCCCGTTCGGCAGGATATTCGGGAAATCGCCCATCTGATCTCAATCCTCTGGGGCTTCTTGACCTGCGTTACTACTACTAGTATGAGTCCCAGGTGTTGCTGACACCGAAGTTCCTTCCGAACCAACTGATGCCGGACTTCCCCACACTGTCTCGCGGACATATATATAATCCCGGGGACTGACACGATCTTGAACCTGGTTGTATGTTCGCGCTTTCAACAGTTGTGAAAGACTGTCTGGACTATCGCTCTGACTAGACTGACCACCCTTGCATTCAACCAGAGGGCCCATTCGACAAGGTACGTCGTGCATGGCAGACAGACACACCTCATCTGCACTCCCCTGTCTCGTTGAATCCCATTGTCCTCGGGATTTCTCCCGCCACCCACCCCGACCAAGACCGAGAGAAACCCAGACCAAGGCTAAGAACCGTTTTCGCTGACCAAAAGTTATGAAGATTACATCGGAGAGGACACGATCGCCTTAAGCAATTTCCTCTTTCTCCTCTAGTTTCTCTCCTCGTTGCTGCAATATTACGCTTCTTCTCCGGTTAGCGGCTCCTCACTAAGTATGCGGTCGGCTGCTTAGCCTCTTGACGACTCCGACGGATCAGACCACGACTTCTCTTTCTTCCCCTTCCTTTTTCCCTCTCCGCTTTCTTTCTCTTTGGCTCTTTGAGTCTGTACCTTTTTCTTTTTCTTTTTACTCCCTTTCTTTTCTTCTTTTCTTCTTTCTTCTTTTCTTCCTGTTCTCGTTTTGTCCTTCTTTCCGCGTGAATCAGTGATTGATTTACTTTGGACACCCGGAAGTCCGGTTTCCGTTTCCCAACGTTTATCAAGCGGTGGGATCAGGGGGTTCTTATCTCTGGTCCGCGTCGGCTAAACGGTGCCTCTTCATTCTTGGACTTTGACCCCCTCTTCAATCTCCGCTCTCTGGGCACAAGCAAAGAACCACGATCATGGCGCAACTCGACACGCTCGACATGGTCGTCTTGGTCGTCCTCCTGGTCGGCTCCGTCGCTTATTTTAGCAAGGGAGTCTACTGGGGGATCCCCAAGGACCCGTATGCGACCTCCGGCGCCGCGATGAATGGTGCCGCCGCGGGTGGAAAATCACGCGACATCATCGAAAAGATGGACGAAACGGGAAAAAACTGTGTCATCTTCTACGGTTCGCAGACTGGAACGGCCGAAGACTACGCTTCCCGACTAGCCAAGGAAGGTTCGCAGCGATTCGGCCTGAAGACCATGGTGGCCGATTTGGAAGACTATGACTACGAAAACCTGGACAAGTTCCCCGAGGATAAGGTCGCCTTCTTCGTCCTCGCCACCTATGGCGAGGGAGAGCCGACCGATAATGCGGTGGAATTCTATCAGTTCGTTACCGGTGAAGACGTCGCGTTTGAGAGTGGCGCCACCGCCGAGGAGAAGCCTCTGTCCTCCCTCAACTTCGTCACTTTCGGTCTCGGTAACAACACCTACGAGCATTACAACGCGATGGTCCGCCAGGTGGATACGGCTCTTCGGAATCTCGGCGCCAACCGGATTGGAACGGCAGGTGAAGGCGACGATGGCGCCGGCACAATGGAAGAAGACTTTTTGGCCTGGAAGGAACCCATGTGGACCGCGCTCTCCGAAACGATGAACCTGCAGGAGCGCGAGGCCGTCTACGAGCCCGTGTTCAACGTCGAGGAAGATGAGTCCCTGAGCCCCGAAGATGACACCGTCTACCTCGGCGAGCCCACCCAGAGCCACCTCCAAGGCAACGCCAACGGTCCTTTCTCCGCGCACAACCCCTTCATCGCCCCCATCGTCGAGTCCTCCGAGCTCTTCAACGTCAAGGACCGCAACTGTCTGCACATGGAAATCAGCATCGCCGGAAGCAACCTCACGTACCAGACTGGTGACCACATCGCGATCTGGCCCACCAACGCCGGCGCCGAGGTGGACCGATTCCTGCAGGTCTTTGGTCTCGAAGGCAAGCGTCATACCGTTGTGAACATCAAGGGTCTCGATGTGACTGCCAAGGTTCCCATTCCCACGCCCACCACCTACGATGCCGCCGTCCGCTACTACCTCGAAGTCTGTGCTCCCGTGTCTCGTCAATTCGTGTCGACCCTCGCCGCCTTTGCTCCCGATGACGAGAGCAAGGCCGAGATTGTGCGCCTGGGTAGCGACAAGGACTACTTCCACGAAAAGATCACCAACCGGTGCTTCAACATCGCGCAGGCTCTCCAGACCATCACTCCCAAGCCGTTCACTGCCGTGCCGTTCTCCCTGCTCATCGAAGGCCTCACTAAGCTGCAACCCCGCTACTACTCCATCTCGTCCTCGTCTCTCGTGCAAAAGGATAAGATCAGCATTACCGCTGTCGTCGAGTCGGTCCGCTTGCCCGGTGAATCCCACATCGTCAAGGGTGTGACCACCAACTACCTCTTTGCCCTGAAGCAGAAGCAGAATGGCGATCCCTCCCCCGATGCCCACGGATTGACCTACTCGATCACTGGGCCCCGCAACAAGTACGATGGTATCCACGTTCCCGTCCACGTCCGTCACTCGAACTTCAAGCTGCCCTCCGACCCGTCGAAGCCCATCATCATGGTTGGCCCTGGCACTGGTGTCGCGCCCTTCCGTGGCTTCATCCAGGAGCGCGCTGCGTTGGCCGCCAAGGGCGAAAAGGTTGGCACGACTCTGCTGTTTTTCGGTTGCCGCAAGAGCGACGAGGACTTCCTCTACCAGGACGAGTTCAAGGTATGGTTCTTCTCAGTTCCCAGAGCCCACCAATGTGCTTGATCGCTAATCCACCCCGATAGGCCTACCAAGAACAGCTCGGCGACTCCCTGAAGATCATCACCGCCTTCTCGCGTGAGACATCCCAGAAGGTGTACGTCCAGCACCGACTGCGCGAACACTCCGAGCTCGTCAGCGACCTCCTGAAGCAAAAGGCCACTTTCTACGTCTGCGGTGACGCCGCCAACATGGCCCGTGAAGTGAACCTGGTCCTCGGCCAGATCATCGCGAAGCAGCGCGGTCTCCCCGCCGAAAAGGGCGAGGAGATGGTCAAGCACATGCGGAGCAGCGGCAGCTACCAAGAAGACGTCTGGTCGTGATATACCACATGTCTTTTCATTTTTGGGGTCCACTTCCTAACTTTATTGTGCCACGACTCTCCCCCCTTTTTCTTTTTCACGTTTAGATGATGCTCGCATATATACTCCGCCAACAATTCTTTCTCCCTGTTTTGAGCTCCATGGCGTGATTTTTTGTATGATTGTGAAATTTTTGACCCGTCGCACGGTCGATTTACCCGCTGGTGCCTATGGATGGAGGAAAGATTAGGATAGAAAAGAGGTCAACCGGCCAAGGGGTTCTTTTTTGGAGATGATTTGTCTGGAATTATCGTGCCCTGCTATTTTGGTATGGGAGATATGCATATTTTAATTGAAATATTTCAATACTTATCACGACTCATTCTCTTTATATTTGAATTGGTTGTATAAGTGCGGTAGGCTGATGTAACCCCGCGCTGTTCGAGTCAATTATTTTGTATTCCTATATTTGCTACCAACAACATGTTTAATATGATCAAGTGATAAAACCGGTTGGAGAGGTCCGTTCGGGAATAAAGCGGAGTTAAAAGAACCGCAAGCATCGTCATCCACCCACCTTAAACGCGGAGTCTGCCAACCACCAATCCTGCCAGCTCCAACTCCTCTCACCCCACTTCCTCCAACTTTTCTCTACGGACTACACGGAGAGCCAGTCAGGACCCAGAGAACACCACAGATATATATCATCTCTGCAGGAGTAACAAGTTCCCCGACGCAGTGCCTCGCAACCGTTATCGCTAGGCGGTCGGGATCAGCTGTGGTCGCGCGATCATCCGAGCTGTGCCTCGATTGCGGAGATCGCTCGCACCGAAAACGCTCGTTGAGAAGTAAAATCTAGCGGCGTTCAACATGTCCTACATTGTGCCAATCCACCAAGCGAGCAGTATCCGCCATGCGCTCAAGCTGCAGTTCATGAAACCGGACGAGGAGAGCTTGATTGTCGCGTTAGTGAGCCCCCCGGTCCTCGCTTCATGCGACACCCGCCATCGGTATCGAGAAGAGATACGTAAGGTAGTCAAGCTAACAGTCCGGTCTCGACAGCAAAGTCAACCGACTCGAAGTCTACGCCCTCACCCCAGACGGCCTCAGCCTCGCAGCATCATGTGCCCTCAACGCGAGGGTAACAATGCTAGCCCGGCTGCCCGCGCCCGCAAACTCCCCAACAGACCACCTCTTCGTCGGCACAGACCGCTACACATACTGCACGCTAGCATGGGATAGCACGACGAACCAGATCCGCACGCAACGGAGCTACGTCGACGTCTCGGACCCGGCATCGCGCCAACCGCTAATGGGAAACCGGTGCCTGATCGACCCCAGCGGACGGTTCATGACGCTGGAGATGTACGAGGGCCTCATCGCCGTGATACCGATCGTGCAGCTACCGGGCAAAAAGAGGGGAAGAGCTCCCACACTGCCGTCCGGCCCTGACGCGCCGAAGGTGGGCGAGCTGGGCGAGTTGACCACGGCGCGGATAGATGAGCTGTTCGTGCGCTCTTCGACCTTTTTGCATGTGCAGTCGGGCGCGCCGAGGTTGGCGCTGCTGTATGAAGATAGTCAGAAGAAGGTGAGGTTGAGTGTTAGGGAGTTGCAGTATACGGCTGCTACGATGAGTTCGAGTGCCGATGCGACGTTTGCGCATATTGCCGATTTTGCGCAGGAGTTGGATTTGGGTGCTTCGCATCTTATTCCGGTGCCTGCTCCATTGGGTTTGTTCCCTTTTCCTATTTCTATCTAAGATTTATGTGTGTGTAGTATAAGATCTAACGGGAATAGGTGGCTTCCTCATTATCGGCGAGACGTCTATTAAGTATGTTGACGACGACAACAACGAGCTTATTTCCCGGTCTCTGGCCGAGTCGACTGTCTTTGTGGCCTGGGAGCAAGTAGACGGCCAGCGATGGCTGCTCGCTGACGACTACGGAAGGCTGTTTTTCCTGGTGCTGAAGCTCGGCTCTGAAAGCCTCGTGGAAGAGTGGGACCTTCACCTGCTGGGAAACACATCGAGAGCATCCACCCTAGTATATCTTGGTGGCGGAATAGTCTTCGTGGGCTCACACCATGGTGATTCCCAGGTCCTTCGGATCGGGGACGGTTCGTTCGAGGTGGTGCAGACCCTGCCCAACATTGCTCCCATACTCGATTTCACCATCATGGATCTGGGTAACCGTACAAGCGAGAGCTACACCCATGAATTCTCATCGGGCCAAGCTCGAATTGTCACAGGCTCGGGTGCCTTTGACGATGGGACCCTGCGGAGCGTCCGCAGCGGTGTCGGCATGGAGGAACTGGGTGTCCTGGGTGACATTGGGCACATCACCGACTTGTTCGGATTGCAGATGCAAGCCAAGGGCGACTACCTGGACACTCTCCTCGTCAGCTTCGTCGACGAAACCAGAGTGTTCTCCTTCAGCCCCGACGGCGAGGTCGAAGAGTTGGAACAGCTCCTAGGGCTAAGTCTATCAGAAGCGACGCTCCTTGCGGCTAACCTGCCCGGGGGACGGATCCTCCAAGTGACTGAACGGAGGGTCCTCATCGCGGACGTTGAAAGCGGAATGGTCACTAACGAATGGACGCCGCCCGATCAGAAAATCGTCACTGCCGCCTCTGCCAACGAGTCGTCGGCCGTTCTCGTCGTCGACGGCGAACTGGTTATTGTTCTAGACATCAAAAACGAAACGCAGCTCATCGCGCAGAAGCGCTTTGGCGCAGACTGCCAGATCTCCGGTGTCGCCGTCCTGTCGACCCCGGCCGATATCTGCATCGTGGGGTTCCCCCAGCAGGCCAGAGTCTCCGTCCTCAAACTGCAAGACCTATCCGAGCTGCACACAACGTCACTCGGCCCAGCAGGCGAGGCCTTCCCGCGCTCCGTGCTCGTCGCAGACGTTCTCGCAGACAGCCCGCCGACACTCTTCGTCTCAATGGCCGACGGCAGCGTCATCACCTACTCGTTCAACCCGCAAGATTACTCCCTCACGGGCATGAACAAGCTGATCCTCGGATCAGAGCAACCGACCTTCAAACGGCTTCCCCGCGGCGACGGGCTGTACAACGTGTTCGCAACCTGTGAGAACCCAAGCCTGATCTACGGCTCCGAAGGCCGCGTGATCTACTCCGCCGTGAACTCCGAGGGCGCCTCGCGGATCTGCCACTTCAACTCCGAGGCGTACCCCGGCTCGATCGCCATGGCTACGGCGCAGGAACTGAAGATCGCCCTCGTGGACAAAGAACGGACGACTCAGATCCAGACCCTCCCTATCGGCGCGACAGTCCGCAGAGTTGCGTATTCACCGTCGGAGAAGGCCTTCGGCATCGGCACCATCGAGCGCAAGCTCAAGGACGGCGCGGAAGTTGTCACAAGCCGGTTCGTTCTCGCGGACGAGATCCTCTTCCGGCGTTTGGACTGGTTCAGTCTGCGACCGGAGGAGCTCGTGGAGAGTGTTATCCGCGCGGAGTTCCCAGTGGGGAAGGACGAGAGCGGACGAGACGCCTTCAAGGACCGGTTTATTGTCGGGACGGCTTATCTGGACGATGATGGTGATGAGGAGTCTATTCGGGGACGCATTCTCATCTTCGAGGTTGATAATGGCAGGAGGCTGACGCAGGTTGGAGAGCTCCCTGTCAGAGGGGCGTGTAGGGCGTTGGCTATGCTGGGTGATAAGATAGTGGCTGCGCTTGTGAAGACGGTAGGTCGACACTTTCATCTTCATTCTCCCTTCCTTTTTTCTTCCCAGTTTTTTTTTTTTTTTTTTTTTCAGCAGACTCCTAACTCCGTTCCAGGTCGTGATCTACAAAGTCATCAACGACCGACTCAGCGCAACCAAGATCGAAAAACTCGCCAGCTACCGCACCTCCACCGCACCAGTCGACCTAACAGTAACAGGCAACGTGATCGCCGTCTCAGACCTCATGAAGAGCCTCTGCCTCGTGGAGTACAAAGAAGGCGAGAACGGCCTGCCGGACACGCTGACGGAGGTCGCGCGACACTTCCAGACCGTGTGGGCCACTGCCGTGTGCTGCATCGCGGAAGATACGTTCCTCGAGAGCGACGCCGAGGGGAACCTGATTGTGCTCCGAAGGAATCTCACGGGCGTCGAGGAAGACGATAAGCGGCGGCTGGAAGTTACGGGGGAGATCTCTATGGGCGAGATGGTTAATCGCATTCGGCCGGTTAATGTTCAGCAGGCGGGGAATGTGGTTATCACGCCGAGGGCTTTTCTGGGGACGGTATGTCTTTTCCTATCCCCTTCTCCCAGCTCACGGTCACTGGAGTCTCCTATTCTAACCCATACATTTTAATCACACATTCTAACCAACATCTAAAAACAGGTCGAAGGCTCAATCTACCTCTTCGCCATGATCAACCCCGAACACCAAGACTTCCTCATGCGCCTGCAAGCCACCATGGCGGCCCGCCTCACCTCCCTAGGCGACATGCCGTTCAACGAGTACCGCGGGTTCCACACGATGACGCGCGAAGCGAAGGAGCCGTACCGGTTTGTGGACGGGGAGCTGATCGAGCGGTTCCTGACGTGCGAGGCGAGTTTGCAGGGGGAGATTGCTGAGTCGGTGGGGGCGGGAGATGTTGATGAGGTTAAGGGTATGATTGAGGGGTTGAGGCGGTTGCATTAAGTGTTTACGATAGAGATTTGCGGAGGTAGAGGTTCTTTTTCTGTTCTTTTCTCCGAGCCTTGGGCTATTTTGTGCTGGTCCGGTTACGCGTATGATTTATGAGGTTACATTGAGAGGTTTTTGAAATGTGCTGTCTTTATATATTTTTGTAGACTGTAGTTTTATTCGATGTGTAGAGGCTATACAGGTGGCTGTAAGAATGCTTTAAATATTGAAAAAATCTATGATAGGTAGATGAATTATATAGTACATGAGCCTTTGGCAACGCACAGAATATGGCAGGGTAGGGTCACAGTAAGAAATACAGACATCACATAGAAGACAATTAGAAACTCATTAAATGCCTGCACAGCGACCATGTTAATCCTTTCTTTCTTTCCCCCAAGAGTGAAGAAAAGGAGGGTGGACACATAAGCAGTTTGGACCAAATACACTCACTCATCCTTCGCAGCCTGCTCCCCAGCAGGCTTGGTCTCATCCTCCGAATCACTCCAATCCAACAACTCCATAAGCTGATCCTCCGAAAGCTTCGGCTTCCCCTTCGAATCCTTCTCCAAGCTCTTCGCATGCTTCTTCTGCCTTCTGCGCGCATTATCCGCAAACTCCGGCACCCCACTGGCAGTCGCAAAGTCGACCTCATCAGCGGCATCCTCCCCATCCTCCAACTCATCATCCGTATTCTCCACCTCGCCCAGAACCCTGCCCTCACCAGCGGGCTTGCCCCCGCGCAGCGCATTAGCAGACACCTTGGCCTTGCCGCCGGCCTCGGCCTCGGCCCGCTTCTTCCTCTCCTTCTCCTGCTGCTTTCTGCGATCGCGCTCGCCCATCTTCTTGAAGAGGGCCTCGATGTAGGGCCGCGCGATGATGTAGCCCACAACGGAGCAGATGACTTTCGTCCAGCGGTTGACGCTCACGTCGGCGAAGGAGGCGTAGAAGTTCTTGGCGAAGCGGAGGACGATGGTCTCGAAGAAGGTGTAGATTTGGTAGAAGAAGTCGGAGGCTGCGTCTGCGACGAGTTCGCCGGGGTCTTGGGTGGCCATTTTGAGGTTCTTTTTTTTGTTTTTCTTTTCTTTTCTTTTAGGTTGAGTTTTTCTTTTCGAGGGATGTGGGAGGGGTGGTTGTTTTTGAGGGGCGAGCTGAGATATAGCTCAGGTAGAGGCTTAGCGGTGAAGGTGGGGGTGTTCCTCTCCGTTGGAAGGGGAAATGGAAAGTAAGAAGGTGAGATAGGGCGTAGGTACTGATATCTCCAACAAAAGAAAGAACACGTAGAGAAAATCCGCGCGCAGGACACAATCCCTATTGAGAAATCAGGTCAAGGGGAAAGAAATCGATCGACCCAGCAAGAACAGCAACCGCAACTTTGATGCCGGGATTCCGGGCAACTCACTGATCGGCCGCATTAACTGACCGCTCGGGATTGCTCTCATTCCGGCCCGGGTTTAGCGTCGGTCCTGGATGAATGGATTATCCGGCGGTGTTAAATGGGCCAATCACAGGCGGTTTCGCTGGATACGCTTGAACGCGTCGTTCGCGTGAGGCCATCCATGCTCTATTTTCGACCTGACTTGAGATATCTCGTGTTGCTGTTGCTTGCTTGGTATTGCTTTTTACATACTTGTCAACGCCCTCTTGGAACATTGACACAAATACGGAAAACATTGGAGTACCTTGACCACTCGCATAACCCGACACAATGGACGTGGAAGAAGCCGGCCTAGAAGAGGTATGTGGATGTCTTGTCTTTCATACGATGCTCTCACAGTTACTAAGACGTAGTTCTCGCACAGCGCCTCAAGTCCGCTCTGTGGCTGTCGATTGGGAAAATCGTGGACGAAGAAACGGTCAAGTTGGGCGCGAATGCCACTCCTCAGTTTATCGGGGCGTTGACGGAGATGGTCTGGGCGCAAATAGGTATGTGTCTGATAGTGTACTACTGGTGTTGTTCTATTCGTGTATATTTCTATTTAGGTATTGTTTGTGTCCGTGGATGCTCACAAAGAGATGTACTCTGTGATATAGACTAACCGTGGTTGAATGAGCAGAAACCGTCAGTCAAGATCTGGAATCATTCGCCAAGTAAGTGTATCTCTGGGAGTGGCTTTCCTTCCACTGTCGCGCGCCGATACTCGCTATCTCTCAAGCCTATCATATGTCCAGCGCTCATTCGCGTTCTAGACATGCCGGTCGCTCGACAATCAACCTCTCCGACGTGATGCTACTCGCTCGCCGCAACGAGGGACTAGAGTCTATTTTGCGTGCTTTCGTCGACCAAGAACGGGACGAAGAAGCCTGATCGTGTTGTTGCAAGCCACAAGATACACTCATAAGCGGAACAGAGTTCCGGCTCCTCTCCCCGCGCCCGCGCAAGATACCACTATCTGATTGGTGGGTTAGCGTTGCTACCGTTCCAAGCTGACGGAGATGTGAGTGACCTCTAAAAGCCCCGCTGGTTATCATCGTATGAATTCTAACCGGTGTGGAACAAAATAGAAACCAGACCCTGTCGGTACCCGTGGCGGGCGAATCGGCCAAATGCCTTTCGCGGCCGGCTTATGACGACAACACCCGTAACCCCACACATTTATCGCGCGGATGGCAAAAGAACACAACCAGGAGCCTACAGTACTTCCAGACACCTGGGAAACTTGATGTCATCCTGCCGTGGTGGCAGTGTCCAGCTGACCAGCTCTTTCCCTGGTCATATCGTGTCTTAAACCAATTGCTACTCTTCCCATCGATCTGACGGTATGGATATCGAGTCCGGTTCCATGGTCGAGCGCAATCTCTAGATCTTAGCATCATAGCTGGTGTAAAAGCGGGTATCAGCTGAACAAATTCGCTGGACCCAGCCAATAGGGCTTCACGATAAGACAAGTTTGAATGAAGACAAGTCCGTTGTTCTCCAGCATTGCCTTGAGTAACGTGGAGCCAACACCGTCAACGTCATGAGAACGTGTTCCCCAGCTCAGACCAGCCATATCCTAATGGGAGATCTATAGACGATCAAAGGCCCGTAGTTCACGATCCCCGGACGGATGGTCACTCTCTGCTTGCGCCCCCTCACGATCCCAACGAACCAGCCGAACGGATAATTTCCCTCAGAGTTTAAAGTCTTAGTAGCAGAGAAAAACGGCGCAAATCCGCGACTCTTCGTCATGTCGAGCACCGCTACCAACTCTGACACCCTTTACACCACTCTGAAGACGCCTCGTTCCACGAAGACGGCTCAGTCCATGAAGTCCGTTCGCTTCCACGGACCGGGGGACATCCGCGTTGATGATGTTGACGAACCTGTGTGTGGGAAGGGGCAGGTAAAGGTATGTTTTAACTGGCGACGAGAAGAGCTGTTTGTTATATTACTCTCGACAGTGAAGGCAAAGCGCATGCGCTAACGCAACGTCGAAATCTAGATGCGCCCGGCGTATGTTGGGATCTGCGGTAGCGGTGAGTTGACTCCACAGCCTTCTATCCTGTTTCTTTCCCTTACTATAATTTAAGAAAACAAGGAAACCCAAGACTAATATCGGTGCAGATCTCCACGAGTACAATTCAGGGCCGGTGTTGATCCCGAAGAAACCACACCCACTCACGGGGACCTCCTACCCGGTTACACTGGGGCACGAATTCGGCGGCATCGTTGACGAGGTTGGTGAAGGCGTCACCCATGTAGTCCCCGGACAACGGGTCGCCGTGCGGCCGACGATCTATGATGGGACGTGCCGTGCCTGTCAAATGGGATACAATTACTGCTGTGAGAATATTGGGTTCATTGGATTATCAGGTATGTCGTCGTCTTGATACCGCGGCAGTTAGGGGAAGGGATATACTGATAATGTTGCCCAGGATACGGCGGAGGTCTATCCAACTACATCGTCGCCCCGGCAGAGCATTTTTGCCCCATCCCGGATGGCATTTCGCTGAAGAGCGCAGCACTCGTGGAGCCCTTAGCGGTAGCATGGCACGCGGTCAACGTATCGCCATTAAAGCCCGGCGACCGGGTGTTCATGATCGGAAGCGGACCGATCGGGATCGGAGTAATCCAGGTGCTGAAGCTGCGCGGTGCCGAACAGATCATCGTATCCGAGATGATGGGCAGCCGAAAACGACAGGCCATTGAGTTCGGCGCGACAGACGTCTTGGACCCGCGCGAGGTGGATGTCACGAAGCGGGTGCGGGAGCTCACCGATGGTATGGGCGCGGATATCATTTTCGATACGGCGGGGGTGGAAGTCGCGCTGAACGGCGCGATCGGCGCCTGTCGTAGTCACGGGACGATTGTGAACATCGCTGTGTGGGAGAAGCAACCGGCTATCCGGGTTAATGACTTGATGTATAACGAGGTGAAGTATACGGGGTCGGCCCTGTATGACGAGGAATCCTTCCAAGATGTGATTCGCGCGTTGGATCAGAGTATGTTTTTTTTACATCCCTCCCTTGGATCAAAAACAGGTTGGTTTACTAATTCCGTAGAACAATTGCAACCGGAAAACATGATCACGACGACGATCAAAATGGACGACGTGGTCGAGAAAGGGTTCAAGGCGTTGGTGGAGGACCGAGAGAACTACTGCAAGATCCTGGTGGACGTGCAGGGATGTTAGTGAGCTAGCTGTATGGGTGACGTATTCCTGTAGGACTAGTAAATAGTAATAATATTCGTTATTTCTCATGAGAATCCCGTTCCAACCACCGACACGCGTTGCGGATGACATCAACAGATGGAGGTTTGAAGATTGTATATCAGGTGAGCCCATTATGACGGCAAAGGGGGCGTGGTCGTGGCTGTGTCAGTCACGTTGTGTGGCTGGTGGACGTCAACATTACCATCAATCAAACAATAAAACCATCAATCCAAGTACTTCCTACTCCTAGTGTCGGATTCCGGAGTCCTTCCGGGGCGATCCGCGGTTACAAGAGTCCCAAAAATAAATAAAATTTCTAAACATGCAATGGAGGGAACGACACCCCTAAATGGAATTGCCTAATTTTAGGAACCACTACCACGCATGTGAATTGGGGAGAAGACCATGGATGGAGTAATAATGGCAGTGCGACGACCCACGTACAACACCTTCACAGTAATACGGAGCATAATCACTAATCACGAATGCCTAGTTTGAACTTGACTAATCAGGGGTGCTGCAGTGCTGAGTCACCCATTCTGCCTGTCCCACAGGGCGGTCAGGCCAATCATGGTGGGGATGACATCACTTGCGTCTCATGTCGCTAGTTATGATAGTCCGATGGACTTGATGGAGTGGATCTTTCTTTTCTCGTTCCAGGTTATTGTTTTTCTTCTCCTCCTCCCACTTTAGACTTCTCTCCCAATCATATCCTTCGGCTTCCGTCCTCCGTCCGTGGATCGTCGCCCTGGCTGTGTCACTGTCCACTGTCCACAGGATCAGGGCCTCCACCGATCTGCTTCCAATGTTGCGCCAATGGCTCCATCCTTGTTATCTGCTATTGGGTCTCGAAGCAATCATGTAATTCTGCTGCCTTCTATGGCTAGAGTTCCGACCGGTCTCCTCCTCGGAGGACGGAGGACCCTGGATGGTGCTGGTCTCAGCCTTACTACCTTAATTTAAAAGTTTTATCTCTCGTCCCCAGTGTTTCGCCGGTGGAAATTCTGTCAACTATTATTTATACTTCTGTCGCCTGCCATCCGCTGGTACACACCTGATCGATTTTTTCCTGAGACTGGCTCTCTGATTAAGCAACCCCGAATCAGCGAAAAATCAACAACGCCAAGATGGGGTTTGGCGGCGCTGTACTACGATTCGTAAACCTCGCCATCCGCATTCTTCAATTCCTCGATGCCGCCGTCATCCTCGGTATCTTCTCATACTTCCTGGCCGTCCAGAGCAAACATGAGCAGGAGATCCCGCAATGGATGAGAGCCGTCGAGGGTCTCTCGGGTGCGAGCGCCCTCTACGCCCTCCTGGGCACCCTGTTCACCTGCTGCGTGGGAGGGGTGGCCTTCTTCGCCGCCATGGCCGTCATCCTCGACGTGGCCTTCATCGGCGCCATGATCGCCATCGCGATCCTCACCCGTGACGGCGTCCAAACCTGCACGGGGAACAAGATTGACACCCCGCTGGGATCCGGCCCCAGCGGCAAGGAGTCGGCCTCCAAGGTGTCGTTCGAGTACGCCTGTCAGCTAGAGAAGGTCGCCTTCGCCGTGGCCATCATTGGAATGTAAGTCGACTGTTACTTACCCCGTACCACGCAATATCTGACATGACTAGTTTCTTCTTCCTCCTCTCCATCCTGTTCCAGGTGCTCTACGCCCGCTACCACAAGCGGGAGAAGCGATTCGGCCCCTCTCCCGCAAACGGATACACCTACGGCACCCGCCGCCGTGCCTTCTGGCGCCGCAACAAGAACAACCCAGATACCGGAAGCGCCGACGACATGCTGCCAGGCCATCCCACACCCAACGATGTCGAGCTGGGCGATGGCAGCGAAAAATCCGGCGGTTTCTTCGGGAAAAAGAAGGCTCCTGCTGCTACCTCTGCTCCAGCCCAGAACAATTACGGGTATGGCAGTTCTGCCTATACGGGCAACTACTAGGTTGGAATGAGCCAGCTGGATATGGACCAAATGGATAAAGGGATGTATCCAGGTATAGAGACATGGAAAACGGGATAAAAGTACGGTGGCTACTGAACCAGCGACTTAATATATTCTCTTTTTGTTGGATTAGCCTGTACATAAAACGGCTCACATCGTCTTGATCCAATACTTAAGACGAATGTGTATTCGTCGACGATTTAATGAATGCCTGATAATAATTATATACCAATCAATCTTTCACCAGATACATGCACCATACAACATATACATAGTACAGAAGCTCCAAGAGGCCATCACCCAGCCAGCCCACAGCTAAAAAATGAACCTACCTGTCTACCTGGCAACCCTAGTCAACCCCCGATCCCTCCCCTACAAGAAAGCCATCATGGTTGCCTAAGGGGGAAATTGCACGAGCTGTGTATCCTGACAGAATTGAAAGTAAGTTGGACAAAATGAATGGTGCAGTCTGATGTATATATTTTGAACATATTAGGCTTGAACCTGCATGATAAGATCCACGAATTTCGAAAACTTCCACATTAAACAATCTAGTATTATATGAAAACCCTGTGTTCTTCTTCTTCCATATATTTTATTATCATGTTTCAAAGTATGCACCGCATATGCTAAATTGAACCCCTGCCCTAGACCTCTATACCCCGGCCATCTACTACACTAGCAATGATATCATGCCTCAAATGTCCGTAAGTTTAGGAAGAAGCAAGTATTGAAAATAAATGATAGTTTGTCGGAATAGCGCAATCATCACATGGCATACTTTGTGAATTCTTCGAAGGTTGAGGTACGTCACATGGCCCTGTCATGTTCTGAACTGCAGGGCATGCATACTACACCGTAAAAGACAGGCTTACGATGCACGATGCTACTATACGACTGCGCTAGAAGGAAAAATCTTGTAAATTCAAGGACCGAACTCCCAAACCAAATTAATAAAGACACTGTGCAACAAGAAGATTCAATCTTGACCAAGACACGACAATAGAATTATTGAAACAGGACATAAGAGAAGAACAAAAGAAATTGGATATAATATTTAGCCCTGGAGCCGGATTTAAAACAACACTGGTCCATGACATGACCTTTAAGAAAATAAAAACGAGGAAACAAAAGGAAAGATAGTCTACAGCGCATACATGTGGCCATCACGGCAGATGGTACCAGCGGCCACGGCGCCCATGAAATGGGGAGCGCCATGATCACACATGGACCACGACAGGCCGTCAGCCTCGCATAGGATGGTGCCGTCGACGCAGGCGGAAGGATGGAACAGGTTTGCGAACCCATTTGCGAAATTGTTTGCGAAACCGTGAAGGAACGGGAAGCGTGCTGGTTCTTGGGTGTTGTCCGTCGCGGGGCCATGGCTGGACGGCGGGGAGGCGGATGAAGGCGCGGCGGAGGAAGCCGCAGCAGAGGATGAAGCCACGCCGGAGGAAGCCTTGGGGGCATGGGAAGACGATGGTGCGGCCGATGAGCTCGAGGAACTGGAGCTGGTATTCTCGGAATGGGAGGACTCGAGGAACCTTGCACTTCCTTCACACTTGTAGCCATCGCCATCTCCCGCCTGGCCTTCCACGGAGGGCCCAGGCTTGGGAAATTTGACGGCCTGGCCTTCGATGGTGCGGCATTTACCCGGGCCGTTGTTGTTGGCCTGGAAGATTTCGGGCAGGCTGTCGAAGCCGCCGCGACGGTTCAGGGACCGGGCGGACTGTTGGCGGTTGGAGGGGCCGCCGCCGATGGTGACTTGTGCGCAGTTCATGTACATCTCGCGGTTGCCCACCTTGTTGAACCAGGACCAGGACAGGAGGGCCTCGCCGGACTTGGCGTCTTCGGGAATCTTGAACTTGTATTTCTTGGCCTGGGGGCATTCACCCAGCATCGAATGGATTACACGGAACGTCTTGCCCTTGTCATAGGACAAACCGATCTGGCAGGAGCCGCCATTGTGAGTTGCGCTCCCTTGCAGTTCGAGATCGTACTCTTTACCGGGGCTGTAGTTCGCCACCGAGTTGAATTCGTCCTCGGCGTAGCCCTTGCACGGATAGTCGGAGCCATCCGTGGACAATGGGTTGGTGTAAGAGTAATCCTTCTGGCCGCTGCTGTCCTTGTTCAATGGACTGCGAAGAGGATACGGCTTGGACATTTGGATGTGTCCTGACACTGAGGAGGCCAGGAGGCCCAGAGCTACCACAGACCACTTCATTATCGATGATTTTGTCAATATTGTCTGCACGGTATTAGATTATTGAGCTTCTCACGTGAGATATGATACTGAGCAGGCTCACCTTGAATAATCACAAAGTCTCAATGAGAAAGACCAAAGATAGCGAAAAAGAGACCAGGGAGAAAGAGGAAAGACAGGGCAATATACCGCTGTTGGAGAGCAAGGAGTATATAAACACAGGGCCACAAACAGTCGATCCCCTCAAGCATTTGACACGCATGTTTCCGTCAGGGAACAGGGGCCTCTCAGACATCATCGATGAATGGCATGTATATCGTCCCGGATCTGTCGAGAATGGACGAAGGAGGGTTTGTTTATCGTGGTTTTGACCGGAGGAATGCTGCAAAGCGTTGCACCCCAACGAAATTTCCTTCTGCCAACATTCCTCTCGATTCAGGATTAAACTTTCCCAGTTTCTATTTCTGTTTTCGTCGCAGTGCGCACTGAAGGAATGCATCCAGTATCGCCGCTTTGGCACGAACATTCCCATCAATTGGTGGTCTAGCCGCTTGATGATGCCTTATCCCCGGATATGTTTGACTGGATAATGAAGAGGAACCTCAAGCTGACATAATCATTTTTGAATGTATGGACAAGCATGAACGAAGTGAGTCTAATGTTGAGGTCAAAGGAAACCAGAAGGATGATAGACGGGACGCCAGTTGGCAGATACGGCCCGCCAACTGGCTAGCGAATCGCGACCCGGCGCGGCAACGGGACGCGTCCCTACTGATAACTACATCTTGCATCTCTCTGTTCTCCCTTCTTCTCTTGCATATCACACTCGCTATCATTCTATTTATGTTCGCATCTTCCCCATGCTGAGGGACATGATGCGAGAAGCTCTTTCTTGTATTTAACTCATCCCTTCTTTAATTTTCTGTTTCACCCCAGATCAATTCAGTCGCTTTCTCCCTGCTGGATGTTTGGGCGGCTTTTTTCTCATCAGCAGAGGAGTTTCGGTCGTGCACATCAACATGCGGTGCATTCCTATGGGGGTCGGAAATCTGTCCCCCTCCGACAGATTCGCCACTGCTCTGGGAGTATGTGGATGAGAAATCCTGTTGCCGTGGCGAACCAAATCATCCCCTTGCGCTGCCCTCGTTACCAGAGACGATCGGCTTCTGTGACGTCTCATTTCCATCCTGAACATTCCAACACTCGACGATCACCGAGTTTCCAGGCATCTCCATCCCCTCTTACACACCCACCCAGCTCACGGCGATTGTTCGCATCTTCGACTGTGTTGAGGCGTACGACGAGAGCGATGGCCAGTATCCCAGGTGAAACTCAAACGCAGGAAGACGGTACGGCGTCCGGCCAAAACGATTCGCTTCCTGTTGGATCTGGTGAAACGACGACTTTGGACCCAGAGTCCGATGACAATGTTCCCATCGAGGCAGAGGAACTCCAGGAGGCTTTGTCACGGCCACCGGCGGTCAACAGCAGCTACCTTCCCCTCCCGTGGACAGGAAGACTGGGTTATGTAAGTTGTGAGATATCGCGTGAATTGGAACGCCACATTTTTGCTGACGCGAACACCCACATGGGTAACAGGCCTGCTTGAATACGTATCTGCGTAATTCCAACCCACCCGTCTTTTGCTCTCGGACCTGTCGCATTGCCTCCATTTTGGACAATCGCCATCCGTTGCAGGACCCGTCACAACCGGCTCATCCGACCAAGAACCGCCCCGATAAGACCCAAGTTCCCGATGTCGAGCGAGGCCAGGCTTTTGTTGAGGCCTTGGGCCTTGCGAATGCGCGCGATCTCGCGAAATTGCTCCGCTGGAACGATAGGTACGGGATCAAGTTCATGCGAATCAGTAGTGAAATGTTCCCGTTCGCCAGCCACAAGGATTATGGATACAAGCTGGCCCCATTCGCCTTCGAAGCTTTGGGTGAAGCTGGGCGCGTCGTTGCTGAACTGAACCATCGTGTGACCGTTCATCCCGGCCAGTTTACTCAGCTCGGCTCACCCAGGAAGGATGTAGTGGAAAACGCGATCAGAGATTTGGAGTATCATTCGGAAATGCTTCAACTCCTTCGCTTGCCGCCTCAACAAAATCGCGACGCTGTTATGATTCTCCACATGGGTGGTGTATTTGGCGACAAGGAAGCGACCTTGGAACGATTCAGGCAGAACTACCAGACGCTTCCTCAGGATATCAAGAATCGTCTCGTCTTGGAAAATGACGATGTGAGTTGGTCAGTGCATGACTTGCTGCCCATCTGCGAGGAGCTGAACATCCCATTCGTCTTGGACTATCATCATCACAATATCATCTTCGACGACAGTCAGCTTCGTGAGGGTACCTTGGATATCATGGGTCTGTACGATAGAATCAAGGCGACATGGACTCGGAAGAACATCACCCAGAAGATGCACTACTCCGAGCCTGTCGCCTCTGCCATCACCAAGAGTCAGCGTCGGAAGCACAGTGACCGAGTATCGACGCTTCCCCCATGTGATCCGAATATGGACCTGATGATTGAAGCGAAGAACAAGGAACAAGCCGTGTTCGAGCTGATGAGGAACTTCAAGCTTCCCGGGCATGAACTTGTGAACGACATTATCCCCTATGCCCGCACGGATGAGAACAAGCCATTCAAACCGCCTAGGAAATCGGCCAAAAAGAACGGGGATTTTGTCGATCTGGAAAGTCACCTACCTCCCCCGCGTACAATACCCGATGAAGAAGTGGGCATGGGAGGCCCCGACCGGCGAGTCTACTGGCCTCCCGGCATGGAAGAATATCTGCGACCGAAGAAGGTGATCCGCGCGAAAGCTCCCTCCAGCCCTCGCAAAGCCCGTACGCCCAAGAAGACGGCCGATGCCAACAGCGGGGAGACATCGCTCCCCGACCGGAACGTGAAGGAGGAGGAATCGAGCCCACCTAAGGCAAAACCGACTCCTCGAAGCGCTGCTACTCCCACCAAGCGAGCGAGTAGAAAACGGAAGGCCAGCACGCCTCTTTCTACACCGGATCCATCAGAGAATGAAGGGTCAGATGATGCCCTTGCAGAGAAACATTTACAGTCTCCGAGGAATGGCGTGCGACGGAGTCGACGGACGAAGGCCGTCAATTATGCCGAGGACAGTGAAGCGTGATCGCTCTATTCTCAATGCCTCGATATGATGGACTTTGCATGGGATGAATCTCGAATTCTTTTGCATGACCCTGACGATGCGACTCGGATCCCGACATTATACACGATGTACCATAATTTATGTACTATATATATATATATATAGATAATCCAGCACATCCCATAACAAGTACTAGACAAGTAGATCCAGAATATTCTTAGTACAATTTCATATGAAACTCCCCCTATGATGTTATGATAACGAGGGACGGGCTGGGCGCGGCGATTTTCCCCACAGCGCCCGCGGCTTCTAAACTGGAAACCCGTCCGTCGTAAACCAAATTACCCACATACACATCATACCAGCCTAGCATCCCAGAATAGCTCATATCGCACAGGTACTTGTTGCCTCCGACGTTGCCTCTTCTTTCTAGACATTGCGCAGTACTGCGATTCTGCCTGGCTTGTAATTAGGTAAGTAATCATCAACCCCATGCTGGAGATGACAAGCGTCGTCGACTCCTTCCCAACAACCGCAGGAGACCGACCACCTTGACCTCCCAACCAATATTTCCATTGCTTACAATTCCCAACCTAGATAGAATCACACTGCCACAGGCGACGCAAACACTGGCTCCGAAACCGAAGCCGCCCCCGCGCAGCCCGTGGCGCGCACCCCCGCCGCCATCGACCAGACCCCCATTGACCCCACGGCCATTTCCTCGCCTGTCCCGATTTCGGACCCGTACAAATCCAGGACCTTTCCTACGTTTTCTTCGAGCGCTCCTTGGACCGCAAACGAGTCGACGAGCCCAGTCGCGTGCCTGGAGTCTCCGCTACGAGACCATCCCCTCCCTACGCCACCGAGCGCAGTCCCGCATCTATCGCGCGATCGTCCAGCACCAATTAAGGCGAGCACAGAGGCGGCGATCAGGGCGTGGACGTCTCGTCGAGTACATTGTTGGGAAGCGACGACAGTCGGGCAGTAGACGTGTCCTTGTCAGTCCAACGGGTGGGAAGGCGACGGTGCGGGGAGGAGTCGACCCAATGTCTCAGTACAGGGCGCAGGACTCGCCTGCTTTGGGGCCCACGAACGGTGCAAACTCTGGCGGGCGCCGCCAGAAGGTGTACGGGTATTTGAGGGCCGCCAATGAGCTTCGCCAAACATACGCGGCGCAGTGGACGGCGCAGAGGAATGGGGAGCGGGATTGGAACGAGGAGTTTCTGAGAAACACCCCGGGGGCGTTCTCGGATGTCGAAATTGCACGGGCTGGGGATGAGGAGATGGTGATCTTTCCGAGTTACGCTAGGCGATTGGATAAGGGAGGTGGTGGGCAAGCTGCTGCGAGACGCCGCCGCGACTCGACGTCGACGCTGGATGAATACCACGGTGCGGAGAGTGAGCCTGGGCTGGGGATTGCGGAGCTGGAGGAACTCGAGGACGAGAGTGTTATTGTTGCTGCTGATGTTCGTGGGTGGGTGTATTCGCCTCATCGCGGGCCCATGACTCGCAAGCATCGCTTGATGATCGCACTTGCTAGGAAGCTGAGTGGGATACCGGCCCCGAACGTGAATGCGAGCGAAAGTGAAGAGGGAGATCCCGACACTGGACGGACGGAGAAGATGCCGGGGAGAGGAGAGGAAGAATTTGTTAATTCTGAGGCGCAATCAATCATCAAACAGGCGGAAGGAAGGGCCGATACACCATGGAGAGAGAACCACTTGGCAGAGAAGGACGAGTCGGGGCCTCCAGGTCGCTCCCTGGGGAGGACGACAACGACGGCATCAGTAGAGGCGCCGCAGCTGAGCAAAGATGAGCTGTCTATAGCCAATGCACACCTCATGGAGAGACTACGGCCATTCCTGACGAACCCAATGGCTGGATTGCCCGTGACAGTGTTCTTTTTCAACGACGAGAAAAGTCAGTCGAGGAGCGTCATCACTGACGAGTCCGGCCATTTCACCCTCCGCGCTGGGTTATCCTTCGTTCCGACCCACGTTCGCATCCTGGCATCGGAAGAGCTGTCTGCTGTCAAAGCTGTCAAGGTCGTTGATCCGACTGGAATCAGTTTGATTAGTGACATTGACGACACAGTCAAACACTCTGCCATTGCACATGGTGCTAAGGAGATGTTTCGA
This sequence comes from Aspergillus taichungensis, assembly GCA_002850765.1. Classification (NCBI taxonomy): domain Eukaryota; kingdom Fungi; phylum Ascomycota; class Eurotiomycetes; order Eurotiales; family Aspergillaceae; genus Aspergillus; species Aspergillus taichungensis. Next base: position 288,018 of record KZ559497.1, on the reverse strand, counting down.
AATACATTTGTGCGCGAACTCGGCGACTTGACTGTGAACGGTGTTGCTGAATGGTATAACGAGCTGTGGAAGATGGGGGTCCAGGTGCATTATGTTTCCAATGCGCCGTGGCAGCTTTACCCTTTGCTGGAACGCTACTTCAAAATGGTCGGGCTGCCTTCTGGCTCCATTCATTTGAAGAATTATAGCGGCATGCTACAGGGGATTTTTGAGCCCACAGCTGAAAGAAAAAAGGGATCCTTGGAGCAAATTCTGCGGGACTTTCCGTCACGCAAGTTCATCTTGGTTGGCGATAGCGGAGAGGCTGACTTGGAGGTCTACACGGACATTGCTTTGACAAACCCGGGAAGGATTCTGGGAATCTTCATCCGCGACATTACAACGCCTATTCGAGATCGTCCCGGGTTCTTCGACAAGTCAGTGAAAGATTTGGAGAAGACTCCAGCTGCCAGTCAAAGTGCGCCGCAGCTCGTCGACGATGCCGATACAGCAGCGCCCAGCCCCCCGACATTACCGCCACGTCGAGATCTTCAACGGACTGTCTCGACTTCAGATGCCAAAAGCATTGATAACGCGGATCTCATTGACCTTCGTGACAACGAGGACCCTAGGCCAAAGACGGCAGATGAGCGAAAACCACCTGCACCACGGGCCCCGCCTAGCAAACCATCCAAGCCATCGTCACTGCGCACTGTCTCCAGCAATCTTGACACAGTCGAAAAAGATGGTCCTTCCTCGTCGGCCCCTGAACCTCCTCCCAAGCGCAAGCCAGTTCCGCCACTCCCTCCACGTCCGAGCTCCTCGGTCAAGCCAGAATTCTCTGAACGAGAGCCAGTCCCATTTACAACTCCTAACATTCAGCGTCTGGGCCGGTCCACCACAGATATAAACCAAAGCAGACGAGACCTAGAAGAAGCGTTCTCCTCTACAGAAAGGGATCCCGCACCGAACGAGAGACCCCCGTCGAACGTGAAAAGCAGCCGTGCCCTCCGACCACCACCGGATTTACCCTCACGCCCTAAACCCATCCTCGCCAATAGCACCACCAACCCGCCTCTCGCAAATGACCAACGGTCAACGCGGAAGCAAGCCCCTCCACCACCCCCGCCTCGTCGAACCGGTACAGGCACATCAACAGTAAGCACCAGCTCAACGCCACTACCATCCACAACCACCAACCGACCTGGGCCCCAGAACCCACCGCAGCAGCAGCAGCAGCAGCAATCATACCCCGCCGCAGCAGCGACAGCCGCCCTGCAATACGCATCCGCAGCATCACAGTTCGCATCCGAGCGTCTCCCCTGGCCATCGTCCTCATCGTCAACCCCCTCGAACACACTCCGCACCACATCATCAGGCACCTCACTGCGCCAAACCAGCACAGCACCCAGCAGCATAGACAACACCCCCTACTCAACCCTGCCCACAAAGCGCGAAGAAATGTGGCAGCGCCGGTGGGAGCGTGCACATGATATCCTCACGCACCACGGCGTGGTGCTGGCCAGCTGGCGCGAGGGCAAGGATATGAAAGATGTGAGCGTGTGGTTGGTTAAGGAAGCGATGAAGGCTGAGGGCGCGAATGCGCCGCGTGATTGAGGGAAAGCGTGATGTATGTATGTATTCTTTCGGCCTAGATAGATATGGATTCGTGAAGTGGGAGGAGTCAATGTAAATCGTGTAAATACTAGCTTGGCTGGCTTTTGTACTGATGTTTACGCGTAGTACTAATAGCTAGAATTTGGTTGTATTGGCTGGTGCACATGCAAATAACATAAGTATGGAATACATGAAGACAAAAATTATGGAATGATACAATTGTTGTGCTGTAATACAAATACAAGACGTCTCTATTTTATGGACACAAAAATTTATTCACAGGTGCAAAATAACAGACATTTATGTACTCAATATCAAAACAAAAAAGATATATACAAATGCAGACAATCTAAAAACAACAAAAATGCCATCTATGAACATATGTCCAGAATTCTATTCTTCCCCTCTCTCTTCTCATTTTCTCACATTCATCGTTGTTTTGTTTTTTTTTTTTTTTTTGAACTTCCCTCATCGCAGACCTCACGCCCCGCGCAAAGAATCCACAATCCGCTCAATCTCAACTCCAATATCAGACACCATCTGATTAACATCCTTCTCATCCATAATGCCGCCTTCAACACGGATACCAAAACCAATTGTGTCAGTCTTAGGGTCAGGGCCGATATCAATGAACACGTTCTCTTCAGGCAGAAGGGAGGTGTCTAGAGCCGACACGGAAGTGGAATCCAAGCCTGGCAGCGGCTGTGCGGGGATGAAGTCCGTTGGTACGCCGATGCGGAGGGGCAGGAAGAGGTCCCCATGGTCGGGCTTTTCTGTATCTGTGGCGGGAGAGACGTCGGCGGAGGACGGGACACCGTTCTGCATCCAGAGGAGGTTGACCCAGGCGTTGAAGAGGGGCCCTCCGTTGTTCTTGCTAGAGTTCCAGCGGAGGACATCCATGATGGAGCTTTGTTCAAAGGATACGCGCTCGGCGAGAGATGATTGCACGGCCTGGGCTTTCTTTAGGAAATCGGAGTCTGGACCGTCGTGGGCGGAGATGGCGTTCGGGATCACCAGTGGGTTCACGTTCAGACACGGTCCGGAGAGTTTCTCAATGTCCGCAAATGACGCCGATCGACCGGTCTGGTACAGACCCATGGTAGGACTCTCGACTCCTGTCATCCGGGCAAGACAGCGAGCAACAGCGAGGAGGACCACAGTTTGAAGACTGAGGCCTGCAGCCCGACACGAGCTCTCTAGTTGGGACAAGTTCTTGACCTTTTCCCAAGCTCCAACGAAGAGTTGATCAGATGTTTTGGTATCTTCGGTGGGGGCAGGGTACCAGAATCTCTTGAGCGTATCCCAGGCGCTACAGAGTAGAGATGACTGGTCGTCATCGTTGGTAGGCTGAGACTTCTTGATTACAGTAGGCACACCTGAGTCAACAACAGAAGACCAGTATGTCTTCTCATCAAGATCGCGCAGGGAGCGAACAGAAACATCCACGAAAGAGCGGAAATCCGGAGTGGCTTCTAAAGGCTCATCGCGGTAGATTTTGACGAGCTCGGAAACGAACATGGGCATTGTCCAGGCGTCGTAGGCCGCGTGGTTGACGATAACGAGGATTCCATCCCGGTCGCTTGCTTTCAACAGGCACAGACGAACAGGAGGGACGTAAAGGGAAGACGGATGTGCAGCCTCTTCCTTCGCCTGTGCCTTGGCAGTTTCAGCAATGGAGGAAGAGGACTGAACGACCTTGAAGGTCGACGTGCCACGTGCTGTGTGTTTCATCACTATTTGCACTGCTTGATTCGGAGAAGTAGCCGCGAAACATGTCCGCAGCACCGGGTGTCTTTGTCGGAGTTTGAACCAGGCATCTTCTAGCTTCGCGCTATCAAGACGCTCAGTACTGAAGTAGGGCCAGGCAGGCTCGAACAGCCTCCTTCCAGACTTCAACCAGCCGACAAGATGGAAGAATTGACCACCCAAACAGGGCAAAATCGTATCCACCGCTTCTTTCCTGATATTTAGTTTCTCGAGAACAGTATTTTCAACTTCGGTATAATTTTCGATAAGCGGCCCTTGGGGTGTGGCAGTTTGCGCAGGCATGGGTTTGATACGCTGGCTAATGCCGCGCATAGTATTTCCTTGGAGGATATCCGCCACGCTCGCTTTCAGACCCTTGGATCGACAAATGGAAGCAATGCGAATCGCCGACAAAGAGTCCAATCCAATGCTGAAGATGCTAGTACTCGGCTTAATCTTGTCAAGCGGAAGACCAGATACATCGGCAAGGACAGCATGAACGACAGACTCTTGAGGTGGTGCATCGAATGTACTAAGATCCTGCTCCTTGGGTTGTTCTTGGGACACCCTAAGGGGCAGTTCCCTCAATTGCTCAGGGAATGTCGTGGCACACCTTGCGGGGCTGTCAACAATGTCTTTGAAAACGGCGCCAAATTCCTCCATAAAGTCATTCAGCGCATCCTGCGACAGGTACAAGCCGTTGCACGTGGCTCGAACAACGATACCATCGCGAGCGTGGTCGACTTCAACGTTGAGCTTGTACTCAGCCTGCGCAGCGTAACTGTCCGACTCAAACGGCGTCCAGATATTCTGCTCCTCAAGGATGCTGCCAGCGAAATCAGCACTCTTCTGGAAAACAAACAGGGTATCGAAGAGCGACGCGGATTTAAGATCGCCACTCTGGCGCAGAGAGTTTTGCACAGTCCGCAGAGGTGCGTGTTGGTAGATTTGCGCATCATTTGTCATTTCCTGCAGACTGCGGGCCATTGCCTTGTTGCTCAGGAACTTGGGCTCGAAAGTAACCCTGTGAGCAACAGTGTTGAACAATGGACCAAGAGTGCGCTCAGCTTCAGGTGTCGGCAGCGAGCGACCAGCCAAAACCTGTCCAAACACAACGTCGCGCTTGCCAATCAGACGACCAAGTACCTTAGCATAAGCCAAAAGAGATACGCTTTGAACAGTAACTTCCATCTTCTTGCAGGACTGGACAATCGAAGCCAGGTCGAGATCAACACGGTGCTCCGAGAGTAGCATATTATCGGAAGCCTGAGTAGCGGGGAGTTCTGGCATCTCCACAACTTCGTATCCACGGAGCTTGTTAACCCAAAACTCGCCTGATTCCTCTTGCCCGCTGAGCACGTGCTGCACGGTCTGGGAGAAGGGAGGTCTCTCCACAGGAGTTTCGCCGTTGTACAGCTTGGCAAGGTCCTCAAAGAAGAACGGAATAGAAGCACCATCGTAGAGGGCGTGGTGCAAAGTAACAACAAGAAGTCTTCCCTCCGGCTGGCTAACCACAGTTGATCGAATAGGGGGAACCTCAAAGGACGACTCCTCGCTAAACGAGTGAAGGGAAGAGACTTCCTGCAGGACATCGGCACCAGACGGAAGTTCGATCTCCTTCCACTCAAATGGTGGGTTCGAGTGAACAGCACCAATCCATGACGTACCGAGATCCTCAATCAAGTGGAAAGAGGTACGCAATATATCATTTGCCTCAATCACTTGGAGAAGGGCAGCCTTGAGCTTGCCGACGTCGGTGGATGCAGCAAGTCTGATCGGGTGAGGATAGACATAGACTTGACCGGCGGAGGCAATGGTCTGTGTGATCATTCCTGATTGAAGCGGGGTGCTTTCAAACATGGCGACGACAGAATCTTTACCACTGAGAGGACGGACGTGCTTCTGATAAACATCAACCGGGATTTGGGCGACACTGGACTCCACGACGCCATTGGTTTTAGGCTTCTGGATTGAGGCTTCAGCAATGTGCTTGGCCAATGCGCCGACGCACGAAAAGCGCATGACATCAGATGATGATGCCTCGAGACCTGCTTCGCGCAGCTTGCGCGCAAATTGAATGGCAGTCACGGAATCGACGCCCAGACTCAAGAACGAAGCTCCCTTGGTCACATCCTTCGCACCTAAGCCGCAGAAACCTGCGGTTAGATCACGGATTTTCTGCTCTGTCTCTGACCAAGTGGCCTCGTCCCACTTGATAGCGGAAGGCCGAGAACCAGACGCATGCGCTTGGGAAAGATTGAAGCTATCCAACGAGAGATTTTCTCCAGCCACGACGCTCGATATGACAGTGTCCATCTTCTCGATGAATTCCTCGCCATCATGCTCAGCACCGAAAGCAGAAGAGAACAAACAGTTGAGGGAAACAGTGTCCTTGTCGTGGTTGGCTTCAACCTCAACCGCTAGCGGATACTGGGCAGGCATGTGGCTGTCCAATTCACTCCACAGCTTATGATTGGGAGGCGCGGTGGAGCGGATATAAGAGAACAGACAGTCGAACAAAGGCGTTTCAGATTTCAACCAGCGCTGGATATGTCTCAGCGAAGTATGCTGGAAATCGAAGGATTTGACGGTCGACTTCTGAACAGCTCCAATGACTTCATTGACAGTGTCGAGATCGCTTGTGTTCAAACGTCCGGGAATAGTGGTGATACACGGCAAAAGTACAGACTCAGCTCCAGGCACAGACACGGCTCGGCCAGAGAGGACTAATCCGTAGGTCACATCAGAAACACCAACCGTATCGGCAAGTAACAGGGCGAAGACTGCTTGCACCAAATTCGACACTGTTGTTTGAAGGCTTGCTGAACGACGTTCCAGTTCAGAGAGTTTGGCGCCAAGGAACTTGGTAGCAGGACTAGGATGTTCCATGATGTTGTAATCGTTCCGGAAAAGTGTCGGGTGGCAATCAGCAAGGTGTTGCGTCCAGTGTTGCTGTGCCTTAGATTGATCTTGGCAATGGACGTGCTCGATGAAGGCCGACGGCAATCCTCTCTCAAGGGCCGGTTCTTCTGCATACCGCGCCGCTACATCTTCCATCAACATCGAGAACGATTCACCGTCGTAGAGGGCGTGGTGGATAGAAATGAAAAGAGCCAGAGGTTGTTCAGTTTCCGAAGTCCTTGCCAAGTGGAACCGAACTGGAGGCGTCTGAGAAATTGACGAAAGGATATCCCGGGAGACATTTGCTTGTTGACCATTTGTCTTTTCAAGTGCCTCTTCTAGGCTGTGGTAAGTCTCCTCAGTCCAGCGGATCTCGTGTGAGTCTGCAGAGAACACGACCTGGGCCATTTGCTTGTCAAGAGAAGCGAAGGCGGTTCTCATGATCTCATTATCCGTAGCAACAGTTTGCCATGCGGACTTCAATTGCTTCGCATCAACATGCGCTTCAAGTTTCAAAACGACATGGTTGACGTATAGGTTATCGCCGTCATTGTTGATAGACCGAGCAACCAAGCCCTCCTGAAGTGGCAGACAAGGGCGGACGGAGGAAACAGCAGAAATATCGACGCCAGCCGGGGCATTGTCCCGGTACTGAGTTTCCATTTCCTGAACGACTTGGCGCAATTTCGATGAAGTCGTGTCGGTGGTGGAAGACGAGCTCCTAGGAAGACGTGCCAGTTGTTCAACAATGGGGTTGCCCATGACGAGAGCAACAGTGGCCGCATAGCCAATTCTCCTCAGCTTGATAGAAAGGCCGATAGCGCTGAGACTGTCCACACCCATTTCAAAGATATTCGTCATTGGGTTGTAAGCAGACGCGTCAGTCGAAACCACCTTGCAAATCTCCTGGACCACGGCGTTCTCATCGGAAGTTAGAGGACGACTAGGAGCATCGTCGCCGGTATTAGCCGAGCTATTTCCAAGAAGGACGGTCTGAAGAGGAAGCTCCGCGAAGAGGGCATGGAGGTCTTTGACATTAGCCTTCCCTGACAGAGGGGCTAATGGGATATACGTGATAGGCAGAACGATCTCTGGAACCATATATCCGGGAAGCTTCTTCTGACAGATGGTCTGAAGGTCCTTGCCTAAAGTTGAAAAGTCCGACTGGACAATGGCCACCTTTTCGCCTTTTTCACGTTGACGAGTGCCGCTTCGCGCAATGAATGAAATAAGCTGCACTCGCGCAAGACCGGGGTGCTTCGCGACCGTTGTCACAACATCCACACCGATAGATGACGCGGAACGAAGGACTTCAGAGACCTCCCCAAGTTCCAATCTTTGACCACGGATCTTGGTCTGATCATCGCCGCGACCGAGATATTCCACCGAGTCGTCCACCATCAAACGTCCAATATCACCGGTTCGATACATTTTTTCACCATTGGGGCCCAGCGTGAAGCCACCTGCATCTGGTCTGTTGAGATACCCCTTGGCAACGATATCACCAGTGAAGCACAATTCACCAGTCTGGCCCCTGAGAGCGTAATCAAGGGTACCAGGGATGAGAACATGACAGACACAAGCAGACAACGGCGGTCCAATGTTCCGCAAATTGGTGTCCTTTCCAACGTGAGCGAATGTGCAACCGATAGTCACCTCAGTTGGGCCGTACGCGTTCACAAGCGACGTGTACGGGTTGACAGCCCACGTATCCAAGACCCGCTTGGAAATCTTTTCACCACCAACAGTCATAAACTTCAACTTCGGACAGTTCTCAGGGGAGAGGCTAGCTTGGTCCACGAGCGACGGCACAAAGCTTGCATGCGTGATTTCCCACTTGGAGAGCGTTATTTGCAGATCATCAAGGATCATTGGCCGGGCCGCAGTCGCAGTCGCCATTCCATGACGCCACGGGAACAGCATTTCCAGAAGATGAGGATCGAATGCTCTGTTGGCTTGGGCAAGATATTTACCAGTACCGCCCAGTTTCAGCGTGTCTGGGGCAACTTGACAGCAGAACTCGGAGAAGGACTCGATGAAAGACGAAAGGTTTCCTCGGGTAACCATCACACCCTTGGGTTTCCCAGTTGATCCGGACGTGAACAGAAGATATGAGTTATCATCAGGATGAGACTGGTAGTCTTGGGTTCCCGGAGACATAGGTTCCAACAGCTGAGGGAACTCCAGGCCATCAATGAGAATGGTACGGCAGCCTTCAGGGATGCCATGGAAAGACTCCATAAATGGCTTTTCAGTAAACAGCATGGGGCAGTCTGCATCTTCGACCAAGAACGCCTTCCGGTCGGCAGGCAGATTTTCGTCGATCGGAAGATAGCAGTTTCCAGACTTGAAGATACCGACAATCACATGGTACGAGGGAACATTCCTCCCAGAACAGATAGCAATTGTCCTGTTGCGATGACCCTGCGAGGAGATCAAGGCCGCGACGCGATTTGATTGCTCGTTCAACTCTTTATAAGTAACGGTCTCCTTCTCAACACCCTCGGGGCTGATTTTGCTCGCGACCTCCAAAGCGACCCAATCTGGTTGCTCGTTGGCATAGTGCTCCAGCCAGTGAGTTGGAGATGAGCAAACCGAATTTTTCACTCCATCGCTGACGGGTCGGCTAGAGAGAGAACGCAGTGATTGGGGAACATAGTTAACGAGTTCGCTGAGGGGCTTCTCAGGATGCTGCAACATCGAGCTAACAAGGCTGTCAACCTGGCGTACGAAGACAGCCAGCTGGTCACGGCTCATGATGCGGCTATCCGACCATGCCTCAACTGAAATGGCATCGTTCATGTGCTGGTAAACGTTCAAAGCCATAGGATGTTCGACATGCAGACCGATCAGATCCTCCAGTTCACGCCACATGCTGGATTGGCTTGACTGCTGGGCCTGCTCATTCACGACCTGGAAGTTGAAGACGGCCGGATACAGGGGCTCCCCACGCGGACGCTGGAGCATCTTTCTGACTTCTCGAGCATGGATATGTCGATGTTTCCATGTCTCGCTTGACAACCGCTGCTGCTCCGCGAGAATCTCCCGTGCACTTCCCTCAGGGTGGAAGGGAACCGGAACCACCGAAATCAAAGGACCGACGCCATCTTCAAGGTCCGAGTGCAAGACACGGTCGGAGAGGGTTTCAGCGAATACGGTTGCGGGCAGACCCAGGTAGCTTAGAGAAACGTAAGCCCACGCTGCCTTAATGATTGACGCCACCGAAGACACTCCCAGCGACGCTGCAGCAGATTGGAGTCTTGAAGAAGAGACTGAGAGCGGAATCTCCTCTATCATAAGCTTGTGTCCCTGCACAGTATCCGGCTGCACCCTTTTCCCGGTGAGATCGGGCCAGACTGGGACATCGAGACCGGAGAACTTCTCCAGCTCAGCTTTCCAGAACGCCCGGGTATCCCGGCTTCGGCTCTCCGTTGGGAGAAGGATAGACAGGGCATCGCTGATTTGACGCCTCGAATGCGGCTTGGAAGTATAGGCCGATTGTACGTTCTCCATAATGAAGCGAAGCGAAGGCTCGTCATGGATAGCATGGTGAAGAGTAAGGACCATGATTCTCTCGTTTCCATTGTCGAACACGGTAACTCCCCACGGCGGGTTGCGGAAGTAGTTGTTTTGATGCTTGGTCATGATCTCCTTGATTCTTCGATCACGGACAGCTGTCCATTCTTGCTCGGTACATGTGTGCTCTTCCCAGTCCAGGTTCGGCAGCTTGTAGATCAGCTGTAAGATGGCGAAGTCCAAGTCATCTTGGGCCTCGCGACTGTCGAGCTCAGCCACGGGAATGAAACCAGTTCTCAACGCCTCCGTATTTTGACAAGCAGCAATCCAGGCCTGCCTTAGGCGAGTGAGATCCACCGTCTGATCCAGAGAAAAGAAGTGGTTACTCCAATACATGTCGTATGCCCCCATCGTCTCACTGATCAAACTTTCCTGGAGAGTCGTTGCTCGAACCGTGGTAAAATCATCGCGCACCTTCTCGGACGCCACCCCATGCCAAGAGCTGTTGAATCCTTCCAAATCGAACTTAATGACTGTGGCGTCTTCAGCGCTCGAAGAGCAAGTAGCAAGCTTCACCAAGTCCTGGACGGTAACACAGTTGAGAACTTCAACAACAGATAGCGGGAACCCATTGTCCTTCAGCTTCCCGGTAAGTCGAATCGCGCGGAGAGAATCGAGACCAAGACTGCGGAGCCTGGTGGAGGGAGCGATAACCGACGGCGCGATGTTAGTGAGGGTCGCGACGATGTCCACGATCTTAGAAGCAGTAGCAGCGTCGGCGGCATCAGAATCAAATGACTCTTCAGCAGCATGGTTTTCCGGATTGAGCCGGCTATCCCACGTTTCGATATCAATGGTAGTGTATGCCTGCTGAAGGGCTCGACGGTCGGTCTTGGCGGATTGCGTTCGCGGAATGTTCTTCACAACGATATACACGGAGGGTATCATATGGCTAGGCAGCGAGTCCATTGCCTTGTCCCTGGTGGCCCTGGCAATTTTAAGGGCGGTATCGTTGACCAGGGACAGCTCTTCTTCATCGTCGTCTGCGGTAACAGCACTAGGAGCGGATAAGAACGCGACAATCACTTGGACAGGTCTGTCAGGACGATTAAGAACCATAGTCTCGATGTTCTCGACTAGAGGGTGACAGTCGTTGAGGGCGAACGTGATCTCACTGAGCTCGACGCGGATACCGCCAATCTTGATCTGATCATCGACACGATTGATATATTCCAACGAACCATCACTGAGCATTCTGACCAGGTCTCCCGTGTAATACAGAACCTGTGATGCTTCATCGTTCCAAACGTATTTCGCCTTGGTGACATCCTCCTGCTTGAGATAGCCCGGAGAAATCTGCGGGCCACCCAGCGCCAATTCACCCACGGCGTTCTTCATCACCATTCGCTGGTTCTTGGTCACAAACACGGAGACGGTGTCCATTGGCCATCCGATATTTGCACTCTTGATGGGTTTGTGCTCATTGCCGAACTCCCTGATGGTCGAAACAATTGTAACCTCGGCTGGGCCATAGGTGTTGAAAGCCCGCATATCAGTGCCCCAATCATCAGCCACAGGCTGGGTCAGCTTTTCACCAATCATGGTAATCACCTTGAGCGTCTCACAGGTCTTTCTCGGGACGTTGGCGGCAAATGCTGGTGTAAGATGTGCGTGGGTTGCCTTGGTCACATTGGCCAGTTTGGCGTACGAACCGAGCATGATTTCTCTCGAAGCGGAGATCAGAACACCACCAATTCCCCAGGTGTAGAAGAAATCTTGGATCGACACATCAAATGTGTATTGCGAGAATTGCATACACCTCACAGCACCATCTTGTACGTCCGTTGGAATGTCTTTATGGAGAGATTTCATGCACGAAACACCAGCAGCGTGCGTAATTGGCACACCCTTCGGAGCACCGGTGGTACCACTGGTCCAGATCAAGTATGCCATCGAATCTGGGTTGCTCCGTTCTTTGGTACTCTTTCGCTTTTGAGAGTTTTTGGCGGCGTTCTCGTCACAGAATCGGCTGACATCTACTGTCTCCACGCCAGTCGGAATGGCATCTTCGGGCTGGGGGCTATCTTGACTTGATACGAGCAGGAACTTCGCTTCCGTTCGGGCAATAAGATCGTGACGGCGTTGCGATGGGGAGAATGTGTCGATTGGACACCAGGCACCGCCGGCTTTGAGGATACCAAGGATGGCAACATACATCACCGGACTCTTGTCGATGCAGATCGGAATGGGGCTGTTGATTAGGGGACCGGAAATCTGGAGGAGATGGTCTGCGAGGTCGTCGGCCATAGCATTAAGCTGCCCATAGGTCCACGATATGTTGCTGGGGTCGTTTTCATCGTCCAGATTGCCTTTGAATAGCAGCGCAACATCGTCAGGATGGGTCTCAGCATGGTCTTCGAACCAGCTGTGTAGCAACACACCCTCCAATGCTTCGGGAGCGACGGCCGCATTTGGGTTGAAAGAGGACTTAAGATCGATTCGCGTCTGCGAAGAAGCATCGTTGAAGTTCGCTTCCGGGCTTTCAAGGAAGTAATCCACGATATCGGACATTTGCATGAGCATAATCTTTCCAGCGTAGTGATCAAGATGGGTATCGTTGAATGTGGCCCGGAGAGTCAGTGACGAGTCGACTTCGGGCCATACTTCAATCATGACTGCGAATTCATTCGCCATGGGTGGGTGGTCAATGGAACTCCAGAGTCCGCTAGCCCTAGAGCCGGCGTTGAAGTCTTGGTAGATCAAAAGTGTGTCATATGGGAGTCGCCCATCTGATGTTGCCACTGCTCCGAGAGGGGACTGCAAGTGAGAGATGGTTTTAGCATTCAGCGACGTCAAGTGGCGAGCTACGGACCTGTTGGTCCACGATCCTTGGGCGTCCTTCGCAACCTGATTAAGAGCAAGTCGGACGGGGATGATGTTGAAGGTCGGACCAACACAGACTTCCGACTCAGTGTCGAGTCGACCGGAAACAACACTACCCAAAACTACGTCTTGGTCAGGTGTTCCACTGTAAGCTAGCAAGACCGATGCCCAAGCTGCTTGAAGTACGGCAAGCGGGGTCGAGCCGATGCTCTTAGACTGTTTTTTCAAGCTGTCGTAGCTGATTCCGGCCTTTACTTCCACGCAATCGCTAGTTTTAAGCGAAGGAGGACGGTTTGGTGTGACGGTAGGGAAAGCGACAGGTATATGGCCTTCTAATTGAGTCTTCCAAAACTCCGATGTGGCTTCCTGATCGGCCCCGAAATGGCGCTGGACTGAGTATTCCAGCGAGGTTCGCTTCCCCAACGACCGTCCTTCGTAGGCCGCTGATACATCTTCAAGGAGGAGTTGTAGTGAGCCTCCATCGAAGATACCGTGGAACATGCTCAATACGATCGTAGACCGCTGGGGAGATGTGACGAGAGACAGCTTCCATGGAGGCACATTCAAACGGATAGTCTCCTCGGCGTTCCGACAGGCCTCACGCAGAGATTCTTTCTCGGAATGTTCTGCAGTGTATACATCCCAATTTGGCTTAGAGACCGCCCCGGGGACCAAGATGCACTGCGCAAACGGAGCCAAGTCATCATCAACCCAGGAAAATACTGTTCGGAAAGAGTCATAGCTTGCGATGACAATGTCCCAGGCCTGCTGAAGGCGCCCGACATCGACACCAGGTTCAAGGGGGAAAACGGAATGGTAGATGTACGATGGGGTGGTAAATGCGCCATTGGCCGAGCTGCGCAGGAAGCTAGTCAACATACCCGACTGGGTGGCTGTCGTCGGCAAGACATTTTGAATATTCTCCGGCGTTCGACCAAGCCGCTCCGCGCATGTCAAATGGTTCCGGTCGCTAAACAGGGTAAGGCTCTCCTGCAAGGCCTGCAGGCGAGATGCCTCGTCTGAAGCTAAGCTCCCGTTCATTTGATTTTGCTTATGGATAGTGGCAACCAGCCCCTGGGGAGTGCCGGCTTGCAAAACGTCACCTACAGACAAGCTTCCAATGGCATTGTCCCTCAGATTTTGCAGGAACCGCATGGCGCCAAGACTATCAAGGCCGAGGGAATAGAGGTCAGAGTGGGGCCTAATCACCGATACGTCCTCCTGAACCGTGTCGGCAACCAGGCGAATCACGAGCTGCTGTACCGATTTCGTTTCCTCATCTTGTGGCGTCTCCCATTCAGATTGCATACCATTGGAGAGTGTGGATTTTGGTGCGGGATAGATTTTCAAGCCATATACTTCCGGCTGCTGTGATTGGGCCGCGATGGTTTTACGATCGACCTTTCCAGAGCTAGATCGGGGCAAAGCGTCAACAAATGTGTACACAGACGGGCACATGTAAGACGAGAGGTGCTGATGGGCGCTTTGGTGTGCTTGGTGGATCAGCTCCTGTTTTTGCGGCTCGCTTAATCCGTCGGCCACGAGGAACGCGAAAATTTGTTCGCTTCCCTGGACGTCATTGTCGCGCTTGGAAACAATAGCAACAGCCTCTGTGACAGCGCCAACGGTCGCAAGAACTGACTCGATTTCGCCAAGCTCGACGCGGCGACCACTGATCTTCACCTGGTCGGACGTTATGCGACCAAGGAATTCGATGACTTGAGAGCCCGATTCGTCCCAAACAATGCGCGCCATGTCGCCCGTGCGGTAGACAGGTCCGAACTCTGGACTGTGAACGAAGGACTTCGCCGTCTCTTTGGGGCGGTTAAGGTAGCCTTTGCCAACCTGAGGGCCAGCGATCGCCAGTTCACCGGCGAGACCGGCAGGAACCGCCCTAGGCATATGGCTATTCGGATCAAGGACTAACATTGCACACGTGGGCAAAGCTTCGCCGATGATGGAACCACGGGTGGAATAATCGAAGGGGCCCAGGAAGGTACAGTTGATGGCACCTTCGGTCGGGCCATAGGCGTTAACCAACATTCTGGTTGATTCCGAAGTAGAGCCAGGGGCACCTGGTCGTGGAGAGAAGTTTTCAATGACCGTTCGATTAAGTTTTTCACCCATAGTCCACAGAGACTGGAGAGTAGTCAGGTGGGACGGCCGCAGCAAAGCGGCCAAGCTCGGAGTAGCCATCATCACCGTCGCCTTTGCCTCATTGACTGTGGCTTCCAAGTCCGTCAGAGTTAGGTGTCGATACGCAGAACAAAGAGTAGCACCGCTACTCAAGGTGACGAAGATCTCCATGAGGGACGGATCGAAAGTGGGGGAGGCAAATTGGAACCAGCGGAAATCACCAACTGCATCGCCTGGAAGGGGAATTGCAGTCGCATGGGACTGGATGGAGCAGGTGGCAGCATGATGATGGACCTGGACACCCTTGGGCTTTCCGGTGGAGCCACTTGTGAAAAGCAGATAGGCGATTTGGTCTTCATGTACATCTAGCGGTTCGGGAGGTTCGGTAGTTTCCACCAAGACAGCATCTCCGCGCATCTCCTTCCACCTGGAGACTTCCGCCACATCGATCCAGACATGGCCGGTGGCTGCATCTTGGCCGTCGACAGCGCGCCATGGACCATCGGCGGGCTCGGAAACATTGCCAAGTATAATGGGGGAGTTGATGTCCTCAAGGATCTCCCGGACCCGTTGCTCCGGCGCATCCTGAGGAATAGGCGAAAACGCACAGCCCGCCTTCAGGATGGCGAGATATGAGATGTAAAGCTCGGGGGATGTGGACATATGAACGGGAATGATTTGTCCATACTCGGGCACCTGGCCGTCCACCGACAACTGAGCTCTGATGTGCGCAGCCAAATTCGAGGCTGCTACGTTAAGGGCGGCGTATGTTAGAACGCTGTGCTCTGCCGAGTCTGTCGCAGATGATAAAGAATGTACAAAGTCGAGCGCGATCGCATTAGGCTTTCTGCGGGCCCAGCCCTCGAAAGCGGCGTGAAGAAGGGACTGCTGTCGCGAGCTCTGCAGTTCCACATCTTCTGTTGTTTCTCTCGTGGGGGGTATCATAAGTGGTGGGAAATTCACAATCGAAAGGTCGGGGGTGGATGCGACAAGGTTGAGAGAGGGGGAGGACTGGGCCAGATGAGTCGCAAGTGTGTTCAGGAGCTGGTTTATAGCCGGGTCGGGGATCAGCGGCTTGGGGTAGGAGAAACTAATTTGGAGGGTACTATGGTTCGCAGCAGTATCGACATGAAGTGTAAAGACCTGTTAACAGACTTGTGAGTATCACTCTCCACTGCACCTCCTGCATTGCCCGGGAGGGGGGTGGGACTGACACCTTCGCGTCCACTGGCGCGGATTTGGTGCTCGCCATTTTCAGGTTCGGCATCTAATCCGAGTTCCAGTGAGAACTGTATCTCGTCCTTGTTATGATCTTGCTGGCTGATTTCGCGCACTTGGCAGTTGCTCGAATCTCCCGACTGTAGATCCTCAGACCAGAAAACCGACGCTGAAATGATAGCGCTGGCAGGACTCAATGCGGACTGCCATGTCGCGCGACGCAAAACACCAAAGGCGACATCCTCCAAGCCGGTAAAATTGGCAATAAAGCGCGCGTAGCCTTGAATGAGGTCATCGGTGAGCTCCTGCGCTGCGCGACTGCAGGAAAGCTCTATCCGAGGACTCTCCGCAACCGCGTCGCATGCAGGTCTCGCAACGGCGTAGGGATCGATCGTATCTAAAGCGGGGATTTTTGTGACGGGTAAAACCTCCATAGCGACAGGAGTGTGGTGGTCATTAGGTTGAGGGGAAGCATGCGCGGGGCTTTGCTCCTCGTGGTTTAAGATTGCGCCTGCCATGGTTTTAGCGGTAGGGATCAAAGCGGTTACGCACCTGCGAACACAATTGCCGGGGGCACGTTCCTAACTTTGGGGCGCGCGTATAAAGAGTGGACGTCGTGACTGACGGAATGAATTTAGGGAAGGAAAGGTAATTATATAAACGAGAGAAAAAACAAAAGTCCAAGGAATCAGGCAAATACAAGGAACGGCAAAAGAAGGGTAAAAAATTACAAAATACAAAATAAAAAAAAGCCCACAACCTCCCAAAAAATGCCGTTCTGCAGCTTCACACACTAAGTGAAATCCATTGAGCGTCATTTGAGGTGGACCCCGCGAGGGCCCCAAGTGACATGGTTGGTGGTGTGAGCAGCAAAGTGGGGTGGGTGGATGGGGGGTCAAGCGTTGACTACCGCGGTAGCCATAAAAGCAGTGGTCATTCAGATGAACAGGAACGGTTCCCGGGAAGTAAGTACTGTTGTAAATCATGGTTCCTGGCAGGAGATAGCCCTACCGTGCTGCATGGAAGGAACGCGAATTCTAACGCGATATAAAATCGAAGAGAAAGAATCAGACAAAGTGAGGGAGGGGAAAGGGTGATGTCGGTCTCGTGGTTTCTCCGATCTTCGGCCACTTATCTGATTAGATCATCTGATTAGATCCACTCTGTATTGTTCGGTCATGTACGATGATGATGATTGTGGGTTACGGGTCAATCTACCAAGGCTAGTCAGGAACGGGCTGCAACATCCCATCCCATATTTGGTGTCTGTTCCTAATTTTTGGTCAGAAAATACTTTTGAGGAGCTAATACCTCGTGTTCGATCTCGCCGATAACAGCCAGGTAATTGGATCGAGGTCATCCATCCCGTTCACCGCAATGTCCTCCCAGGTTGCAGGCCACGCCCGTTGACGTAAAAGTAGTTGTTTACTTGCATTTAGCTCTTTAAGCTCTTTACACCCAAACGACTGGCCTTGCGGTCTGGTACCTGGTCCTCCACAATCGTATTTTCCAGTCGCTGGGTGGTAACAATCAGATGAAAGCCCCACAGACACGCATTATCTGATCCGTGGTGGAGAGCAGAGGCGAAACATGAGCCAGCTATTCCAAACGATGTTTTTGACTGCCAATGTCATGGAATTGCGCTGGGGAAGAAGCAGTCTACCAAAAATGTGCGAAATGATGATTTGAAGGGCATTGAAGGCATTGAATTGGAGGCGATCTTAACTTTAGATTGGAGAGATGAGACCGACTTCGGGGCGGTTCCGGTGGACATGCAGTCCGACCGCCCAGATCGATACTGGCTAGTCCTTTAGCTGATGTTGCAGTGCAGTAGTCCCGATGGGCTTGCATGGTGCATAGGATCTAGTTCGTGACCAATGTTATTATTGCGCGTCAAATCGAACAGTGGGGTTTGACCAGGACATGCGATCCTGAGGCTAGAGCTACCGAATGACAAGAACATACAGAAGAATTTAGTGTGGTGTGGCACTACAGCCACACTGGTTAGGCGTAATTTTGTCGAAGCTTACAGTAGATTCTGGTAGTATATCTTGCAACAAGACGCAAACAACGCGAAGCATATTACTTCCTTTCCAGCGTTCCTTAGGCAAAGTACTCCGTCGCCATCGCTACTGATCTCACTTAAGCGACCGCGATGGAAGGATTCATTTCCTAAAACAACGTAGAAATCAGATAAAATTTCAGAGATCCATTGAAGGTGGAGAAACATTTAGCGAGCCACTCAGCCCTCCCACTCACGGCCATGATCGGCATCCCAGATATTCCGTACGAGCGAAGCAGTGGGCATCTCGTACCTTCTTGCCGGCGCCAAGCCAGCGCGGACGGCAGCAAGCGACGATATTCCAATTTGTTGTGGGATAACCCGGATGATGTAGATTGCTGTCGCTTGTATACTCCGAGTGTTTTCTCTGTTTGGTTCACTGTAGAGGTACTATCATATTGACGATATTGGGCCGTACTAGTATCTCGTTCCAAGGGACTTGCTAGCAGGATGATGATGCAAAAAGCAACACAATCAGATTAGACGGACATCTAATCAGATGCGGCCTGCCAAGCATTGTTCAATTTTCTCTCGTGGCAGAAATCTCCGAGCCCCACCGGGTTTAAGCCGGTGTCGGCTTTTATTTCTCAAATTATTATATGGGAGTCCAAAGTAGATTTGGGATCTGATAAGATTAAACATATAATCAAAGCCAGGATTTGTTTGAAACTTGAAATCAGAGAGAGAGAGAGAGGGAACTATTAGAGTCTCTGTAACTATCTTGGCAAGACGTAAGGCGTGTAGAGTAATGTATCTCCACAACATCACGAAGATGTCCCTCATGGAACTCTATCCGATTGAGGCAACCCTTCCGGGTGGGCAAACGCTTTCATTTCTTTTCCTTGGCCTTCCCACACCGAGAGATGATCTCAATATTACCCACGCGTAAATGCCGCACCCGCCAGAGAATTCAGGCACGCGACCGAAATTCCTCCAGGTGTTGTAAGGTTCATGACTGACTGACTCAATGGTCAAATTTTTAATGATTTTTTTCATTGGTAACCATCGGGTATACTCTTGAGCTTCACTAGCTACGTGAAGAGGGCAGATTCTCGCATGCAATCTCCAATCATAAGCCCGTACCATTCGTAGGGAAAAACTAATCCTGTTGAGATCGATCGTCAAGGACCATAAAGTCTACTATATGTATAATATCAACAAATAAATTTGAAGGAGCAAAGACAAGGACGAAAGTAATGAACACATTGACAAGAACCCTATACTCGGTTCCGCACGGCTGAAATCAGATAACTCCTTTGGGTTCGGATCAGATAAAACCAGCTAATTTCAGACCCATGGAAAGTGGCTTGAACTTCGGGTAGACAAACAAGGAAGGAAATATTATCCTGCATCACGATCTACCTTGACTTGGTAGCCATTGCTCGTATGGATTACGGAGTAATTTCTCTTCTAGTTGGAAAAATGAGAATTAAAACCCCACCTCTATACACCATTAGTGACAAGTAAATCCGACATCACCCGGTGCCTCGCTTAGACCCATCTGATAAGATGGCGTAAATTTACTAGTAATTTACCACCGATTACCCGCCAATATCCGGATCATGCCATACTCGTAAACTCGGTCAACAGAAGGGGTGTCTATATGAAAATAATCGACATTCAAAGTCTAACGTCCTGAGTAACTCGATGACTTTAAATTTATTCTTGTTACAATTGTTGTTGTTGGTATTGAATACTAATCACAGATCATACATAGCCTAATTACGCCCACCTGGGCTTTATCATACCCTCTACCAGTGCATGAATAACGTAATATATATCTGTATAACACTGCCCCCACCCTCCCTAGCATCCCAATAGCAGCTTCCACACACTCAACATATCACACCATCAAAGCCTCTCTCCTCGACTTCGACCTCATATCCAAATACGGCGCTTCCCCAATGCTACACACGCGGTCACCCGCGCGCGCCTCCGCATAATCATACGTGGCACAGTGCCAGGTCGAGCGGTTATCCCAAATGGCCATGTCGTTCCGGTTCCACTTGAAGCGAACCTGGGCGTCGTGGTTCTGGGTCACAAGCTGTTTATTGTCATTCAGTGTTTTGTATGTATATACCGATGTTATCAAAGGCAAGGACGGACTTACGTTGAACAGGTACTGGAGTAGCATGTCGGATTCATCCTTGGTCACCCCATTGATGCGCTTGGTGAAGCCCTTGTTCACGTACACGGATTTCCAGCCCGTGACAGCTATATTTGATTAGCCTAGCGTATCATTCCACAAAATATACAAAAGAAGCAGACGGAAAGGGAACAAGGAAGAACATACGGTTCGTTCTCACAACAGGATGCACCGCACTAAGCTCCCCTCCACAATTAAGCGGCGAGCCCCTAACACCCACCCTCAACGGGTTTCCCAATCTTCTCGCCTCATCGTGAAAAAAGCTCGCGTCATGCGTCGCTGTCAGCGTCTCCAGAAACGCAGCCATCCCCGGCGACAAGCGGTCGTACACTTCGTAGCCGGAGGCCCAGAGGGTGTCGCCGCCTGTTGGGGGCAGGGTGTGGATCTTGAGCATGGAGTAATCAGAGGGCACGCGTTCAAAGCTGATGTCGGAGTGCCAGGCTGCTGAGGCGAGGCGGCTAGAGTCGCTGAGTTGGTGGGTGAGTCCGCCACCGGTCTTTTGCTTCTCGCTGCTGATGACGCTGATTTGGTCGCCTAGCTCGCTGCCTTCTTCTGTGAGAGGATGGACGTGGAGGGTGGAGGAGGGAGGCTTTTATGTGTTTGTTTAGTCAATCTATATCTCGCAGGATAGGACTGGTGCTGGGAGGACTAACACATCCGGCTATTGTGGTGAGTTTCTCCGCGAATTCGCGCATCTGCTGGGGGGTTATGTCTTGATCGCGCAGGAAGACGACACCCCGGCTTGATACTGGATATCATGTTGGTATCTTTCTCGGATGGGTTTTGTGCTATGAAAAAAGGAGGTACTGCTCACTGGTTACAGCAAGGTCTTTGATGATCTGGTCACAGCGTTCATCTTTTAAGATTTCCACAATCTGAATTCCCGAATACTCTGTTCCAATAACTGGGGTCAGATCAGAGTGAGTGTATGAGTTAAGACTGCCGGAGTATTCGAGCGGGTGTGAAATGCGAGGGCGGGATGACTCTGCGTCTCCGATGGAGGGTGAAAAACTCGCAGCAGCAGCTGGCATGATGAGTTTGATTTATCGAATAACAATAGTATTGGTGTTGACAGAGGGATGATGTGTGTTCACGAATGGATATACAGGTGGCCCTAATAGATTTCAGTTCTCAAGATAGCCCCAGTTATCGAAATGTGGAGTATCAAGCGCTCTATATATCTAGAATATATTGCCCTCCACACCACATAGTACAAGAGAAACTAGCGGACCTTATCTGTCGGCATTCAATCTAGGAACGCGACAAGCCGACAATCCCCATGCAGTCTATCGCAGCCGACAAGATGCAGCTGCTACCTGCTGATTCCACTCATTTTCCCCGCACGCAAGTGCCAGAGCAGGCTATTCAGAATGATGTGCTCTGTTCTCCGCATTGTGCAATGGATGCACATTTTCATACTAAACAAACTGTTAACGAGTACAATTCTCTGATACAAGCCACCTATCAGGAATATAAAGCCCGCAACCGCGTGGTTTCGGCACAAGTGAAGAAAATCCACAAACTATACAGACCTTGCATGGACTTCTTCTATGCAGCGTTGGAGTTCAAGTCTTTGATTTTGATGCGGGAAACGTGCGGTATACCAGAGGAAATATATCAGGTTAGACGGCAGCAGGGATCAAAATAGACAGCCAATGTCGGTTCAAGTAGTGATTGCGCTACTTTCTCCGCACGACACGCCATTGCTGAGGTATGGAGCTGTAACCCCGCCGACCACGGAATCTGGCCGACGCGTGGAAGTATGGACATGTAGCTAATAGAACTTGTTAAAATGGCTCATAGGGACAACATAATGAATCTGGAATGGGTGTGCAGTGTATCTGGCCTGCATCACAGTGGGCCAATAATCAGAACAGAAGAAAGTCAATCCATAGCTGCTCGGGAACATAGAAAGATAATACTCCCAAAGTCTTTGAGATTAGATATATATGAGTGAACGTACACGGCGCGGCACATATTATATAGAATCATGTCTTCTCATTGAAGGACCACCCGAGGAATTACCAGAATCAGGTCACTTTAAAGCTACATCGAGTATCATAGATTCCCACCTTCACTCGTTACGACACGATAAATCCACCGCTGTAGAGGCGCATTTATCATGGTACTCGTAGTAGTCCCCACTAGGAAGAACGGCCCCAACGCTAAGACGGAATTCTCTCCGAACGGAATTCCACCTCTCGCTCAAGCCTCACATGCCTGCATGATTGGTACAAGCTGAGCTAGCGGGTCTACCCTGTGATGACATTGACCGGTGTCAAATAGCTGATAAATTGACCAGCTACCCCCCGAGTGCGGGGGAGTGCTAACGAACTGCATTGTGGAATTTTTTATATTACTAGCGGGGATATTATAACGAAATGGCATGGCCAAACAAGAATAAAGATATGCTCTATCGACGAGTAGGTAATTCGGGTCTACATGTGTCGGCTATAGGTTTGGGTGGATGGTTGACGTTAGTATCGCCCATTCCTGCTGTTGTTGAAAAAAGGTGTACCTGATATCTGGCTTACCTGTTATCATGCTTGGTAGGTTTGGAGGTCACGTTGAGAACGGTACGGGTTGTTCTATTCTACACGACTGGTGCGGCGACTAATAGGGTTGCATCGTTTAGAGACGACATTGGAGTGTATGAAGCAGGCATACGAATGCGGCATCAATTTCTTCGACACGGCAGAGAGGTAGACAGCCCGTAGTTAACTATGGTGACAGGGCAAGCTGACAGAGATCTAGCTATGCAGGCGGACAATCTGAAATCGTCATGGGCCACGCTATTAAAAAGCTTGGCTGGAAACGAAGCGATATCGTCATCACCACCAAGGTTCGCGGAACTCTCAAGTAGCATCCCAGCCAGTACTAATACATCCAGCTCAACTGGGGCCTCGCCAACGGCGAAATACTCATTAACAACCATGGCCTTTCGCGGAAGCACATCGTGGAGGGTACGCGGGCATCTCTGGAGCGGCTGCAACTCGAATACGTCGACATTATCTACGCGCACCGCCCGGACCGCCTGACACCGATGGAGGAGACAGTGCGCGC
Source organism: Aspergillus taichungensis (assembly GCA_002850765.1). Taxonomy (NCBI): domain Eukaryota; kingdom Fungi; phylum Ascomycota; class Eurotiomycetes; order Eurotiales; family Aspergillaceae; genus Aspergillus; species Aspergillus taichungensis. Next base: position 264,751 of record KZ559497.1, on the reverse strand, counting down.
GTTCAACCATGTCATCGATAGAGGATGGGCCTTCTATTGGGGCACATCGGAGTGGTCCGCGGACGAGATCATGGAGGCATGTGGGATCGCCAAGTCGCTGGGGCTCATTGCGCCCATCGTTGAACAGCCGCTGTATAACATGCTAGACCGTGAGAAAGTCGAAGGCCAATTCCAGCGCCTGTACTCGCGGTGTGGCATCGGGTTGACGACATTCTCTCCGCTGAAGATGGGGCTTTTGAGTGGAAAGTACAACAACGCAACGGCACAGCCGCCGCCGGGATCGCGATTCGCTGTTAGTCAAGATAATTACATCGGTCAATTGCGGAGCGAATGGGGCGATGAACAGTGGGCGGACATGATCCGCAAGGTCGTGGGCTTGAAAGAGCTGGCTGATCGGTTGGGGGTGAAATTGTCGCAGCTGGCCTTGGCGTGGTGTCTGGAAAACGAGAACGTCTCGTCGGTGATCATGGGCGCGTCACGACCGGAGCAGGTTATCGATAATGTGCAGAGTTTGGCATTGCTGCCAAAACTGACGCCGGAGGTCATGGCGGAGATCGACCAATTCTTGCAGAACAAGCCGGCACAAGATCCTGCCCGACAGAGTTGATAGAGCGAGGTTCCTATTAGCACGAACATCAGATATATTGTCCTCATACATTGACCCACACCAGAGAACACCAGAGACGAGAATTTCCATACCTGCTTTGCGTTTCCACCCTCTTTGTGCTTATCTTCACCCTCCTGAGCCTCGGAAATCTCGTTCTCTCCCTTCCCCGTCGGCACTCTCGCTCTGGCGCAATCCTCGCACAGAGAACTCATATTCCCCCACTTCTCCCTCCACGCAATACCAAGCTTCCGACAAGCCATACACACCACATAAAGCACACCCTGTATATCAATGATGGCACCCCTCCCATACCTCGCTTCCTGCGACTCGGTGCGGGGAGTTAGCCCGCACTCGACACAGAACCGCTTCCGCGCATCGCGACCGCCGCGGCTTCGTCGCCGCTCGAGCATGCGCCGTGCGAACTGGTCCGCTGAACGTAGTCGTAAACAGCATCGACAAGCGTAGAGATGTCTGAATGTAGCGTAGCGGGACTTCTCCGCTTGGAGGAGATCTTGGTGCGAGAGACCGGGGAGGAGCGAGTTGAAGTAGGAGGATGTCAGCTTTAGGTGGATGCTCCAGGGGAAGGAGAGGTAGCGGAAGACGAGAAGGTGAATCTCGGGGGGTAGGCTCATGAACTGTAGAGATGATTCACCAGATGCTGTCGTCAAGTTTGCCATAGCACTGCAAGTTCAGGAGCTGTGGGCTGTTGCGCAACTTGGGATGGATGAATGAGTGCGGGGATATGCGGAGATATGATTCGAGCACTGTGCATATCAAGTTGTGCAGGGTTATATAATTATGCATACAATATGCTGTTTGCACTGTTTGAGAGTGCTGTCCACATTCATCATTGTTGCCTTTTCTTTTCCTCTCTCGCTCGGACTTGAAATTTTAAGAAAATATCAAAAACATAATGTAGAACATATCCTTGTTTATTCGTGTCTTACAATCACCCAGGCCAGGCCTGAGCGGTCGTGTTGAAACAAACTAGCAGTCAGGGCCATGTTCAACCATGCTGGATATGACGTCTATTCCCCACCACCGCCTCGCAGTCCTCCGCAGATACGACGTGCAACGAATGCCAGAGTGGAAAAGTCAAGCTGGAAAAACCGCTGGAGAGAACATGATACGACAGGTTGAAAATAAGATCAACAGCTGACAAGAGGACATCCCCGCCGACTTAGTCATGCTCGTCTAACATCCACATCCACATCCCCGCATCACTCGACCGGACCAGACCAGATTACCTGCACACCCACCATGTCTTCCACGCAGGATGACGACCACGAAAACGCCAACCTCGCCACCCTCCTCACAACAGACATCCGCACCGAGCTTCCTCCCCAGCCAACAGCAACTATCCTCTCCCAGCGCCCATTCGTCTCCATCCCAGGCCTCTTCAACCTCCGCGACCTCAGCACATCCCAAGATGATGACAGGTCGCCCGCAATTCGCCCAGGCTTTATCTACCGCTCCGGCGCTCTGACACACATCACACCGGCGGGCAAAACCGCTCTCGTTGACACCCTCCACCTCGGCACAATCTTCGACCTGCGTCGGCCGGAGGAGCGGGCGCGTGCGCCTAGCCCCGACATCCCTGGCGTGGAAACAGTCTGGGTTCCGTACGCTTTTACGCCCGTGCCTGTTAATCCGCGCGACTTTGCAGGCCCGGACGGTGGCGTCTCCGGGTTTGTCAAGATGTATCTTGCGGTGCTGGAGTGCGCCGAGCCCGCGTTTCAGGCGATATTCCAGCGGATACGGGACCATCCGGAGCGGCCTATTCTGTTTCATTGTTCAGGTATGTCAATTTTGACCCACTTGTGAAGAAACTTCTTCGCATCCGCGACAAAAACAAAAACAAGTGTACTAACCCGGGTTTAGCCGGAAAGGACCGTACAGGCGTCATCGCCGCCCTTATAGAAAAACTAGCCGGCTACTCCGACGACGCCGTCGTGCACGATTACCTTCTCACGCGGATTGGGGTCGAGCCTGCGCGCCAGGCGCTGTTAGGGTTCCTGCGGGGCCAGGTCGGCGCGCCAGTGCCGGAGGAGATGCCGGGGTTGGTGGAATTGTGCGGTGTGCAGGCGGCTGCGATGAGGGGGTTCCTGAAGGCACTGGACGGGATGTTCGAGGGAGGCATTGTTGGGTATGTGACTATTCGGTTAGGGTTTTCGGACGAAGATGTGGAGGTGATACGGAGGAATCTGCTACATTACTCTGAGGATGAAGCTTCCAACACTACTGGATAGTGGAGCCCGTGAGCGCAGCATCTAGACCAAAGAGACGAGAACAAGCATCTACAAAGAAGCAGCAACATACAAAACAAAATAATAACATCAACGAACAAGCTAAATTCATCCATTTTGGCTAGATAGCTCCTACGATAGAATCTAAACAGGCACCTCCCTCTTAACCACATACTGCAGCTCCCCAAAAGCCTCCTTCACACCCTCAGTCTCCACAACACGCGCATACCAAGCCATCACCTTAGGATACTTGTCCCTGATCTCCTTATCAATAGCAGTGGAGAAGCCCCAAACAAGAGCACTCGCCACGGTAATATCTCCCAAACTCAGCTTCTCCCCACCAGCCAGCCACTCCTGATTCTCCAGCGTCTTCTCCAGCGTCCGGAACGCCCTCTCAATCTTCCCAATAGCGGTCTCCTCCACGGCGGCGTCAAACGCCCGGTACTTCAGCCTGGGCAGCACAAGGTCCACAACGGGGTTCTGGACGTCGCCGTCAGCGAAGCAGATCCACTGCCGGATGAGCGCGCGGCGGAGCGGCGTCTCGCCGAGCAGCTGGGGGGCGGCGGGGCCGCTGTCGGCGATGTACTGCGCGATGGCGTCGGACTCGAAGAGGGTGACTTTTCCGTCGGTGGACTCGAAGGCGGGGACTTTGCCGTGGGGGAACTTGGAGAGGAAGGAGGGGGTTTGGTTGGTTTCGCGCATGACGAAGTCGGGAACGTAGGGGACGGAGAGGTTGTTGATGTTTGCTGCTGCTTGGGCCTGGATTATTGTTTATTAGCATTGTTTTTTCTTTCTTTACTTCTTTCTTTCTTTCTTCCTAGGGGGGTTGTGTCTGTTTGTTTGGAGGGGTAAAGAGGGGCAATATCGATCATAGAACATTCAAATAAGGGAATTGATTACCTTCATAACCCTGGGGTTATTAGGATAGCTCCAGATCTGACCGAAAGGAGTGGGAGCCATTGTGTAGTAGTTGGATATGATACTAAGATCAAAAGTTGATATGATAGTAAGGTGTAGTGTGTGTAATGTAGTGTAGTGTAGTGAAGTCAACAAACCAAGACAAAGAGGGGTTTATATAGATCTCCAAGATCTGAAATTCCCCATTCCCAGTCCGGTAAAGTCCTTCTAATGACAGCTCAGCTAGTTTGGTTTGTTTACTCCGTTGGTTAATAATCCACAGAGCATGATTACAAATGGTCAACTGCATTACCCATCCCCACTATAGCTACGTATACAACTCGCTAGTGAATACACTAGGATAGCACGGTGAATGTTAAAAAAGATGACAAATATGGCGGGGTTGTTGATAATCATCATCCACTCAAAACAGACAAGAGAGTCGTCGAAGGTGATCGAATGTTTTACGGTGGAGTGGAGTGCTGGACCGTGTTTGGTCTGTTGCTGCGGGGTTATTTCGCGATAATTTTACTCTGCTTGGGAGATTTCGTGGATCACAATTATGTGATACTATTCAGTTTGTAAAAAGTCTGTAATCTATATGGTAGATAGCTTCATATTTATAGACGCCATCGATCATGCAGGGTCAGATCTTATACTACTCTAATTTTTACGGCATACCAGGGTCTTATGGTGTCATCTGTCGGCATACGCCACAAGTGCTATGCTATATGAAGAAGAAGGAGGATAAAAAGAATAAACAGGTTATAATGGATTCAAAGAACCTGAAAATAAGAATAGGAGAATAAGAGTAAGAGAATAAGAGTAAGAGAATAAGAATAAGAGAATAAAAATAACCATTCAGGCTATGCATATCCAAGTCATGTACACTTACAACGATCAATTACAACCGCGTCTTGCTCATCTGCTTGTCCAACGACTTGGCCAACTTCCGACTCGCCCAGTCTGCGATCCCCATGTTGGTCACCATCGGGTTCACTCCGCTGGCGCTCGGGAACACCGACGCGTCCATCACGTACAACCCCCGAGTCCCCCATACCTGACACTCCGGGTCCACCACGCTGCTGCGAGCCGACGACCCCATGCGGCACGTGCCCATCTGGTGCGCGCTCGCGAACATGGTCCGCTCCGGGTCGCACGGCGTCTTGCGACGCAGCTCCGAGATCCACGCCTGCAGCGCCGCGTTGTTGGTGCCCTCGGCGGCATTCGTGTTGGCCGGGTCCGGTCGCACGAACGGCGGCATGCCACGGTACGACGTGCGGAACTCCTTGGCTCCCGCGATATACGCCACCTTCGCTGCCGTCACAATCCCCTCCACGATGTGCTTGCGGTCAAAGGCCGACGGCGTGTAGTCGATGCGCAATCGTCCGTCCACCGGGTCCGGGTACACCCGACCGCTGTCACGGTCCTTGGTGAGCGTGATGAAGCCCGCCATGTGCGACAGCCGGGCCGTCCACATCTTCCAATCCAGTCCGTCGCGCCACGTGAACGCGGGCAGGAACGCCGGCGGCAGCATGGTCAGGCATTCGACCTTGACACCGTGCCCGTGCCCGTCAAGATCCTCAAACTCGTCGATCACGGTCGTCAGCGCGGCCCCTTCCCACGGACGGGTCTCTTCATCAAAGACGGCTCCCCCAATGACAACTACACAGATCAGTAACGGTAATTTATTTGCAAGGACGAGAGGAAGGAAGAGGGGGGGGGTGGGCTTACCCGGATGCAAATGAAGGTTCCGACCGACCTGCGGGTTCTTGATGCCACTGCGTAGCAGAAGCAAGGGACTCTGCAACGTCCCGCACGAAACGACCACTTTCTTCGATTTGATGATGACCTTGCGTTTGATAGCAGTCGGCCCAGACTGACCGCACCAGGCGTCTCGCGACGTCCATGTACCCTCGACACCAGATGCCACGCGACCGGCCTTGGTATTCGTGAATAGCACCCGGTCGACATGGAAGCCCTCAATGAATTGCGCCCCGGCCTTGGACGCGTCCGCTAGGAACGTCTCGGTGGGGCCCTGCTTCTCGGCAGATTGGCAGCCCATCGTGCAGTGGCCGCAGTAATGCTCGTGAGTGCCCGTGTTCTGCGGCACCGCACTGGCAGAGTATCCCAATTTCCTGGCGCCTTCTAGAAGCACCCGGTTCTGGTGGTTATGACGGGTGTACTCCGAACTGGCACCGATCCGTTCGCACACGCGGTCCAAGCTATTTTGGAACTCCATCGAGGTAAAGAAGGGCAGTCCACCGTCGGCCCACTCCTGGCGCACGTAGCCCTGGGTCTGAAGGGATGCCGACCAGTTGACCGTGCCACCGCCTCCCCAGACAGACCCCGCAAACACGCCCATGGTGCCATCGTCCGTCGTCACCGCCCCCGAGCCCTCGAACATACTGACGAAACCTTGGTCAAAGTTCATGGGGAAGTTGCGCGAGGAGTACTGGTAGGCCTTTTCGACGACGATCACCTTGTGGCCCGCCTCTGAGAGATTCTTGGCTGCCACGCCGCCGCCACAGCCACTGCCGACGACCACCACGTCGGTTTCGATAATCTCGGGGTGATCACCACCGGGGAAACCAAGGAATTCATAGGGGTGACCGTCTCGCTGTTGCCCATGGGCGGGAGTCTGCGGAAACCCGATTACCTGCAACGCGGTGGGGCTGGTGACGATCCACGTCCGCCTGGAGATGGCGGACAGGGCCCGAAAGACGGCGCGAAGGGGTTTTAACCGGGACGTCTCCCATCCACGGAAGATGTTCTCGCGGACTTCAAATGGTTGATCCTGGAACGGCGTTATGGACCCAGTCAGGATCAGCGAACCGGCTTTGGTACTATAAAACTGTCAACTTCACACATATTTCATTCGGGGAAGCCAGACAGGACGCACTTAAGGGCATTCAGAATGAGACTGATGCCGTTTCGGCCCTCCTGGTGAACATAGGTCGTGAACAGGCGTTGGATATTTTCGCGAAAGGCGACGTTTGTCGACACGTCTTCTGCCAAATACTGGGCAGCGATGACGCCGGCATCGGGGTCGTGAATTTTAGCAGTCAACGAAGCAAGGGCCTGGTCGTAGACGGCTTTGGACACCTGTTTATCGGACGAGGCTCTCGACCCTGCCCTGCTGCGGATTTTGGGAACGACCGTGCTGGCGATTGACAGTAGTGTTGTCCATTGTAGCTCGGAGAACAATTGTTCCTGGGGGACGGGGGGGATTGACACTGGCAATGGAGTGTACGGGATGGTCTGGTCAGCCATGGTGCCAGGCTCACTCGGGAACTTCGTAGGCAGGAGTATTAGGATATCGCAAGATCCTCAGAAAGTCGAAGGTATAGCGGCACAAGGAAGGACAGGATAAGGATGAGTAGTGAATAAAAAAAAACAGTGAGAGAAGGAAAGTAGAAGGATAGAGGTTGTGATGACGCTCGACTGATAGTATTACACTATTAAGGTCAAGTGAGGGAGTAAGGGAAGAAAGAGAAAGTGAATGTTATTGTCCGGCGGCCCAGATGGGAAGTAATGTACTTGACAGGTAGTAGTGCCTTCCTTCTCCACGCTGCGCAGCTGGTGGATGCCCAGAGCAGTAGAGCTTGCGAGCGGACTTGGCGTGACAAAAGAGCCAATTGCGACGCGTTGTGGGGGGGAATACCCAGGCCTTGTCTCCCAGAAACTTTTCAGCCTTCAATCAGATAATAAGAGAGAACCAATGGCCTGATCTTACTGTCGCAGCCAACCTGGGGATCCCGCGGGGAAGCAAAGGAGGGGAAAGCCGAGGCTGCGGACATTTGTTGGGGATGACCTGTATTTCGGAGGGTGTTCGAAAAACTAAGAGAATAACCAGGGACGCGGCAAGGATAGGTGGTGGGTCAGAGAGGGCTTCCTTTGGAGTGGTGGCCTCGGTCATTGGGTGGTCCCGTCACGATCATCCATTCAGTGGACTAATGAAGGATTCGTATGCGGGGAAATCAGCCAAGCTTCACGTGGAGATGATATTGGAGAGTGGAGTGAGTCGCATCATGCCATGCCATGTGAAAGGGTCACTCGGGGTGATAAAATGAACTATATGGTGCGACATCGCGAGACTAGCAAGGCTTTTTTTTGTTTTTTTGCTCTCAAATCCGGGGATCTACCATGCTTGACTCCACAATCCTTGGAGGATCAGCTGCAGTCGATCTCCAAAAGAAGGCAAGTAGGTGTCCTCAATTTGAACATTCACTCAAGGAGGAGTTGTGGGAAAGTGAAGGACAAAGACATTGTCATAACTGGAGGCGTGCTGACATGCATTATGTGTGTCAAGCTTCCAGGAATGCAGCAGAATTCGGTCCAATGCCGGAGTGGATCGGAATGCGGGCAATGCAGCATTCCAGTCTTTGCTTCTTATGCTTCTTTCTGGTCACTAAGCACTAGTATCCACCCCGAGCATCTAATGACTGGGATATTATATCCAAGAAACCATTAACTACATCACGAGGCATAACAGAGGCAACTGAAGGATCATGCAGAAGTGTAGAAGGACCAGGCAAGAGGGGAAATATGGACATAAATATATATCTGTACGAATGCATGGGAAGACAACAAGGAGAAGAATGAGATAAAGAATAAGATACAATAAAGATAAGCTTAAAGGGTACCAAGGTCAGGTGATGGCATCACCTGCGTTACCGCCAGATCTCTAACGTGACCTGTACACATTTACTCAGAAGATCTATTGGGCAATGCCTCGTACCCTGACGTAGCCTGTCGCTACTCTAAAATACACATTGCGCACCTGCATGGTAATATGGGAGCCTCCCTGTTACGAACTCACCCCTTATTATAGGTTTGAAAACATCAGACCGAGATCATGATGCTATACAGGATAATGAAATTGAGCTAAGTGGCCACTTGTCCCAAACAGCGAATTGGCTACTGGTGCGATATGTGAATATACCTAGGGACGCATATCGAAGCGTAGGCATCATTTCACTGTACAAGGAATGGGTAAATGTGGCTACAGTATACAGTAAAGAGCAGTAGTTTAGGATAGATAGATCAATCGTATATCAACTATCAGTTCCTCCCAAAGTATCAATCAGACCAACACCTCTATACCAAAAACCCAAAGAGACCAACTAACGTAAAACAAACGCCGCTCTCAAGAAACAGCAAAAAACGAAGGCTCGAAATGGCATAAGATCGCCAACGATGGAGAAAAAATGACGGGGTATCCTGAGTATCAAGGAAAAGCAACGAAAGAAATATCCCCCCGTCTCTATGACGATCGCGTGATGACATTAGTGGGTTGGGAGTGACCCGTGTAAAGAAAAGGCAGCACTCCAAAACAGTCAAGAAAACAAGACCGGACTCCAAACCGAAATCACTGAACGAATGAAAGCAAAAAGGCATCACGTGGAGAAAGAAAGCAAAGAGGCAAAGATGCTAAGGTTATTCTAAAACGGGCGTGGGTAGAAGAGTATGTCCGCAGCGAGCGCAATGTCCAATGGAACGGCGGACGTGGTATCGTATCGTAACAGGTGATTTCAGGCGTGTGGTTCGTAGGGCAAATTAAAAAGTACTCCAGTTCCAGCCGCGGGGAACGCTCGCAGCCATCTCGTTGGGGTTGGGCCCCAGCATGGCGGCCAATTTGGCTCGAGGGCCCTCGACCGGCGAGGATTCCTGAGTCTCAGAGGGGTCACGGTCGGAGCCGGAGCTGGAGGATTGCTCGTCGATCGCGCCTTGGATTTTATTTAGACGGTCGGAGCGGGACTCTTCCCAGCGCTTGAAGGCATGCCAACAAAGGTCGCATGCCCGCGACGGCACCCCGTCGGGGTGGAAGCGGGCGGACTGGTCGAGGGGGACGTTGAAGGGGGTGTGGGAGGAGCAAAAAACATGCCCACAGTGGCGGCAATGATGCCGGCGGAGAAAGATCCCAAAGGAGGAGCGGCAGGTCGGGGAGTCACAGTTGGGTGAAGCTGCATCAGCCTGTCACATGTCGTCAGCATCACGTTTTCAAAATGATAAGTCATTGGTGCATCGAGCACGCCATTCGTCGTGATCGACCGACTGGTGCGACATCTCGAGGCATGCTCACGCCATCCAATGGGTTATATAGGGACCCCGACCCCGAGGCCATGCACAGGGAAAGGAAAGGAAAAAAAAGGATGGAGGAGAGGATGCTCACCTTCCAATGATCCCGCGTGGGAAGACCGGTCACCTGACCTAGATGCTCATGACGCATCCACTCGTTCTCAGCCAGTCTACTCACTCCGCTGGTGGTGCTGTCCATGGTGGAGCGACGGCTGCTGACAGTCTGCTCCTCTCCATCGTTCAAGCTGTCGAGGGAGCCATGGACACTGCGAGGAGGAGTTGGGGGCGAATGCTTCTGCGGGCGCTCTGTCGGGCGCAAGGCCGCGGGAACATACAAGGGGGCCTTGGGCGGGCGCAGTTGGCGGTTATTGAGCGGGAGATATTGCTGGCGCGGAGAAGTCGGTGAGTTGTTGGAGGGAGTGGCGGTGGCCGAATTCACCGGGGAAGGTTGACCGTAGACGGAGAATTGGTTGCCGGAAGGGGTCGGAGAGGTAGTGGTAGCGGTGACGACATGAGTAGCCATGGTGGATGGTTCGATGTTGAAGTGGCGAGTAAGGACAGGGGAGAAAGGAAAAAAAGGTCGCAAGATCTCAAAGTCGAGTCAAGGATGAATTGAGTTGTTATCGAGAGATAATGTTGAAATTAAAGGTGGTGAGGCGAAGAGTAGCAAAGCGGACGAAACCAGGTAAGCATCGCTCAAAAGGATAGATGGTAAGAGTGGAACAGTTCAATGACGAGCACACTGGGCTGAACCACCAGAGAGGAATGAGGAATTATGTAGGAAGGCGTTAAGTGAAGATGCAATTGAGTAGAAGTATCGAGAGGAGGGTATCGAGGAGAATATATCCTTTGGCAGAACCGAAGGGATGGAACTCGGGAATAAGGAAGAACGTGGTATCCGGTAGGTGGAATCTGGGAACCAGAATATGGGGAAAGTAGAGGATTGTTGAAGTGGAAGTGGTCAAGTGCAGAGAGTACAGAGTACAACTGACAACACCGTTGCAGTGAAGGGAGGAATCAAGATAGCGCGGGGACGAGCGGACTAAGTATGGCGGTCGACGTTGCAGGCCAAGAGCGAGAAGCAAAACGGCGGGAAGTGACGGGCGTTCGAATTTGCCATGCGCCAGTGGGGGGGCGGGGATACTAGAAATCAAAAAAAAAAAAATAATAATAATAATCAATTTAATAAATTTAATTATAATTGCATATAATTATAATGCTGGATTTAATTAATTAAAATTATGGGGATTCAATTAATATCATCCTAAAAGTCAGCCGAAGGGTTCGGATCTGAGTCGACTTGGAGAGACTAAAGGAGAGAACCATAAAAAGTTGAGGCTAGAAAGTCCCGAAGAAACGCAATGGGTGGAGTCGGTTGGAGAGTTGATCAGAGGCGAATTATATTATTATTCTTATTATTGATCATATTATGTAGTATTTTTCGGCTGGAAAATTGGGCAAAGATGGGAATTAATTTCGATCCAGATAGGTCGTACGGAGATTCCTCTCTCCTCTCTCCTCATCGTGAGACTGAGTCATGTTAGAAGGACCGTGTTCATAGGAGAAACCTGTTTCCTCCCTGTTAACCCCCTGTCTGGTATCATTGAATCCTATGGTTGATTCATCTCCGGGATGACTGGGGGAGTTCTTTGGTTAGCCAAGCATCGAACAGATTGATAGATAATTATGACACACAGTCCTCCGAGAGTACTCCGGGAGAATCGGATGCATTCCTGCTCTCCCCTAAACTCTAATGGGAACGGCTTTCTACCGAGGATGAATTCCATCATCCTATAATCCCCGTCCTTCGCGCTCCTGTTCGGTCCGTGTCCAGTAACGCTGATAGTGCAACATATATTCCATGTAGTCCATATAGTTCATATAGTCCCGGAGATTCATCATCTCTAGTGGTGTCGATGTGGTTGATTCTGATGTGGATGTACTGTGGATGTTGGTCTGTTACCAACTGACTTGCATGGCTGGAGACATTCCCCATGAGAGATCCAAAGGCCAAGATGATTATGTCTGTCATCAGTGGGGACGCACTGGGCTAGTGGTGAATCTGTTGTTGAGCCAACAAGAGACTCCTCGATCCCTGCACTGCTTGACCGCTTTTTGTGATCTCCCACGCCTATCAATCATCCTTCCCATCCTCCATCATCCTTTGATCACTTTCTCGAGAGCTAACTCTAAAAAAGGAAAAGATAAAGATAAAGAAAGCTCGGAAAGCATGAACACGAAGTATGAAAGAACGTACATGATACATCATTCTTCGGTCATCGCCAAGGGTGATCTGAGTCCTGACTCCGTACTAGACGTGGCAATAACATCACGGACGGGTTGGCATGACACCCTTCCCTTTCAGGCCATTCCTGTTCCCTAGGACTCCTACAAATCCTCCCCCACTTGCAACGGGAAAGGAGCGGATGGTACCAGTGGATGGAGCCAAGTTCCATCCATCCCCATCCTTCTCCAACTCTCCATCCGCCACCAGGAGAGGGAGGAAAATATATCCAGATGCCACTTGTTAAAACCACCAGATGTTACATGCAACCCCGGTTGCGGGTGACTTCGAGGTAAGGTCACTTGGTTACCCTCCTTCTCGCCGGGTGAGGATTCGTCCAACCAAAAGTACGGCGGTCTCGATCCTCCCTGTTCCCTGTCCGGCATGGCATCTCCTTTCCTTTCCCTTCACACGGGAGCCCGTCCAGCCCAACCGGGCCAAAGGGAGACCGGGCGGAAGAATGTCCTAGCCGGTTGAATCGCTCCAAATTAGAATTCTGATTAGTCTGAGGACCACATTTCGGAGAACTCCACAGTCCACAGTCCACCCACGACGCGGATCCCACCAGAGTCCAGTAGTTATCCACTGGCCTCGTCTGCTTACCTACTCTGTCGGGGGTTGTTCACGAGATCCTCGGCCGATTTACCAAATGGTTAAGTAACATTACTAAGAGGTTGTAGTTAGTTAACCAACCCAAGGAGTACAGATACATCCACGCATCAATAATTTAATTCAGAACTCTGGGTCTTGTCTTGCACCCACCACGCGTCGACCCGACCGTGACACGGCTGGTGTCACCATCAACGAGTCATCGAAGGATGCAGGTTCTCAGCATTGGTCGGATCTCTTGCGCGAACTCTGTGTGCAAGTCTTCTTGAACCTTCTGGCGGTGACTGCGCAACTTTCAACAGTCGGAGTAAGGATGGAGTGGATTGAGGACGGTGGATTGTTCACAGTGGACACTGTTGGAGACTTCGATTCCTCCAGTCTGAGGTGCAACTCAGGCATCCCTAATTCCACTGACATCCCGCCGGCCAACAGTGGAAACCAATCAAAGCGGAGGATGACACTTCCCAAAGCGGAGGCTTCGTTGAGGCGAAAGTCACACCCGGCCTGTGATTGGTGGGTTCTGCATTCTTGTTATCGTGGCCCCCTGATTGGCAGCTGAGCACTGCTCCCATCCCATTGGCCAGTGCAGCCTTGGAGCCTGAGGACACAGCACAGACAGACCCCGACACTCCAGCCTTGGCTCCTGGTCTCGGCTAGTGCAGTGTTGTTATGTAACAGAATGCGACGGTCAGGGCAACTATCGTCCATGGCTCGTCGGACTAGTGCTCTTCACAGCAACCGTTGACGGTGGACTTGCCTCGCTGGGAAAAGCCTCAAGAGGAGTAGCATAAAGCTTCAACAGCCGTCCACTTCTTAATCCCAAGAGAGTCTAGCTGCTGGTCTGGCTCTCTCTGTCAGTCTGCCACTCGTGGAAGATTACCAATTAGGGACTTTGAGATGGATACATACCTGGTCTGAGGAATAAGACCGCCCCTCTGGCCCGGCGACTAGGAGATCATACTCGGGCAAGGTAACCTAAACGCCGCTGCCACCTGCCGAAGAGATCCTCGATCTACACAGTATGCGAACTTCGCATGAAGGATATGCCCTACAGACAATCGGGTGGAACGCTATCGAAGAATCACATGGTGTAGCATGCTATCAATTACTGTACTCAATAACGAAATAATGACAATCGGACAAACAAACAACAATATCATGGTACAAACCTGCAAAGAATAGAGACTCACATTCTAAAGATTACGGAGCAATCCGATAGTCCAATCGGCCATGCATTGGCCAAAGCCCGGCCTCCTGTTGGTCGGTGCAGTGATCACCATGTAAAACATCCATGCGTACTTGAGACAGACTACCGAGTGACTAACTACTAGATTGTCTCTAGGATGGAACTAACTGTCCTCAAAGAGTCAAGATTGCAGCCGATGAGGGAGCCGTTGACACTATTAGATCTATATCCTGGCACGGTCCAACGAACAAGACCTCACCTAGTTCAACAAGTCTGATACTTAGTTCGGTTGCCATCTGAACTAGATACGAGGACGTATTCGTACAGCAAGCACACGACAATATACCACGTAGTAGTACGGTCGGAATCGGCTAGACGATCCTCCGTCAACTTCGACTCATGCTCGGTGTTCACTGACAGGGATTAAGGGACTAGGGTTCAATAGATGGCCACGCCGAGATCCCCGACCAGCAGACTATTGGTGATCTAAACGTGTCTCCTGACGCATGCGCTAATCATGGCGTAACTCGGCAAGTTCCCTGCATGCTTGCTACGCCCCTTTCTTCCTCCATTACCATTACCGGGACAAATAGATTGTGATGTCCTATTCTTGTAGAGGCATGCCCGTCCAATTGGAAATCGACGATAATAACAGCTCATCGATCGACGCGTCGTTTGTTGGGTGTTGGTGGGTGTGGTAGCCGGTGGCTGGGAGGCAAACCATGGTACCGCCCCTTTCTAGTCGCTTCCAACCCTTCCAGAAAGCCCGAAGAATTTCCTTCCCCTTTCCAGCCAGTCATGGTTCAGCAATACTGAATCAACAAATAACAAACAATCTCCGCTCCCTGGACCCCCCTGTCCCTGGGAGATTACCCTGAACTTTGATAATAGTAACCGGGGTTCCAGGTAGATTGAGACTATCGACCTCGTGAACCATGGGTAAAACAAACCATATGCATACGATACTACGATACTACCACGACGACCGTCCCTCTTAGCTTGGTCCCACTGCCCGCGGAGTTACTAAACAGCGAAAAAGAAAAGAAAAAACAAACTAATCATAAACTATTCATAATCACATTCATAACTGTGTCTCGGTGGACGCGGCGTCGGCGTCTCCACTGATTTGCCGCGCTTTCACCCACCCTCGTGACTGGCTCCGTCGACCGACTACACACCCCATAGCTCTATCCCCAAGTAGGTAGGTGGCCAGCTAGCTCCAAAGTCGACGATCGGTGGTTTTGGGCAAGGTGGACACTAGCACATGGATGAATTTTGTGTACTATTCTAATTCAGTGTTGATTGAATGTGGCCCGGCTGTGGATGTAGAAGTGGATGTAGATGGATGAAATTGAATGGATTAATCAAATTCTATGAAATTATTATATTCCACTTAATCGATTTAACCCGGTAGGTGGATTCAGATAAAATTCCCGCATTAATTAAACAGCCAAAACCCGAATTCTGCATCGTCTACGGCTTTTACCTGCCTACCCTACCCTACTAGCCCAGGTAGGCCATACTAACTACCGTCTAATCCAGCTAGCCTTGTAGAGAGCGGCCTGGCGCCGTCCGTGACTGGGGATAGGATGCGGTGAGGAATTGAGCAGTGGAGATCATCGTCACGGCAGGATTGGATCTTCATGAATAACAGACCTCTTAGTAGGCTGTAGTTGAATATTATCACAAACAGACAACTTAGTATGATTGGGTTCCACGAAACCTCCAAATCCAGCAATCCAATGGGCGGACAGCATGAATATCATAGGCGGGATAAAGGCAGAACCACAAGCTGTCAAGCCCGGATAATGTCCCTGTTCAGTGCCTGTCCGAGTTTCACCCGAGACTGGCTTGCCCGTTCGGAATGGAATACGGGGGCGGGCGGACTTTGCCCTGAGCAGAACCTCGGGTTCGGGTGAGTTGGGTTGGGTTGGACTGTACGCGAGGGGATCGAAGGGAACGGACACAAGGATCGAACCGCGTGGTCACGGGTTTGGGGACGGGGACGGGGATGGGATGGGATGGATGGATGGATGGAGAGATCGCTTAGGCATGAGGATCATTGATCGTCCCTTCCATCCCTTGTCTGCAGTTCTCAATTTCCTACACGGCAGCTTTCCGTGTCTTTGGGACGCGAACCGAGGTTCTGTAGCCCCTTTATCTGTCTATCCATCTGTCTATCTGGCTTATCGCTTCCTTATCCTTCTGCCTGTCTATCAGTGTCTGTATCTTATCGATACGGTTGCTTGGTGCATCTTCTTATCTGACTGATAGCTACAGCTTCTTTCATGGTCAGGCTGTTTAAGGAATATCAATCGTGGTTCACTATGACAGTAATATCCGATTTGTTTTATAGCCCACCTGCAACATCCCGCCCACTACATCATGCATCATACCTAGTCTTGTTCTGCAGGACGTCAGATATAAAGTTTAACATGGGGACTCCCCTATCTGTCCACATCTTGGCGTTGTAGTATATGCAGGGGATCTTGTCTTATGGGTAAGGTCTGTGGCCTCCACGTGCGAGAGTAATGTAAATGGGAAGGTGTCGTCAAGATACATTGGATTGATGTAGCAATACGACGGTGGTTGTTGAGCATGGCTTGTGGATTAGTTTAAATACTGCTCTATACAGCAGGCGGGATTATATCGGAGTGAGGTGTCTTGACGGAGTTTATTGAACATTAGCTTTTGGGATTCATCAGCGAATCAACAGACAGTTCAAACCTTGGCCAATCTCATAGAATCAATGACGGTCCCCAGGCAAAAGAAGAGGCCCAAATGGTTCTGGAATGTATCATGATCGTGATTGATCTTCTCGTCAGGTGACAACTCTAGCCCTGAACATTGCATTCAGTATCTCCAAGCCACGTCTAAAATTAAAACACATGAATACTCTTTTCCCTAGCCTCATTCAATCCTTGTTGGCTATGGTATTTCCCTCTACTATTGACGAGATTTGGGACGGGTCATGTTTGCGGTAGCTGCACCAACAGCGGCGGTATGAATAAAGATGTCTAGAGTCTAGACCATTAAGAAACCCAACAGCAAGAATAGCAAAAAGTTATACAATGCATGTAACCACTATCTGCCAAGTGGCTTATGTTCCGTTTGTGGCATCCTGGACCGACTGGCCAGAACATCTCATCAACGACGTCATCCACTCACCTCCGCAATTCAATGCAACATAACGACCATGATCCAACATCACATCCCCTTCCATAATTCCAGCACTCGATCAAAAGGGAAAGTAAAAGAAACCCGAAAACTACACCCATAGACTACTACATCCACCCTCCAAAATGAGACAACTCGCCGTCTTCAGCACCAAATCCTACGACAAGCAATACCTCTCCACCACCCTCCAAGAGCAATACCCCACCCTCTGCGAAATCACCTACCACGGTTTCCCCCTCAGCGCCGAAACGGCCTCCCTCGCTCACGGCAGCGAGGCCGTCTGCGCCTTCGTCAACGACAAGCTCGACGCGGCCGTCCTCCGCGCCCTCCACGAAGGCGGCACCCGCGCCATTCTCCTCCGCTGCGCCGGCTTCAACGGCATCGACCTCGACGCCGCCGAAAAGCTCGGCCTCTTCGTCGCCAATGTCCCGTCCTACTCCCCCGAAGCCGTCGCCGAGTTCGCCGTCGCCCTCATCCAAACCCTCAACCGCAAGACCCACCGCGCCTACAACCGCGTCCGCGAAGGCAACTTCAACATCGAGGGCCTCCTCGGCTACACCCTCGCCGGCAAGACCGTCGGCGTCGTCGGCCTCGGCCGCATCGGACTGTCCTTCACTCGCATCATGCACGGCTTCGGCTGCAAGCTGCTCGCGTACGACCCCTACTGCGCCGCATCCACTGACGCCAGCGGCGGGGGTGCCGATTTCCGCCAACTAGGCGGGTCATTCGTCGAGCTCGACGAGCTCCTCCGCGAGTCGGACATCGTCTCGCTGCATTGCCCACTAACAGAGACAACACGGCACGTAATCGGCCGCGAGAGCCTCAAACAGGTCAAACCCGGCGCGATGATCGTCAACACATCGCGGGGGGCGCTGGTCCACACGCAGGCGGCGATCGAAGCCCTCAAGACGGGGCGGCTGGGCGGACTAGCGCTGGACGTCTACGAGGAGGAGGGGGCGCTGTTCTATAACGACCACTCGGGGGATATCATCCACGACGATGCGTTGATGCGGCTGATGACGTTTCCGAATGTGCTGGTGTGTGGGCATCAGGCGTTCTTTACGGATGAGGCGCTGAGGGAGATTGCTAGTGTTACGTTGGGGAATTTGGAGGATTTTGTGCTTAGGAGGACGTGTCGGAATTCGTTGGTGAGGGAGGGCCATTTGCTTGTTGAGAAGGATAAGGAGCCGGTGAGGTTGTAGGTTCCTTCTTTTTTGAGGTGTAATAAGGGTTGGGTTTTTGTTACGCTAGGATTGGCGGATATTGAGTATGATGTATGAAGGTTTGGCATAGTGGTCGACATGTTCGACTTGACGAGGCTAGTACTCCGATACATAAACTCCGGCTAGGTCCTTTCGATACTCCAACACAACGAAATGTCCACATTTCCCTACATATATATAGCTGACGTAATAAAAATATCTGAATATACAATCGAAAAAGTTATATGTATTGCCCGATTAAAGTGAGCCTGAAAATTAGGGCTTGGAGGGCCAGGAACTTTGCTGATCGGGAGAACGAATGATTTGAATGCTTTGGAGCAGATGGACAACCGTGGGCGGTGGAACAGGAAGAGCCATTGTCTTCATTCACTGCAATGTATGAGAATATTTAGGTCTGTGATATGGAAGGATTTTAATGATATATCAAAACATGGTGAGTGATTGAGAGAATCTAGGTTTGCATTTATGAAGGACGAACTCCAACATCTATCCCAATGACCGCCACACCGAAACGTTGACCAACGTCTGATATAGGGCTTATCTTGAATCGCCTTGTTTGGTCTTTCTGCAATGAGTACTCAATAAGATCCTATGGACATCGATGTACGTCGCATGACAAACCAAATGTCCGCTTTTCCAGCCTTGTTCGGGGATTTCGAAGATGCCTGATGATCCGCCACCAACGGGATGATTATCCCTCTTCTGGTTTTAACACGTGGCTGATTGAAGGATTTAAAAGAGGGAGAGTGCGTCAGGAATTAAAAGTCTAAAATTCTTTTCAACGACCATTGTCTTGCTGGTGTTTACCGAACACCAATTTTGGCCGACACCACACAAAGCCACTCGCAGAAGACCGCATCATCCGTCAACACCATAAGAAAATGACCGCCAACATCCCAGAGATCATCCTGCTCTGCCAAGACGCAGACTTCATCACCGCCTTCAACACAGCGCAGCAGGAGCACTGGCTCGAGCTACCGTCCAAGCTCAAGGTCACACCTATCAAGTCGCGGCTAAAAGGCCTCGACCCGTCAGTTACTTTCGACCTGATCGTCTCACCCGCAAACTCCTACGGCCGTCTAGATGGAGCCTTCGACGACGCCATCTCACTAGCCTTCAGCCCTCGCGACGACTACGGAGCCTTAACGCGCGCCGTACAGACAGTGCTGTACGAGAAATGGCGAGGCTTCGCGCCGCCAGGCACATGCACACTTGTACAGTTTCCCGCGCCACTGGAGCAGAATCCTCGGCGCTGTACCCGGGTAGCTATCTGCCCTACTATGCGGGAGCCGACGAATGTCACCTGGGACCGGGAGGTGGTCTACGAGTGTGTCTGGAGTCTGCTGTGTCAGGTCGAGCGGCATAATCGGGTTTGTGAAGAGAGAATTAATAGTCTTTTGATGACGCCCCTGGCTGCTGGTGTAGGGAGGGTGAGTAAAGAGCGTTGGTCGGCTCAGATGGTGCTTGCCTTGAAGCATTTTGTGGACGCGGTCAGAAGGCCGGAGCGGTGGGGTCGAATGGAATGGGGGGAGATAATGAAGGATTGTGATGAAGTTGCGACGACGTGGAACGCGAAGAAGCAGAGTACATGATGACCTTTCTGACTCCTGGTTTCAAAGTTTTGGGTTTGTTGTTAAATGGGTTGACACGATGACTTTGATGAAGGGGGAAGGAGCGCTGAACCTGAAGCGATCCACCAATATATATTGAACTATAGGCTGGAAGAGACCTACTATTCGACAGGTGTGGCTCATCCCAAAATGCGCATGCCGGCGAGGAGAGGCTGAGAAAAACAAAGACCATTTGCAGACATGCTATGTGTAGTTTATCATTATCGTTTCAGGGTGAAGACCTCGCATGGACTCAGAGAAAGGACAAAACATTAGAAAGGGTAGGATTTATCAAGCTAGGAAAGAAGCCATCATCGTCGACCGCCAGTAATAATGAATGAGAATCGCGATATATTATTACCACAGATCATGAAGAGAGAAACATACTTGTCTATGAGATTAGTTGGAGTTATATGTAATTAATAGAAAAATCTTTTTTCAAGATAGTAAAAGACAAAGCCGGAATTCCCCGTGACAGAAACATCCACCGAGCAACCTTGAATGCCCTCATAGAAGCGATGGCTTCTAGTAGGGAAAGGTCCCGGACTGGACGAAATCAAGCTCACAAAACATCCATATCAACCAATTACAACGAAGACTCAACCTTTTCCCCCTCACTCTCCTCCAGCTTCACAGCCCGCTTGTAACCCTCCTGCTCCTGCAGGAGCTCCACATATTTGGCCAAAGTCGGCCACTTCTCTGCCAGCGGAAACTTAGCCGCCGCCGAGATAACAGGGAAACTCAGCATGATATCTGCGGCAGAGAGCTGCTTGCCGCACAGGAAGGGCCCGCCCGCGGGCGCCGTCTTGAGCTGCTGCTCGAGGAAGTCGAAATTAGCGGTGATATTGCGGTCGAGGAAGGCCTTTTCGACCTGCGAGGCGACCATGCGGGGGAGGGGCTTCACAAAGAAGGGGAGGAGAGGTGGATTTTTGACCACTGTTTCTCGTTAGTCTTCTTTTCTTCATCATTCTTCCCAGGCATCATTCTTCCCAGGAGACCTGGGGAGATATGGTAGGTGTTTTAGGAAAGATAAAAAGGGTCAATACCATCCATAACCAACTGCATCACCAGAAACGGCATCAAACTGCCCTCCACATAGTGCATGAAATACTTATGGCGCATCCACTCGTCCGTCTCGCCGCCGACCTGGCCTTCCTTACCCTCATGATACCGCTTCGGAACCAGCTTATCGCCATCGAAGTGGTCGCACATGTATTCGAGGATGACGCCCGACTCGGCCAGCACCAGCGGCGACGATGTGTTCTCGTTTTCGAGCGTGATGACGGGGGATTTCCCCAGCGGGTGGATCTCTTTCAGGGCGGGCGGCGCAAGCATGTCTGCTTGGCGCTTATAGACTTTCAGGTCATAGGAGAGGTTGAGCTCTTCGAGGAGCCAGACGACGCTCTGGGCGCGGGATTGGTTTAACCTATTTTCTCCCGTTACTAAGAAGAAGGCCAGGGCCGCGGAGGAGATTGGGATGGATGATGTACCAGTGGAGGGTGATCTTGGTGCCCTTGTTGTTATCAGACATTGTTGTGGATTTCGCGATTTCTTGTTGCTGCTGTAATCAATAGAAAAATCTGTGACAGGATATGTGAAGCTTTTTAAATAGAAGACGAGTGATCCAGCTCTTGATTTCTTGATCTGATGATTTGGTTAATAAGCTCGGTGGTCTAGACGGCATGAGTCAGAATCTATATGAGCACGGCCTTAAAGCAATCAGATTATCCCCCATGATTCGGACATGATTAGTAGCTATAACCGAGGTCAATACGGAGTATCATTCTCACCAATCACTCACCTCGTCCAGGGGGCAGACGGAGCTCGGGGTTAGGATAGAGGTTGACAAACCCTACGTCATCGGCCTGGTGGATCCCTACTCTATCGGTAGGTTGCCCCGATGATTGATTGTCGTTCGATCCGCGCGATCTAGTGTCGACGAGGGTTAGTCTTCTACGGTTGTCTTTGAATGAACGGGATCTTTTCTCCTGTCTTTCTTCTATTCTGGCTTCTTGCTTGTACATTTGAACCACCTGTGTATCGTCCATGCCTGTGACAATGTGAACAGATGGGAGAGCAGAGGCGGTTGCAAACATGGTCGATATATCTATACTGGAGTAAACGAAAGCCTCGAGTCGAGGAACGAACGAGAAGACAGAGATGGAACGGGAACACAAGTGATTTCACGAATCCGAAGAGTCAACCTTATCCTCCCCCTCGGAGAGGTACTTCGCCCGCAACCGCTCCATAATCAGCTTGACTAATCCACCGACGGTCTTCGCCTTGGATATATCAGACATCCCGATTTCAAGCCCCATATTGCGCAAAACCCAGTTCTTAATCTCGATCGACATCAGCGAGTCGATCTCGATGTTGTCTCGCTCATGCGGCTCCATTTCCTGCGCCTCGGCAGAATAGGTAAGTATCAACCGGAAAACTTCGTTCGCCACCAGGGCTTCCATCTCCCCCTGGAGAAGACTATCGGGATCTCGCTCGATCCGGCCGATGATCTCTTTGACATGCCCTGGCCCACAGTCGGTGGATGCTGCTCCTTGGTTTGGTTCCAGATGCTTATACATGGCCGACCGGGCGTCAGGTGGGAGCAGGGTTCCAGTCGTGGTATCAGACAAAGGATGGGTTTGGCCCAGGCCCGTTATCAAGGCCGTGCTAACACTGGTACCACCGGAAGGCAATGCCTCATCCAGCGAGCCACAGCACTCCAAGATGGCCAGCTGCAGCCCCTCGAGGACTTCTGCCTCACTCAGGACCCAGCACCCAGCACTGCGTAATTTCTGGAGTAGCCTCGCTTCTCGACTAACGAACCCGACATCCCCAACTGCACCAAGCACGAGAGCAGAGGAAGGGAGTCCCTGCTCGTGTCGGTATCGAATAAAAGCCTCGATGAAGGTATTAGCCGCGCCGTAGTTTGTCTGCTTCATTCGTCCGCAGGTACCAGCCAGGGAGCCAAACGCAATGAAAAAGTCTAGGCTCTCCTGGGCAACTGCTTGGTGAAGGTTCCACGTCCCCTGTACCTTCGAGGCCAGCGGTACCTTCCACTCATCATATGTCATGTCGCTGAATGTTCGATCCTGTGAACAATGTCAGCCAACCACCGCGCTAGGGTCAAATAACGCCTCTTTCATTTTGAAAGTACCCACCTCCAATGACATCGACAGGTGAAGAACACCCTTCAATGGTCGATTGGATCTAGCAACAGCATCCGTTACAGATTTCATCTCAGTGACACTTCCAGCAATGCATTCAACATGGCATCCTAAGATCTCGAGCTCTTTGATGAAGTCGCGGTGCTCGTCAGAAGCGCCCGCCGATCGAGACAGAAAGGTCAGATGACGCGCACCATGTTCCACCATCCAGGTTGACACGGCGCGACCGATCCCTCCTAGACCTCCCACAAGGAGATAGGAGGCATCAGGGTTGAGCCGCAGCCGGGGCCGGACGGTAGAGTTGTTCAACTCAGACGTGTCTTGAGGCATCCGGATGACGACCTTCCCAATGTGTGTGCCCTTCTGCAAAAGACGGAAGGCCTCGACAACTTGGGTTGCGTCAAAAACGATAGAACGGATTGCATGAACCTTACCCTCTTTATACCATGACCCGAACTCAGTCATAAGTCTGAATCATAAGAACTGATTAGCTGCAAATACAATTAATGTACACAACGTAAATAGGGAATATATGATTACCTGTACATTATTCCCATATCCAATTGGAGTAATCCTATCATGTCAACTCCAATAAACTGCCGGTTGTTGATGAATGGCTTCAAACTCAGCGTTCCATTAGTCAAGAAGTCGCGTTTTCCAAGCTCAATCATCTTCCCAAGCGGAGCTACACAGTCCCACGAAGCGTGTAGAAGTTTTCCAGCCAGAGAGTTTAGGACTAGGTCAACGCCCTGACCATTGGTCACTTTCATCACGCCAGACCGAAAGCTATCACTGCGGGAGTCGAAGATTCTGTCATGAGGGATGCCCATTTCCTTAACTAGGTAATCAACCTTTTCCTGATTTCCGACTGTCGCAAATACCTAGGGTAGGTGAGCAAAGTATAATTGAGCACAGAGAGAGATCGCAGACGTACTTCAGCCCCGATCATTTTGCAGATTTGAATAGCAGCAATCCCGACTCCTCCACATGCCGAGTGGATCAGAACAGTCTATGATTAGAGACCTCGTCAGTAACCAGGGCCTCGAAAGTCGAAAACCAAATACGCAGGGGAAGGAAAGTTGAGAAGATAAAGTGAGACACACCTGACCCTTGCGGAGCGCTCCCACATGGAGTAACGAGTAAATAGTGGTTGCAAAGACTATGGCAACCGCGGCTGCGTCGCTCAAATCCATGCCATCTGGAACCTTCATGCAGTGTTGACGCGGAACGACCACCCGGGTGCTGCAAATTGCTTGACTCGTAACCGTCACTTTGTCGCCACAGTGTAGATCTGTGACCCTTCGGCCCACTCGGCGAACAATACCACTACCTTCCATACCCAGATCGTCTACACTGCCAAGGAGACCCATGGCAACCATCACATCCTGCAAAAAAAGAGATTGATTAGGTTGGATTCCAACTTTACTGCGGGCTGAGACACATACCTTGAAGTTTAATCCAACGTAATGCATGTCAATATCCACTTCCTCATCACCTAGAGATCCTCCTTCGATCTCAATCCAACGCAAAGAGTCCAGAAGACCAGGCGCGTTAATTTCCAGCCTCTTACGGTCAACCAACCGTGATGCACGAAGTGCGCTGTCTTCAGACTCCCCCCAAGCGAATCGAGGAATAAACATGTTGCCGCCATAGAAGCTGTATTCATAATCCGGTGCCAACCCAGGAACGCCTTCATCTTGGGACCGAGTAATGATATAATCCAGAACCCGGGCGGAATCGATAGTGAAAGAATCGACTTCCAGCGTGTAGAAGGCCATTGAGGATTCAAGCCTCAGGCATCGCACGAGCCCGAGGGAGAGACCATACCTAGGGTCGGCGCAACCCATCTGCGTCGCGTGTGTGACCCATAGAAGGTTGCATCGTTTGACCTTCTCCAAATACTGTTTCAACAAGTTGTATCCTTCCGTATTTATGTCGTACAGGAAGGCGCAGTCGGCATCTAGTAAGAAGATGTGCCATCCATCCGCAGTAGGTTCTTCATCTAGAGTTGTCCATCTAATTGGGTAATCGAGGTCCGTGAGTTCTTTTTCCACTATCTGCGACCAGATACTCGGTGTCCTGTTCTTCACAACAAGTGACACCGCTGGTTTGGCTGATGAGTTTCTCGGAATACGGGATATCATTGTGCTTGAGTTCCGATATGGTGCTTCTATATCATCGACGTATATTTCCGTTCCTGTGAACCTTGCTGCCTTTAGCTTCTCATCCCACACAGCTGGACTCACGTATGGTGCGTTGACTCTTCCATCATCCGCACCACTCCACCAGCCAGGAAGGGTACCCTGCCGAAAAAGTCAGCTATTGCCTATCTTGGGGCTGTAAGGCAAAGCTTGCAAGCATACCATGATGTAATCTATAGTGGGGAAATCTTTGGGGCACCGTTAATATTGACCCAAGGCCATGGCAGGGTTGTTGATACTAACCTGGGTTGAGTTCGTGCAGTAGCAATCGTCCACCGGGCGCCAGAAGCTTGTGGACATTTTCTAGGGACTTGACAAGGTCTGGAGTTGCATGTATAACCTAGCGGAAGTCAGCATACAAAAGGCATCACTACCATCGAGCGGCGACGCAGACATTGGACGCGATAACTAAGTCATAGCCATGAGGTACGAAACCCTGATGGCATGGGTTCTGAGTGATGTCCAAAGTTTTGAACTCCATGTTACGCTGACCCTTGAATCTCTCCTCCGCTGGAAGTAGGAATGCCGAGGTCACATCCGTGTAAGTGTAACTGGCATACTTTGGCAACCCCGAGACGCAGAGGGACTTGAGGGCCAACGTAGCTGCGCTTCCGGTACCAGCCCCTATTTCTAGGATCCGTAACATAGGATTAGAATGGCAGAGCAATCTTAGGAAATAGTCCCAATCCGAGACTCTTGTTGTGGACTCGTAGAATCGCTCGAGCAGGTTGTTTTCCAAAAGGATAGTGAGGACGGAAACTTCCCCCTGCGCGATGCCCAAGCAATTGTTGTAAATCGCACCCAAGGCTTCCTTAACTACCACAGATTCTGTTTTATCAAGCAAGGTTCCCAAATACTCGATACGGTTCAACCTTTGCGGAGACGACCACTCGGCCCAGGCCTGAGAGTCTGGGAAAAGCTGCCTATGTTTCCCCTCAGAGACATGAGCTGCTTCCGTTTCAACGAGTTGCTTCCATTTGGTCAGATGAGGAAGTCTGGGGACAATATTTCTGAGCTTTTCAGCCGTTTCCAGAAAATACAAAAAGGCCATCTCAGTGTATTGTTGACAATTTTCGGCAAAAGCCTCCTTCGTCAGCGGACTTCTCAGTAATCCCTGAGAATTCTGGAAATCGATGTCAGGCATCCACTGCGTTTTGCTTGTCAATGGAATTTGCCGGTTTCCTGCATCGAGGTTCCTATGACAGAAAAACTTCGCTCGGTTTAGTGATATAACGGGGTGATTCTCATGTGTGGCAACTGCATTGCCACAAACGCTGCTGGTCGAGCTGCTTTCTATATTGACTGCCAGTGGCATTTGATTCCCACCATGCCCCACGAAGACGTCCTCTATTGACACGGGGATCGCACCGCCATCAAGCCTTCGTGACATGCCTGCAGTTGAGGCTACACTCATTAGCTGTAGACACTGGTCGATGACGGTTGGATGAGTGACATAGCGACTGTCATGAGACTTTACTCTGTCTGTGGCAACTCCAATTGCGCTTCCACCCTTTGGGTCTGCACGAATGGATTCTAGTCCGCGGAAGTGCGTGCCGTAAGGTAAACCAAGTCTAGCGATAGCGTCGTACCACTTCTCTGACAAAACCGGGCGGCAGTACTGACTGTCGTTTTCGGGGAACTGGAACCGATTGTATATGTGCTCCTCGGGTCCAGCTTTCACCTGACCACTACAGTTCTTGGTCCAAGACGTGCCATCGTAACTCATAATACTGAATGAGTACCAGTCTGACTCCATGTAGTCATTCAGCATTACCCGCTTCAGGCTAGTGACCACCTCCACGGGGTGATACTCTTCTAGTAATAACGCGGCCTTGAAGACCACGTTCTTGATGCTATACCCATGAGCCTGAGCAGCTGGGGCCAACTGCTGGATTGCCTCCCCCGCGATAGCTATATATCCGGCACCGGGAAAGATGATCTGACTCTGTAAAATGTGTTCGGATAACCACGGAACGTCTGCTAGACGGAGAAGGTTCCTCCACATCGGTTCCATTTCACTTGCCTCTGGGCAACGCCGCCCGAGAAGCTCATGGTGCTGTTCACCACACAACCTCCATTGCTGCGCCAAACGACTTTCTTCCCAATAGGTGTTTGCGCGCGACCATGGATAAGGAGGAATATCAGACAACACCTTTCCTGATCCGTTCACATTGAGAAGCTGCAGTGTGGTCCCCCGTATAGAAAGGCTGCCCACAACGGATAATAATTGAGATTGACAATCATGATCATCTCTCACAAGAGTGGGAATATAAACCGGAGGCATTTTGAACTGAATTGTTGCGAATATTTGCTTGAGTGGCCCGGACAACGCGGAGTGGGGTCCGATCTCGACGAATAAATGCTGCTGGTCGTGCTCTTGGTGCTGTAGTAGAATACTGACTGCTTCGGTGAACCGCACTGGTGATTCCAGATTCTGGCGCCAGTAGGTAGCATTGAGCTCTTGGGGGTCCACAATTCTCTGTGTAGTTACACTTGAAAACATAGGCACCATGGCTTCGCTATTCTGGCATATGTGAGCGGTGATAAGTTCTTGATATTGCTGCCCTATATGCTTCATTTGGGGAGAATGGTACGCGATTCCGAGTCGGAGTATTCGGCAGAAAACATCTGGGTTTTCAGCTCTGATGCGACTGACAGTCTGCTCGATACTTGGCTTTGGTCCGGAGATAGTCACACTGCGAGGGCTGTTTTCGCAGGCAACTACCACATTTTCTTCGAGATAAGGCGCAACCTCAGCAGAGCTCAGGCCAATGCCAGCCATCTCACCTTCATTCTCCGATTCACGTGTGTTGACAATAGACTTAGCAAGCTTTCCCCGAAAATAGGCAATAGTAATTGCTGATGCGGCGGTGATTGCGCCAGCTGTGTATGCAGCGGCAATCTCTCCACTTGAATGCCCGATCACCGATGTTGCTTCAACACCCCAAGACCTCAAGAGATTTACAATGGCAATTTGTAGGGCCGTGCAAAGTGACTGGCACACCTCTGGGTCATTTGTTTGAGTACCATCCATCCTGCAAAGTTCCTTCTCAAGGCACCACGATGGGGGCTTGTCAGTAGACATCAGGGCATGCTGCAGAAGCCTTATATCAGACCTGACAGATGCGTAGGTCTCAACCATAGCTTTTCCCATTCCAAGCCAGTGAGCACCCTGGCCTGTGAAGACGAAATGAATCCGAGGTGCAGATTTCGAGTGACTGTGATGAAAGTTGGATCTCTCCAGGGAACTATCACCCCGTGCGACAGCAAATGCTCGATGCGACAAGTGTTTGCGTTTTGCGCTCAAAGTAAACGCGAGATGCTGCAACTGACTTGGATGTGCGTTGCTATAGTCAACTATCTGGTCAATCCGCTCTTGTAGGCTCGTGTTATCCCTAGCTGAAACGAGGAGGAGTTGAGAGCGGCCCTCTACAGCAGGATGACAACCAGTGTTATCAACCTCGAGGCCAAATTCGGAGGGGGCTTCCAGAATGACATGTGCATTAGCTCCTCCTATTCCAAACCCGTTAATGCTCACCCGAGCACGTCGATCCGCAGGCCATTGTAGAGGCTGTTCGGCGACCATTAAATGCTCTTTTTCAAAGGGGATCGCAGGATTCGGCGTCTCGAAATGAGCATTTGGCGGAATCACTTTGTGCTCTAAAGACAGAACCGCTTTTATAATGCTGGTAATTCCAGATGCACCCTCCGAATGGCCGAAGTTTGGTTTGACCTGCGTCTATTAGTGCTGATGGCTTGTAATGGCTGCTCGGTACAACTTACAGCACCAAGAACCGCCCCCTTACCCCCCAGCACCGCAGCAATGGCCGCTGACTCTGCAGTGTCTCCCGCCATTGTTCCAGTGCCGTGGCACTCGAAAAGCCCAGTCTCGGCGATATTGTCAATATTGGCGTTTCGGTATGCCGTGCGGATCAATTTCTCTTGTGTCTCGGAAGACGGCGTGCTGATCATGGTAGAGCTCCCATCCGAATTTGTCGCAGTTGATCTTATGACGGCCCTAATTGGATTATTGTCTCGAACAGCGTCATCCAGCTTTTTCAAATACAGGCAGTTGACGGCCTCGCCCCTCCCATACCCATCCGCCTTCGCATCAAAGGTCTTGCATATACCGTTAGGAGAGATGACCATATTTTCTGTCATTGTCGTCGTCATAGTAGGAGCAAGAATCAAATTAGTTCCAGCCACTACCGCGGCGCTACATGTATCTGTAGCTAAAGCTTGACACGCCTCATGAACACCGACCAACGAAGACGAACACCCTGTCTGGATGGTCATACTGCCAGTGTGTTAGATGAAACAAACAAGCCTATGGGACGAAAAGCCTGGCTTCGGAAGTCGGGGATGGGGGTGCTGCTGCCACACTGACCTGGGCCCTCGGAAGTCGAACTTGTATGAGACATGGTTTGCTAATGCGAATGCTCCCGTACCAAGTGCGTGGTACCGGTCCGTGCTCTGCGCATCCTTGTGACGGAGATCTAGCCAGTCCTCTCCGAACGTCCCGACATAGCATCCAATATCCCTCCCCTCCCAATCGGTCTCTCCCGCATTCTCTAGACACTCCCATACTACCTCCAAGAGCAGGCGCTGCTGAGGATCCATACGAGCGGCTTCATGCGCGCCAAGGGAGAAAAAGGGCGCATCGAACCAGCCCGGATTTTGGCGGAGAAAATATCCTTGTTTGGGCAGGGGCTTCTTCGACGTGCTGAATGCCGCAGCGTTGTATCGGTCTGGAGGTACGGGGCACAGACCGTCCTTCTTGCTGAGTAAAAAGTCCCAGAATTCTTCGGCGGTGCGAACATCACCTGGAAGTCTCATTCCCATTCCTACTATAGCAATCGGAGTCGATTTGTCGGCGGGACGATGTCCAGCATACTCATTGCTTTCAGGCACATGATGTTCACCATCCACACAATATGTGCCTTGAGTCACATTGTCTGGCCGAAGTGGGTGCTGTGCAGAGGGTCCATGAGAATTGCCCTGGTGCCCATCTACGTCGCTCGTAGATTCTCCTGGATAAGGCTCAACGGCGGGTGCTGACATTATCTTGAATTCAGTGTTGACTTCTTTCGGGGATAGAAACAATGGTAGAATGACAGGAATTTCCAGCGGTTTGCGGGGGGGAGTGTTTATCTAGTTCCCCAATTGGGAATATCATCGACATGACACCTCTCATTCCACCCACCAAGAGTGTCATTTTTACAGTCACGACGTTAGCTACATCATGATGTGAGGCGTTATCTACGACGTAGTAGACAAGGCACATCGTGTGTCAAGATGCACTGTACTCCCCTCAAGAAGCGGTGAGACGCGATGAGTGCAATGCAAGAACTGCATGTATCACATTGGCAACATGATGCAATTGATACCCCGCTTATAAAAAATTTGTGAGAGAGGCGTTCACAATGATTCAAATCCTAAAGAACATGATTATAAGGCATTACCAAATTTCACCTGGTGGGACCACGCATCACTGCAAGATAGGTTAAGGAAACTATTTGTTCGTCACTTTTATTAATTGCCCCAGATTAACAAAATCATGTGGCTGCCATAAACTGTCCGTGTAGTTAATATTCATGGTATGAATAGAAAGAGATTCGTGATGAGGTGGACAAAGCCTGTGACATGGAAAGGTGTAAGAGAGAAAGAAGCAGGTTCGATGTCCGAGAAATTACCCTTTCGAGCATATCATCTGACTGGTTACAACCACCAACATCCGCCATTGTTGAATTCTATTACATTGTTACTGATACAAGCAAAATCCCCTCTCATATATATATTGAGTCATCAAACAATTCCGTGCTGGGGTCTCTGGGACCAGGCCGTATTCTCGAACCGGACCTATACACCTTGGTTCACCATCTATCTTGACAGGTATTATATTGAGGTACCATGGCAGGCCTGTCACCTAGTATATCAATGAGAGCTATAGATTAAAGGGAAATTCTTGTCTCTGGTTGTCTGGTACTAAACAAGCCAGAAGGATTAAAGCGTGCAGTCCCAGACATCATGGATAATCTTCATCCTTCTCTGGCAGGTAAATCAGCTTTAGAAGACCCATTGTCTGGCACATCTTAAGTCTGCTTGGCAGGTATTGTGGCGTCACTAATTGATTGGTATTTTGAGAAAGTTCAAACAAGTGGATAATAGTCCAGTCCATTGTCGCATCAACAGACAAATCACAGACTGTGCCTAACTTATCCCCTGCATGATTAGAGAAATGTCCAGACGCGACATAGCTCCCTTGCTTCTGTGGATTGCAACCGGGGTCATTGCCTACATTCCCACTGTCCGCTCAGTTGGATCTTTTGTGCCTTTTCACCCCGCGAGTTCGAGCCAATATTCCCAAGGATGGGATATTGTGGTTCATCATGGAAGACAAAGTCCAGCGAATTTCTGGCCATGGCTCCAGTGATCCCACTTCGAGCGACCGTGTGGCCAATGATAAGACACCTGAACTTACAGGTGTACTGCATCCTCTGGAGGAGAAAAGTTTAATCAGAAAGATCGACCTGAAGTAAGTTCGTTGATAGACATCGGTAATGGTGTGACCGTCGCTAAATGACATAGCCTCATGCCGCTTCTTATTGTGAGCTATGGTCTGCAGTATTTGGACAGTAAGGACACTAATCTATGGCGTCCTCTGAGGTTAATGCTCATGGCATGTGTAGAAACGAGCCTGTCTTACAGTGCTATTCTCAACATACAACAGGACCTCGTGCGGTCACCTTTTTAGCTTTCGATGATACAAACTAATTGAATGTAGGGCCTCCAAGGACAAGACTTTAGCTGGGCGTCTGGAATCTTTTATATCGGGTATCTTGCGGCATCGTATCCGATATCCCTCGGGTTTGTTCGGTTCCCATTGGGAAAATATCTAAGTGTCTTCATGTATGTGGTGGTCATCTTGGCCCAAAATTGTTTGCTGAGTTCCCAGCTTTTTATGGGGCATCGTCCTCACTCTGCACGCCGTCGCGGTTAATTATGCCAGTCTTATGGTTCTAAGAACCCTCCTTGGTGTCTTTGAAAGTGCCATCAGCCCGGGATTCTCGATGATCACGGGTATGTGGTATACACCACCGGAGCATGTATCTCGGCACTCGTTCTGGTTTGCAGGCAATGCCATAGCCAGCATAATCGGGTCGATGATCGCATATGGGATCTTGTATTATGCGGGAGATTTCCCGCAATGGAAAGTAAGTCAAACGAGACAATGCTATTATTCAACGGATATTCACTCCATCACAGCTGCTGTTTCTCATATTTGGTCTGATTACTGTTGCATGGTCCGTCCTGCTTTGGTTTTACTTACCAGACTCCCCATCGAGCGCCCACTTTCTTACTTCTACCGAGAGGAAACTGGCTTCTTTACGTCCGAAAAAATTCCAACGTACTACCCAGACTAGGAAATGGAACCGGGCACAATTCAAAGAAACATTCGTTGACCCGAAGACGTGGTGGTTTCTAATATTTTCGTTGATAATTTCTATACCAAACGGTGGCCTCACCAGCGTATGTTTCTTCACAATGTGTGACCTCAAATCCTCCGACACAAAGAATGCTGACAGGACACGGTCATAGTTCAAAACGTTGATCATCAGCGGCTTCGGTTACGACAAATTCCAAACCATTCTCATGGAACTCCCGGCAGCAGCGTTTCAGCTCACGACAGTCGTCTTTGCAGCCATTGTCACCACTAATATTCGCAGATCCCGACTATTCGTGCTGAGCGGAATATATCTAATTGCAATAGCCGGTGTTCTCATGATCCAGCTGCTCCCGAGCTCAAAAAAGCTGCCTCGACTCGCTGGCTTCTGGTTAACTACCAGCGTGTCGCCGGCATTTCCTCTGATGATGTCCTTGTTTGCAAGCAACACAGCAGGGTTTACCAAAAAGTCCAGCGTCGTGGGTTTGATCTTCGTGGGCTACTGCGTTGGAAACTTCGTCGGGCCCCAGTTTTTCAGAAGCGAGGAAGCGCCGGGATACGATGTAGGTAGGGACCCATGAGAGCTTACCACATTGAATACTTACTTGGTGGTAAACAAACAGACTGCATTCGCGACTATTCTTGCTTGCTCCGCTATCGTTTTTGCAATTACGCTCGTATTTCACATTTACCTGCGTCGCGTTAACGGGAAGCGAGATCGCGAGCAAGGCGTATACATTGACCCGGAGGAACACCGCGAGGTCCATCTCCAAGCAGATGAAGAGTTGGATCGGGTGGATGAAACAGACATGCAGAACAAGGATTTTCGATATGTATTGTAAAGCGTGAATGTTCGTATCGATCATCCCAGTGATCTCTTGCCTTTCCCAGAAAGTATCTAGAGTTGGGACATGCAGATCGGAGTGTCTTCCACTCCATGTGCAGAATTATGTATCATATAAAAGTCATATCATAGTGGATTCCACATATCATCCATCACAATCAAACAAATGCAGAAAAACAAGAGCTATCAGACTGACCTTCCGTCCACCCAACACACTTCCAACAGCTTAACAAATCAAACGGGTCATACTTGTTCTTAATACTAACCAGCTCCTCATAGTTATCGCCCCACCAAGCTTCCCTCCAATCCACGGTAAACGGGCTCGCCTCACTCGCATACGCACCACTCCTCGGTGTGATGCGCGCAAACAGAGCCGTCATATCTTTCATAATGGAAATTTTCTCCTTGCGCTCCTTCAATGTAGCATTCCAGGCCCAAGAAGCACCCACACCCGTCTCCCAGACAGCAGAGCGCCACGCCGGCGTGGCACTCGTAGATCCTTCAAGGTAATCATACAGAACAGGGCCCACGACCGGAATGTATGGCGACTGGCCCTGCTCCAAAAGGAGCGCAAAAAAGCCCATCAGATTTTGGCGACCCTCTGCAGTCTCGAAAACAGCCTTGGGGACAAGACGGGTGCCTACAAAATGGGTGACTCCGACGCCAACAGCGCCCGACGTCACGTACTTCTCGTAGAACGGGTACCAGGACGGGAACTCCTCAACGACAGCGGAGCCGCCCTGGGACTCTGCGTAGGCGACCACTTCGGATAGGGACTTCTTTGCTTCACTAACTGACAGTAGGGGGGATACATTTACCAGTGTGTTACCAGTGATATGGCCACCCCAGCCCTCGGCAGCCCACTGAAGCGTGTGGTTGACGACGATGTCCAAGAAAGGGAGAACGTTGGTCGGCGATTGGGGGAACTTAATACTAGCAGCGACAAGCCGGATTTGAGGCTCGACTCGGTGCGTGCTCTCCATGACTACGCCGAAGGTGCCACCGCCGCCGCCACGCAGCGCCCAGAAGAGGTCGGGGTTCTGGCACTCGTTCGCGATGCGATAGTGACCATCTGGGGTTACGATCTTATATTCCACGACGCGGTCAATTCCTAGGCCGTAAACAGGGGATAGAATGGAGTGACCGCCGCCTTGGACCCAACCACCGGAGACACCAACGGTGGGTGCGTAGCCACCGATGAGCGTGACGTTGTTTTTTTCGGCGAAGGCGTACGCCTCGTCGAAATTGATGCCCGAGCCGACGGTTATGGCGTTATGTCTGGCGCTGCAGCCTGACGGGACGAAGTCTGGGCTGTAGTTCGTAGATCTTAAGTTACGAGTCCATAGCGCCAGGGTGTCCTTGCCACTACTGCGGCCGAGATAGTCATGGCCACTGTTTTTGATCGAGAGTTTGGTTCCCGAGCAGTGGGCGTATTTGAACGCTTCAATCACGTCCTCGACGCGCTGAATCTCGAGATAATGTGAAGGCAGGTCGCCCTGGCGGCAAGTTGTATTTGTGTAGGCCGTCGAATTGGCCGGGTTGCTGTTATCTAACAGACATTGATTGTGTGGTTCTGAAGAGCACATTTCATCTTGACTGTTCATGTACCCGTTCGCACCGTCGGTTCGCGCCCACGGATTAAAGTAGTCTCTCTGGATGCTGGCGCAGGCTGCCCGGTTTGAAGCCACAGGTTGTCCATTGTAATTGGAGAAGCATGGAAGGGAGAATGGCTTGAGCTCCTGAACGCGACCCTGCGTCGTGGTGTTGAAGTTTGGCAGATTGCATGTTTTACCATCTGCGACTGCGGGCCTCGAAATTAGGGCTGCCAGCAGAAATACCAACGCCTTGAGTCGGGGATCTGTAAGGACTGTCATTTAATCGGCTTATGACGAGGAGAGATATATTGAGTGGGAATTGAAGACGGTCCCAGAGCAACGGAAGGGATGACGAGAAGAGAATGCTCACAGAGTCAGCCAGTCATCATTGCATCTGGGACAAATATATGCATGCTTCCGCCAATGAGACCCTAGACGGTTACCGCTGGATCGTTTGTTGTAACTCCTTTAGTCGTAAGAAATTGAGACATGCGTGTGTATGATTATCTTAGAAGAAAGGAGCAAATGTGAAGCTACCTTGACAGGAGAAAATATTACCCGGATATATAAACCCGATATAGTATCAACAATTCTTGGGCGCATTAACCGGGTAAACCGTACGAGTCTGTGCTAGCATAGACCATAATTATGCTAGATCAATGATGTATGATGACGGTTTAGTTCTTTGTTATGGTGACCAAAGTCATCTAGAAAATTACTGGCTGGATGCTGAGAGCAACCCTAACCATAACCATAGCGCCCACGGCCGACATAACGTTATGCTTCAGGCCTATAAAATATCACAGCTGCTCCATTAACCATACTTACACACCATCACAATTATTTCACAGAATCCCCAATAGTATAAGCCAAAAAAAATTATTTCAATATTTCATCACGAACAAAGATGACCACCACATACAACTACTCCATCCCGTCCATCGCAGCCGTCTATGGCATCGGCCTCCTCCCACACGGCTATTATCTGATCAAGATGATGACCAACGCAAAGGGTCAATCGAGCAACATTCTGTGAGACCTCCTTTCCACATATACCCTGTAAATAAAGACCAGACTAACAAAAATACGACGTGTCCAGACCTCGCCAGAACCTGTCAGATCTCAAAGGACGCATTGCCGCCGATGCCTGGAACAAGTTGGCTCGTGCACGAGGTGCGCATTTGAATGCGTTGGAGGGCGTGCCTATGTTCGCAGCTGCCATGGTACAGTTTCTCCTCCTCCCGTGTCATAGATCTTCTGGTGGTAGACAGCCCCTTTCGTTGAGAGTGCTGACTGGATTTCCTTCTGAAAATAGCTGGCTGGGAACTTGGCCAAGCTGCCTTCGAATGAGCTGAATACACTTGCGGCGGAATATATCGGTGTCAGGATTTTGTATACGGCACTGTATATGGGCGTGAGGTCTGAGGCGGCAAGTTATTTGCGGACTGGGGTGTGGGCATGGGGGATGGCGATTCCAATTTGGGGTTTGATTCGAGCTGGGAG
This sequence comes from Aspergillus taichungensis, assembly GCA_002850765.1. NCBI lineage: Eukaryota > Fungi > Ascomycota > Eurotiomycetes > Eurotiales > Aspergillaceae > Aspergillus > Aspergillus taichungensis. Next base: position 228,080 of record KZ559497.1, on the reverse strand, counting down.
GGTGATGAATGCGGATCAGTGAGTTTGCTTTGTCAATATTTGTTTTTGTAAGTAGCATAGTTCATAGCAGTGCAGTGCTTGTTCAAAACTTAGAAGATCATTGTCCGAAAAGTGTGTATCTAGTCGTTTTGCGGAGAAATCGAAATTATATCTGTATCCCCGTGAGAGACAACGTCTTCGCGCCTCTTTTCTTGCGGGCCTGATTGCTGGTTTGGACTATGTCGGTTTCGAAAGCCCACCACCACCGTTCGAATACCAGTTGGCCAATCTCCCACCCACTCGCCTGGAAAGGGTCCTGTCCGTGAACGTTGATCCCTTCGCCACCAGCATCTTCCATGTCATACACCAGACGCAGGATCCCCATCGGGTCCTGTGCCGTCTTTGGACGTTGACTCACAGGGAGATTGAACACTTGAATCAATTTGTCACGGACATTTGGCCAAGGAAGGAGATCCAGCATGGGGTGGTGACGGATGAGACGCTGGGTAGGCGTTGGCTGAAGGTGGGGAGGCAGGGTGGAAGGATGTACTTTTTGCTCGCTACCAGCATCGTCTGATGTATCGGATGGCGTCGTGGATACTGCAGTTGATATGTGGGTAACTAGGGATGGGGTGGACAGCCCAGACGACGGTGTACCCAGTTCTTTGCAGAACGGGCTGACAGAAGTGAGATCCCAGATGATTTCCGACAATCCTAGTCGTCGAGCTACGGACATGGCCGCGTTCAGGAGTGTGAGAGTAGGTATATGTATTGTATGGTCGTCAGGAAAAGTAAACAATGAAGCTTCTGAGGACTGAAGCTCTGCGCAAATGTCGCCCAGTCTGCTGTCATTATCGAACATGGACATGATGACTTGATCCTCGCCATCTCCTAAAGCGTGGCCCTGCGCGTCGACCTCTGGCCATGCATATTGAGACGTTTCACTAGTTTCGCCACAGGGAAATGCTGATATGGATGAAGGAATCAAGGACGATTGAAAGAAAAACCGCGAGGATGAGTCGAGAAAGCCACATCGGCTTAATGCCTGTATAGACTCAGACTCAGTGTCGTCAGGCGACTTGGCTTGCGCAGATTCGTCCAACGGTGTAGCTTGTATGTCATGTGATAGAGTGTCGTTCTGTAGAGCTTCAAAAGGGGATGACCCCCCTTCGCTATCAAGGAGCGACTGCGCACTATCAACAGCAAAGCAGCTGGTCTCCGTGGTAGTCTGGCTTCCCCGGGTCTCGCCCGTTGCTCGTGACTCAAGTGTTCGGAGACGATCCTTCCTTCTCTGCCCTTGAGTGAACGTTAATAGGAGCAAGACATGGTCCAATTAGACACGTACTGTATCTTCTTTGTGCCAGGATATTTAACACCCGCTTTCGTTCCGCTGCGTTTTCCGCCAAGTCGGGGATCGATAGATCAGCCGCCGTGCGTTTCGCAGACATCTTGAGCATGAGACTGATCTCTTGAGGATGTAGTTAGTGGATCAAACAAAACTGTTAAACTCACAAGAGCTGGAATGAAAGCAGGATTGACGCTCTCTCAATCTCGAGGAGAAAAGCTACGAGGGACTAAGCAGCGGACGGACAGCATAACGTTATGCTATACGAGCCAATGGGAAGAGAACATTTGATTGAACACGAGGTGACCTGCTCCCAAAGCAGCCAGCCATACTTCTTGGCAATTTGTTGTGTCTTTCATTGATGATATGCCGTGGCGACTGATCGTAGCATGAATGGTTAATTGAGCTCAATGAACACGCCGGGTTAACAATACAGATCGTGATCTTGGGCGGGAAGTTAGGAACGAAACGATTCTGATTCGTATAATTCCACTCTTGAGATACGGGGTATCTGGCCCAGTCGTTTTAATTCCTCGTCCGTCCATCATATTATAAATAGACCTAATCAACAGGTTGTAATTTAATGGGATTCGCGACAAACGCTGGACAAGATATAGTAGTAGTCCAGTAATTCTCGGCCGCTGATTGGCACTGAGCAGCAACACACGTGACCGCAATGACCGAATCGCTGCTGACTCAGCTGTAACTAACACGTGACCGTCATCGGAACCTCACCACCAGCGATAGGTCCAACGACAGGTTGGATCTCAAGATCCACAAGCTTCACATCCACAACCGCAACCATGGCCGGTCCTAGCAAGTGTATGTCCCGCTGCTCAGGGAAGGGAGACCTCACTTCAATTGAAATCGCTGACATTGATTCCCAGCCTTGATCTTGGACCCCGCTCTGCAGAAATATTACGGTATAACCCCCCTCCGACAATGACGACCTCGTATCCCGCTCTCTCGCATTCCGTCGTGCGCCGACATTGCTGTCCCGAGTTGTATCGAGTGTCTCCTTAGAATATGTACTGATACATTGCTGGGAATAGAGGTTAACGCCAACCGCTACAAGTACTTCCGCTGGACGCCGCGCAATGCCTGGTTCTCCTTCATCTTCATGGCTGTGATTCCCGGCTCGCTGGGCTACCTTACCTACAAGACGGAGGTATGTGCCTCCATCCCCTGATATTGCTTATTCGCTTGCGTCTAGATGCTACAAGCAATCGGAATGAATGGGTGGCTGACCGGTCGCGCACAGGGCAAGTGGGATCTCCGCGGAAAGCGGAGGGGTGATACCCTCTCCGAGTGGTAAATCAGTTATCAGGCGGCAGGTTGTTGTTTTTGAAAATGCCGGAGTCGTGTTTTCAGTCTGCGAGTTATCCCCCTATGGTGAATTGGTGCCGAGCAGACAGACTATCGCATCCGCTCCCTCGGCAGTAGGGGCTCGCTGGACGTGTATCTATTACCAGAATATACCGCATCGATGGTTCTCTTTTGTCTGCGATTTCTTTTGCCAGGGGTGTTCTAAATCGAAAGTTAATGCTATTCATATATCATCGCATAGGTCTGGGGTGGTTTGATCCCTGCGCGTAGTATCTCCCGAACCTGACGGTTGGACGACTACACAATGATACGGAACGGCAACAACGACCAGAGAATAATCCATTGTTCTCACACCGGGTATCCCAGTCCCAGTCACAACTCCAAGGAATAGTACAGTACAGTAGAAATGCACCTAAAAGCCCGAAAACACAGCCCCTCAAACAAACAGTCAAAAGCCAAGCAACACCCCTAGTACGGCGCCCAGCCGCGTCTTCCCCCCCGTCCACCTCCACCCTCCGGCAACCGTTCACCTCGCTTCCAATCCCCAAAGGGAATCCGCTCTCCACCGCGCCCACGGGGGCCACCGCCGCCCCCAGGCCGGCCTCCAAACCCAGGCTCCCGGAACGCGCGCATCCCACCACCCATCGGCAAGCCGCTGGGGCCGCGGCCGGTCGTCAGCGGCGGCGCAACAGACCCGTCCTCCAGAGGGGGCAAGATCGCGCAGTCCACGTAGTCCCCAATCACGAAGCGCATTTCCTGCAATGTCTTGTCCGCCTCGCTGCCCTGCATCCGGAGCGGGCCGCGAGCACCGCCTTTCTTCCCTCCTTCTTGGTTCTCATCGTCGTCGCCGTGCTCCTCGCGGTAGGGGCTGTCGCGCGGACCGACGATAACACTCCCCATGTCTTTGCTCAGGTACCGGCCTCGGGCGTCGGGTCCGGCCATCGCGGCGGCTTTCGTGTCCGGGTAGATGAGTCGGAAGCAGATTCTCGTACCGATGGGCGGGTCGGGAAGGAGAGACGGCAGGGCAGAGGCCAGAAGCTGTGAGAGCTCGCGCAGGGTGCAAGATTGCCAGGTGTAGATCTCGAGATGGGGCGGGAGGGGTGCGGCCGCAGGAGGCGGCGAGCGGGCGCGGATGGCGTTGGGCCCGCTGACGGGGCCGCCGTAGGATGATGACGACGAGGAGGGGCCGTAAATAGAGAAATCTGAGAGCGGGTGGAAGTTGTTGACGCGGTAAAAGAGCTTCAGGTGGAAGGGTGTCGTGGCCTGGCGGTCGATATGGGGAGGGTTGGGCCCATCGCGGGGAGCGGCCATTGTGTTGGGATGTGCTTGTTTTCTATTTGATGGTGCTGTCTATACTGCGCGAGCAAATTGCTTGGTAAGGGTAATTCCTGCAGAAGGTACTTCCATGCGCGAGGGTGGTGTGGGAGGCAATTCGTGGATTAAGAGGTAGTGGTTGGAGATGGGGTGGTAGTTGGAGGAGCTTTTGTCACGAGCGAGACCGCCGGCGGAGAAATCCAGCTTTCCTCCTCACTTTTAACTACTCTGACCTCACCCAGCCCGCACAGGCCACGTCTGGCATTCTCAACTTTTATCGCAATCTAACTTCAGAGAGTCTTTTTTAACCTTGTTTCTTGTACAGCTGCATCTTCAACTCGACTCATTTTGTCCGTCAACACAAAACCGCCATGGACTTCGCGGCGTTAATGTCGAAGGAAATCGCCAAGGCGAAACCGACCAAATCCGAGTCGTCCACCCCCGGCGCCAAAGATTCTCCCAAACCGCAAGGGAACAAATATGTCCGACGCGGAGATGAGGAAGCCGCCCGCGTCGCAGCGTACAAAGAAGAGCAGGAACGTGCAGAGCGCGAGCGCGAAGAACGCCTCCGCAACAAGCGAAAGCTGGAGGACGAAGAGGCCGAGAAACGACACGCGCGCGAGGAGAAGAAACGAAGATTAGCGGAAGAATCGCGCAAACGCCGAGAGGAGGAGGAGGCAGCACAGGAACGGGACCGCAGGCGACGGCTAGGCCTGCCCGACCTGCCGCCGGATGAGGGTGAGGAGCAGAAGGAGGGAGAAGATATCCCCGACGAAGAGCTGCTGGAGAAGCTTCGGGAGATGAATGAGCCGGCCAGATTGTTCGGAGAAAGCCACGTTGGTCGACTACGACGATATCGGCGCCTTGTCGAGCGCGCTCTCACCCCCCAGCAAAGGCTCTCAGATGGGCCTATCCCCACGACACTGGAGCTAGTCCCCGAGGTCGAAATGAAAATCCCAACTACGCTTCCTAAGGATATCGAGGGTCGCAAATATCTTTTCCGTCAATTGGCATCATATTTCAACATGGTGTTGGGCGAATGGGACCGGGCACTTGCGAAGCGCGATGCTTCCGTGAAGCAGAGTATGCAAGGTCGCCAGGCGTACAATGCTATGGTGCAGTCGCGGGAGAATTTGAAGCCTCTTTTTCGAAAATTCGAGAAGGTGGACCTTGACGACGGGGTGCTGGAGCATATCATGGAGATCGTGCACAAAGCCCAGCAACGGAAGTATGTCGATGCCAATGATGCTTATCTGCGGCTGAGTATTGGAAAAGCGTAAGTCTACCCCGCGCTTTTTGTTTCATAACGACAATTGTTACCATTGCTATTTATCACAACTGCTAACAATTCATAGTGCCTGGCCCATTGGTGTTACGATGGTTGGTATCCACGAACGTTCCGCACGAGAGAAACTACACCAGAGCGACCAGCAGGCGCATATCTTGAGCGATGAGATTACTCGAAAATATTTGCAAAGTATCAAGCGGTGTCTCAGCTTTTCACAGACACGATGGCCCCCAGATGACCAGCTGCAGATTATGGGTTGATTGATATCGGCGTAGCAGCATATATAATCCAGGTCATTGTTGGAGTGACAATTATAAACAACATAAATCGAACAGGTTGCCTGCAGGCTGGTAAGTGCTGTAGAGTGTTGGAATAAAATACGATTCTCTTTAAACATCCCATGGTGTTTGGGATATGAGAGCATCTCGACTACTCAATTTTCAATGTATTGATTTCTGATCGAGTAAACCTTGACTATACACACGTACCCAAGAACGCTTACTATAGAAATTGACAAGTGCAATGTTCATAGCTGGGGCCCTAACGCGCATATGAATTAATATACACCAATTGACAGCAACCACCAAGGATCTATAAAATATACAGTATGTTTATATGTCTGCTCACGCATACCAAACCCTCGCCAGTGTTGTCCAGACTCCACCTAAGCCAAATTTGTCAAAAAGTGAATAGACTAGTCCCTGGTTATCCTCACTATCGACATGGTATTGGCTCCGATTTGGGTAAACGGCATGGCCATCCATGCCACGCATCGCCTGTAAAGCAGGGCTCGGAGGCTTAGATCTGAGCGTTGTTTCATCTTTGGACCTCCGGTCACTAGAAGACGCCCCGATTAATTTCCCGGCTGTTTGAACACAACTCCCATAGGAGAAGCGTATGAGCGAGTCTCCGGTCAGACTGCCAATGATGAATAGGTCCTTCGCAATCTCCATATCGTCTAAAGCTTTGCTTCGTAAGGTCTGGCCGGAGATGATGGGATTTATGTCTTGTCCATTTGGTTGTCCGAGCAGTTCTGCGAGAAGGTCGTTGTCGAGATACTTGAGTGTACCCCGTCGACCTGTAGCGTACACCATACCGCGCAGCCTGCGGGTGAATACGCTGCCGTCATTCGCGCGAAAGGTCACCGTCGCATCGTCCTTGTTCGTGGTTACCCCGACGATCTCTGTATTAGGCAGTCCCTCGTAAACATCGTCCCATGACCGGCTTGTGAGGAAGGGCGATGACGTCAATCGCCGATATTTGGGTTTTTTTGTAGAAGTAGGCTCTGCAGCAACAGCGGCTCGTCTCATCAGACGGTACACACCGGCGTACTCTGGATATGCCTGTTGGTGACAGCCACGCAGGGGAGAAGGTCGGTTTTCTGGGGCCCATTTATATACATGAATGATTTTCTGGTCCTTTGGGGCCGATATGATGACATCTGCAGCTGAGAACCCAGATCCGATTACCAGGAGCGGAAGCTCGGGGACGGGTTGTAGGGAGGCTAGGGGTTGTAACAGTGGACGGGGCTGCAACACCTCCGAGAAGATTCCGCTGGCGAGAACGAGACGTTTACAATGGATGTTGTGGGAGCGAATATGAAATCCGGTGGCGGTTCTTGAGATCCCATTCAAGGTCTCGTGGCAACGCATGGTATCGTTAATTTGGACTGCCTCGGGATAGGCGCGGAAATAGTCAGCAGTCTCCTGCCTGCTTGGTCGAGTGAACGCCGGAAGCTCTTTTCCGTTGACCCTGCGATAATGATCTGCAAAGGAATAGCCGGGAAGTGATAGCATCGATGCGTAGCTTAGGGTTTGAATCTCCCAGCTCCCAGGCATGGGGTTTTCAACCCACTGCCCCCCGGGTTGTGACGCATGTCCAAAAACCAGGTGTGCGACGGCTTTCTCTGGTAAGCGTCTCCATTCAATGTTTGTTGTACAGCTGAGTTCCTCCACGTCCACACTGGGCCGGACCAGGGTATCTAGCAGTACGTTGACGGGCAATGCCTGCGTGGAATAGGAGAGGCGAGAGGCGGCAAAGTGCTCCGTGAGTGCCGTGACATCCGCATTCAATAAATCCGGAGTGTCCTTGAGCTTCGCATCGAGGAGAGGGTCGGGATGGGGAGGATCCGAGGAATAGTATGGGATGTTGCCGTGGAGGATGAAGGATAGAAGCATGGCCGACGGCCCGTTTCCTGCAGAGTTCCGCGTCAACTGCGATCGCTATTGGACACAGGTCAGGATCATTGCGACATACCCACGATAATGGTGTCAGTTTCCATTCCCGGCGAACTAGATGGCCGTGCCCGCCCATCAAGCACGGGACATGCTGTATCAGCCATGCGATGGGGTGGAAATGTTGCAATGGACTCGCTCGGTGGGTCCAGACATCAATAGGGCACTGCCTTCAGGTGAAGGTATAGTCGCCGCACAACCGTCGAGGGACCATAGTCAACCGTGAAGGAGAAAAAAAAAAAGATCGACTCGAGTTACGTGCAGGGTTTTAAGAGTGTCGCGCCAGGAGAATCCCCGTGCAGGAGCAGGACAAGGAAATTGCTGACAAAATCGAAACCCCAGTTTAGCTTAGAAATCCCTATCAGCGGGGGATAGTCGATCCTCGTAGAAGCTTAGTATGGCGTGCTGGTTTACGAGGTGGCGGACGCAGGTTCCTCTGGGTCGGATACTCCCCGATTGAGCTCTCTGGCGATCTAAAAAAGCAGGGAAATATTGGGCGCAAGACCCATTATTATGGAAAATCATCAAATCATATTGACCAGGCAAACCACACCTGCCAAAGCGGGTCCTATATACCTGCTTCCGAAGCATTGAGATCAGAGTAAAGTAAATGCTAGTCATCCATAGCATAATCAAGATTTCCCTCCCAAAACGGCGGGATGGACGGATCGGACTGCGGGGGGATATGGACGGATTCGGAAGTTAGGGCTTGGGGTATATGGAAGATATACCCTATGCCCTATATTCCTAATCCAGACACGGCTGACGCGTGGAGCGGACGGGCGTTTGGATCGTCCCGTTGGTCTTGGGGTCCAGATGGAAGACGACAAGTGTGAACTGGACGTTGCGCAGAGTGATCAAAGCAAGCCACTGCAAGCCTCCTGCGCTGCCATGATTGTCGCATCCCATCACTCGTGTTGTGCCGCTGGTTCTGATTGAAATAGAGGCTGCGCCCGTCGGTCTTTTTTGGCCCTCTCTGTCCGACCGCAACCATGTATCATTTGGCCAAGTCGCTGTATATGCAAGCGACTAGCAAAGAGGGTAAGAACTATCCCAGAGTTTCTGGGTGTCTGGAGTGCCCGGGTATCTGCCAACGGCGGGCATTTGCTAACGGCGACCCCTAGAATACTCCGCGCTACTACTAGGTCTTGACAACGCCGGCAAAACAACCCTCCTATCCCAGATTAAGAACATCTATCAACCCCGTTCCGATGGCGTCCCTGCCCCCAACCCCGGGAAAACCGTGCCCACGGTTGGGCAAAACGTGGCCACGATCAACCTTCCAGATATGTATTTAAAGATCTGGGATGTCGGAGGTCAAATAACCATGAGAAATCTGTGGCAAAGCTACTACACAAGCTGTCACGCGATCATCTTCGTCGTCGACAGCACAGACGTCGGCCAAGATCCAGACATCACTCGTCTTCCCTCCACCACTCGATCGAGTTCCCCGTCGGATGCGTCAGACGGTGACGCGGATGTCTTCACAGAGCGCATGGTCGGTATTGACGCCCCTGGCAGCGACTTCGGGCGGTTGGACGAATGCCGGCAGGTGTTGGAGTCGGTTCTGCAGCATGCCGATGTCGCGGGGGTGCCTATTCTGGTCCTGGCCAATAAGCAAGACCGAGAGGATTCGGTGGAGGTGGTTCGCATCAAGGAGGGTCTGGTGCGCAAGGTCTTCGAGGGGGAGACCGGCGTCGGCGTCCGCGACAGTCGCGTGCTACCGATCAGTGCACTCATGGCAACAGGGGTTCAGGAAGCCGTCGAATGGGTCCAAAGTCGAGTCAAGTGGAACAAGGAAGGCAGACCACCCATCATGAAATGATCGGTGTCGTCGGTCCCTTGCGGTGTGATACTCTAGCGTCGCAAACCCTTGACGGGTTACATTATGGTCGTTCGATCAAGATACCCAGGAATTTGCCGGGAGATCAGCAACCGTCCTGTTTTTATGGAGTCTTTCTACATTTTTGAGATGTTAAGGCGCTTGGGGGTTCTCTGTCATCTGCGAAGATACCTTGAATAGTATATATTTTAATTATTTCTTATTAATGATTCTTGTCTTTGGGTTGATTATCCAGTTGGTTATGATTATTCTCTATGACTGCCTTACCAGGCTCTCCCCTGCCGTTGTGATATCAGTTCCGGCGTCCAGCAACCGGTTGACATCTCTTCCCACAATGATGTTATATGTTTCATGTTTATCACCTTGAAAAAGAAAGATAGAGAAAAGAAAAGAAAAGAAAAGTAAAAATATAATATAGGCAAATTCTGGTAGGAGAAGGGATTGGATCAATCCGAACCACTGCAGCATTGTCGTCAGCCCTCCCCCACATCATCTATGCTGTTCTCAGACCGACGTCACCGACCTCGTCGCAGCAAATCAATCCTGACACTGGTGGTTATTCCATCACACGTTCTAGAACCCATGGATCCAAAAATGATGTTCCAGTGTTCAATCCTTGTCGTCAATGCAAGAGGCGTTGGGTTCTTGTCATGCTGACGTCATGGCAGCGTATTGCATTGTGAGTGCATATAAAGATGCACTTCGAGTTTATTGTTGTGGTTTGTATCAAATCTAACTATTATCTGGCTTAAGCCCTTCTCAGAGAGATCACATCCGCGATAATGAGCACCCAAAACTACGAGTCGTTGACCCCAAAGCAAGGGGAATTCTTCCCCCACGAGCATCCCGAGCAGGTCCATCAACATCATCCACACGGCGGTGTATGTTTGCCCTAAATCCACCAACTCACAACTAAAGCCGTGCAAGCAAGCTAACAACTGCCTACAGCACCAGCCCGGACGCAAAGTCGGCGGCAATGATGACGTCCCCGTGTCCCACGCACAGACTTTTCCCCCTGGCACAGCCCCCGCCAGCAGCTCCTACTCGCCCAACCCCTACGACACCGTCCCGGGCCAGGCAATGAACCCCAGCGTTGAACGAGCCCATGGCAAGGAGTCGACGGGGACGTCAGCCGGTGACACCCTCATGGGCGCCACTTCAAAAGATGTCAACCGAGGCCTTGGCCAGCCTGCATCTGGACAGACCAGCGCCGAACTCCACCATGATGGCCAGCATGGCCGCAAGCACCACGGCTCGGGGCTTGAGGGTGTGGGCGCCAACAAGCCGGACCGATTTGAGCGGACTATGCCTAGCCAGCGTGGCTATGAGCGGGATGAGGCTCAGGGTGGCCAGCACGGGGATAAGGGGTTTTTGGGGGCTGAGGACAAATTTCCCGAGAGTGCGGAGTCGATCACTCATGAGTGGAAGTATGAGCCCAGCACAAAGCATACGGACAGGCGGCACGGGCATGCTTAGCGTTCTTGTATATTGACTTGTTGTGTCATTATTAATTAAATTATCAATAGCAAGGGTATCATAGGTATCTATTTTCACAAACAGTAAGTTGTCGAATGGGGCAGGGCCAAGCAATAGTATGGGCCCGACGCAGATGATGGGCTAAGCAGGTCAGGATGCTAAATGAGGCCTGGAGCTTTTGCTGCTGTTGTTCAAACCATCATTTTCGCGCTCCTGTTCCACCTTCTTGGGCCAGCTGCGGGCAATGTCGATATTGGCCCGCGGGAACCACATCTCCAAGAAGATATAGAGCAAGAAGTCGATGACCACGCAGAGGCAGAATAGCTTGCCAGCCCAGACACCGCAACCGTAGTACCGCTTCAGCCGGTCAATCAGAGCGAAACTCCTCACTCGGTCACCGCTGGCGTCTAGCCCTTGTCCGGGATAGTACCCGTAAAACTCTTCCGGTCTGATATCTCCGCATATACCATTGTACACACGCTCTGTCCGCTGTGCCACGTCTCTCCAAGAGTACATCATCTTAACTTGGTCGTGAAAGCGGTCAGTGCGCACTTTGTTCGAGCGCAATGCTGCAATTGCCTTTCCGGTGGCCATTACGAGGTCGTCTTCTTCCGGTTTGGCAAATGTGGTCATATGCTGAGGGAGGACCTCCGGAATGCCCCCAACACGCGTGCATACCACGTACAGACCACAACTAGCCGCCTCGACAATGACCGTGCCAAAGGCCTCGGTTAGACTCGGATGCAGGTAGATGTGGCCTCGAATCATAACATCGCGGACCTCTTCATGTCGCACCGGACCAAGCATCTCGACCTTGTCTTGTAGGACGTTCCTTTCCAACATTTGTTCCAGGTCGATGGCTTTGGGTCCAGACCCGGCGATAATGAAGCGTACGTTCGGATGAGACGCTAATATTCTCGGGATAGCTGCGATTAACAAATCGGTCCCTTTGTTGTAAAAAAGGCGCGAGATAACAACAATGGTGATCGTGTCGTTTGGTCCCAGTAGCTCCGGTGATGCCTGTACCTCCTGAGATCCTCCAGACAATCTATCTGTTATGCGGGGTGTGTGGGCGCGTGGGCGGAAGTTCTCCGCAACGACAGCATTAGGGATCACGGATACCATCAATGGATCTAACGACGCTCGAAGGACTGTGTTCTCTTTACTGCAGAGTGTGTCAGCTTCATACAAGCAGGTTTACCCAGGGATCATCAGTCGGGCTCACCATGTATGGCTGACGCAGATAACATGGTCAACGTCACTTAAAATAAATTTCAGCAGCTTGTTCGTCAGAATAGACCCGGCGTCTGCAAATCCAAAGAGCGAGTGGTCGGTAAACACAGTCCGCAGACCCATAGTTCGGGCATGGAGAATAGCTTCGTGACAAAAGCTACTCAACGAGGCGTGTCCATGTACAATCTGAATTTGTTCACGTATAACAATGTTCCTGAAAATCGGAAAAAAAGAGAAGACCGTGGGCATGGTCGATTCGCGATAGATGACGAAGAAAGGTACATGGTAGACCTTCAGTCCATTTGTGAGATAACGGACGCCCGTTCGACCCTGATAAGCATGTGTGATGATAACCACTTTGTGGCCCCGATCAATAAGCTTCGTCGACAATTGGTAAATGTGACATTCTACCCCACCCGGCTGAGGGAAGAAGAAGTCACAGGCCATGCTGTGAGACACTGGTTAGACAGGAAGGACTACTTCTGGGCCACTGCGACTCACGCAATGTTATAAGGCATGTTGGCTGTGGGTGCACGTATGCAGATACAACCAGAATGCGTTAACTGAGTAGTTTCGCTTCAATCTGTCCATGTTCGGACACTTTCCGCAGGTATCAGCATGGATCTTGACGCTAACACTGCGCTGTGGAGGAGAAGGTCATCACCAATGCCAAGTAAAAGGGATGTTGATGATCGCCATAAGGTCCAGACCCTGGCGGCAGCCCAGGCGGTGTGTTGTTTCTGCCGTCAGAAATAATCCCCGCTAACAAGAAATATTCGGAGAAAAAAGATACCATCCGCGCAACGCTGTTGGTATTCTCCATCTACTTCTTTAAGCCTGCGCTGGTGCTGCGCTTCCACAACGACGATGGCCGGTGACCCCCGTGCAAATGCTACTTCACCTCACACCAAGAAATCCCATAAGCGGAAGAGAGATCTAGATGCCTCCACTGCCGCAACATCGACTCCGACGCCCACCAAGAAGTCAAAGAAAACCCAAAGCCCGTCGGAAACCCCTATCTCTGCCAAAGGCAAACGGAAAAACAGAAGAGGGTCTGAAGGTTCTGTCGAAGGCGGTGTTCAAGAGGACGCGACCCCGAAGAAAAGTGCTGTCGCGGCGACTAGCCGCAAAACGTCAACCGCAAATGAGGATGGCGGAGACGCTAGAGCAAAGAAGAAGTCGAAGAAAGACAAGCGGAGATCCTCAGGACATAATAACGAGGCGTCTGGTGATGCTACGGATATGAAAAAGGATGCGAAGGAGCAGAAGGACAGTGCTGAAACCTCGGAGTCGCGCAGAGAGGCACGAGCGACTGACTCTGAACCCAGCGAAGATGAGAAGCCAAAGCCGGTTAAAAATAAATTCTCCGGAGTCCTGTCGAAGTTTGAAAGATCCGCTAAGGTCAAAGAGTCGGCTAAGGTGAAGGAAGACCAGCCGGATGAGATCGAAGAAACAGGACCAGAACCCGTCATTGCCCAGGGTCTAGAACCACTACCTCAACCGGAGCCTGTCCCTGAAGAAGTCGAGAAGCCCACGTACTCTTCGCTTCCTTCGTGGCTGGCCAATCCTCTCCGTACATCGACTGAAGCAAAAGGCAAGTTTGCTGACCTTGGCATCGAACCTAAACTTCTACGCACACTCGAAGCCAATGGATACAAAGAGGCATTTGCGGTGCAGTCGACGGTGATTCCGCTACTTCTCAAGGGGTCTAAGAGCCAACGGGGTGATCTGTGTATTTCGGCTGCTACTGGGTCGGGAAAGACCTTATCTTACGTGCTTCCAATGGTGACTGCTATGGAACAATTGCCAGCTCCTAGGCCCCGAGGTTTAATTGTGGTGCCCACCCGAGAGCTAGTCAAGCAGGCCCGAGAAGCGGCTGAGCTTTGCGCTGCAGGCTCGGGTCTCCGAGTTGCCTCGGCTGTGGGCAATGTTGCGATTAAGGATGAGCAGCGCTCGTTAATGCGTGTCGACCAGGTTCACGGCCCGGAGAAATTCAAGTTACGGCAGCAGGATCAGTTGACACCCGATGACTGGACGAATTTCAGCCTGAAGGATTATATCGCCGATGCAGGAGAGCAAAGCGAGTCGTTGCCTGGCTACATCCAAAAAACCGAGCCAAACGTCGACATCCTGATCTGTACACCAGGTCGTCTTGTCGATCATCTACGCTACACAAAAGGGTTTACACTCAAGGATTTGGAATGGCTTGTCATTGACGAAGCTGATCGACTATTGAATGAGAGCTTCCAGGAATGGGTTGAAGTAGTGATGGATTCGCTGGATTCCCGAAACGCGCCTGGCGCTTTCGGCTTCAGCGGGAAGTTTACGGCAGATGTTGGCATGCCTATCCATACTAGAGAACCCAAAAAGGTGATTCTCAGTGCCACTATGACAAGGGACATCACGAAGCTCAATTCTCTTCGCCTTGTTAACCCCAAGTTGGTCCTTGTCGGGCAAGAGTCGGGTTCCGCTGGGGAAAACGAGGACGAAATGGCCGTCGACCGCCCGGATGATAGGTTTACTCTTCCCCACACCCTCAAAGAGCTCTCGGTGTCTGTGGGAGACGGATCGCAGAAGCCGCTCTATCTTTTGCGTCTCTTACTCTCGAACATTGGTATTAGCAGCGATTCCAACCAGAAACCCAGCATTGATAGCGCGAACTCGGATACGAGTTCAGACTATACCAGTTCCGAGGGCTCCGACTCCGAGGATTCTGACTCCGATGACACAAGCTCCGACGGTACATCTTCTGACGAGTCCGATGAGGACTCTTCGGAGGATAGCTCATCATCTAGCGACGAATCTAGCTCATCTGACAGCGATTCGGAGTCCGAAGATGAAGTGATGCAAGATAAGAGCGGCCGTTCTGCGGAGTCCAGCGTCTTGGTTTTCACAAAGTCATCTGAGTCGGCATCTCGGTTGTCTCGCCTGTTGTCTCTGCTTGATCCATCATTAGCCAGTCGCATCGGAACCATCATCAAATCAAACAATTCTTCGGCGTCGCGCAAGACACTTGCTGCCTATCGCCAAGGCAAGATATCCATCATCATCGCTACGGACCGTGCTTCTCGTGGTCTTGATCTGCAGTCGCTTTCCCACGTGGTCAACTACGATGTGCCACCCAGCGTCACCACCTACGTCCACCGCGTGGGACGTACGGCCCGAGCTGGTCGGGAGGGATCGGCGTGGACACTCGTCGCTCATCGGGAAGGCAGATGGTTCGGAAATGAGATTTCTCGCTCCACTGATGGGAAGATCACACGGTCCACAAAGGTAGAGAAGGTAAATGTGAAGCTCGATGACATGAAGGCCGTCAAGTCAAGGTACGGAGCGGCACTGGAAGCTCTTGAGGAGGAAGTGAAAAAGGGGGGTATGGTGAAGTCTAACAAAACGAGCGCGTGAAACGCGATTGATACCAATGCTTAAAGTCTCATCCAATTCACTTCTATTATGCTATTGTATAGAACCAATCCTACAGGAAGCACACCTTCACTGCCACCGCTGGCTATACATAGGTAGTCTAAACTCTTCATCTCCCACTGCACCCCTGTGGTCTTCCATATAAAATAGACACCTTCCATTGCTTGATCCAATTTCTCCCTGACTCGCCCTGCCGTTTAGCGAGAGTGATCGGCCCATCGTCCCCGCAAAGATAGTCCAACTTGGCATGATCGAAGTTAAAAGTCAAGATCGGCAATCCTTCTCCGTCCATCCATTGACAGTACCTGATTGGCTTCTTCCCTCATCTAATCTGTGGTTCTACCCCAAGTCTAACGGCTCGAGCAACAACACCGAGCCGAATAGCTCCCTATCCAACATTGGAAAATCCCGCAACCCACAACGCGCGCGCAGCGATGACGTGTGAGTTACCTGCTTGCTAGCACAGACAGGATTGGCCGCTCGCCTTTGCACTTGACAGGCTGGAAGTGAACCCCCCTGCTTCCCCGGAAAGTGGCACTCTGACTGGCGCAGTGTGGGCTTCAGCCTCTTCAGGGCGGGAACGAAATGGCCCTTTCCGTTTGGTATTGCTACCCTTGTCTAGGAAGTTAGTGGCTGGAGTTATGAAGTGAGCCTGTCCCACTCGAAACATGACTGCATTGGATTAAACCCTAAGGATTTTCCTAGCGCCATCCGAACATCGTATTCTAGATAGTGGGCACCCTGTCCATCACATGTAATTTCCGGTCTTTTCCTGCACTGCGATTGATAGCATCACTGTGCAGACGCTAGTTGCTTCCGATATCAGAATACGGAAATTGCCGCTCCGGGATACTTGCTTTCGTGGGAGCTTCAAAGGGCACTGCCACGCTCAATGTGAGATAGTATTGGCTTGGCAGACTTGGCCTTATCTACAGATACGAAGTTGTTTCTTCTTTAGACAATCGTCATGGACAGTATAATATATATTAAATTAGTGGCTGAGCGCGAACAATCTAACTGGATGACTGGTCTTGTATATGCTATCAAGCAGGAACCGAGGTTCTGGCTGGGTGCGATGACATTATAGGTTTGCATTTTCACTATTGTGTACTTATCTATCAAACATCTATAGCCACGTAGCATTCTATGAATTGGTCTTGTATTTCGAATATGAAGGATGTAGTACACTTCACTATATGCTCCGAATTTCTGTTTCTTGGCTAACGAAGGGTTGTTGATCCTTGAGGTTAGATATCATGGTGCTGGGTTAGTATGTGTTGGACTTGTTAATGCGACTTTAACCATGGACCATTCCGAAGTCATAGAGTATTCGTTAGGAAGGTGGTCCCATCCATAACCATTGAAGATAAATTCAAGAATTCCCCACTGGAAAAGGATGCTGTTGGAGATCCTGGAAGATGGAATGTCGCTGATAACCGGAATACTTGGTATGCATGAGTCACCCTGTCATAATAATGAGTCGAGGACCGTCCTAGCATGTCTGAAAGCCTCAAACTGTTCAGTTTAGCATTGGCATCCAGCAATATCATCCACTAGGAATGGATATATGGGTAGTATATATACCGCACAACCCCAATGCCGGATGCTTCTTTGCCAGATTGGTGAATCCCAAGCAAAATTTCCCGGTTTTTGCGCGGTATCGGCTGTTCTGCCAGCAGAAGCATCGTGGCCATTGAACCCTTGAACATACGCTAGCCACTTGCTAGATAAGGGACCCCGGAGAACGCTCCAAAGCAAGGCCCATATCAGACAGCGCACCATCTTGGTATACCGTACGTGGAAAGTCCTTGGGATCCTGAGAATATTTCACGCGAGCTTTATGCCAGTGATCAGACGACTCAAAAAGACTACTGTGCACACATGATGCTGTCAGAAAAAGCAGTGAGGTCGTCAGTGCAGATCAGTGTGAGTGGGTCTGAGAAAACATACGATCGTCCATCTATTTTTGCTTTTGATGCAGGTTGATTACCCACAATCTGGTAGTGGGTCATGAACGGCCGACAGTTTCGATCGATTTGCACACCTCCCCCACAACCGCTCGTTGAACTTCTGAATACCTTCATATCGACAAAAAAAAATGAGGATTTTGTAGATAAAATTATGGTAGACGCTCTCGCCTCAAACAGTCACGAATTCCAGTCAGCAAGGATATATTTGGGGTTTCATTATCGACCAGGGATCGTCTTTGCCTTCCCGAACACTACAACGAAAGGATTCTCGCGAGAATACCCGATGGTTGTATGATGCGACCGCAACGATCATCGTAAAGAGACAATCAGTAAGAGACAACCTTTTTCGGAGCCTGATGTCAAAGTGGTGCCAGGGAAACCATCTCACTCAGAGAACCGGTTCGAGGGCCAGGAAAATAGAGTGACGCTGTATTCCAATGGAATTGTGGGCCCATGGTCTGCTACCCCCCTTTAAATCCCCTCGCTAGCCTCGCGCATCAGTTCCACTCTCTCAACTACTGTATCATAGTAACCGGTTCTCCTTGGGATCTGACCGGTTTTGGGTCGCTTGTAGCAGCCGGATTGTCGTCCACGCCGTGCTAGTCCTGCGGGCAGCCTTTAATTACATCTGGCCTCACTGACACGGCAGGGAAGAGCACGAGAGCTGCTCTTCCAGATAAGCGAAGAAACGGTCGCTCTCGGTTCATATGAATTCATATGAAGCATGCATCGGAGGATTTGGAAGAGGAAAGGTAGTCGAGCAAGAAACTCTGATGTGATGCCATCGCACGGCAGAGGAGGTGTGGAGGGAGCGGGCGACAGGAAATAAGAGCAGTCAAACACGAGGGCGTCGGAATAGCCACAGATGAAGGAAATATATTGGACGGCGCCTTGGGGAATTTGCCTAAACTGGCAATACTAATGCATGAAGGGACCAAGGACTGGTTTCGGTGGACCATGAAGCCGAGACTAGGCGGACATGGTTACCATGATATGATGTTACAATAGCGCTCCTTGATAATGGCGAATTGGTCAATGGGGAGCCTGGCGCTGACTTGGCTTCTTGGTCAGGCAACCACACAAATTGCTTCCCCCCATCATCTGAAATCCCTCATCACTTTCAAACCACTCGACTCTCTCCACACACCAACCCTTTCGAGTTGGTAACTTTTCTGCATGCCAATATCAGCCTCGACGCCACTTGTCGCAGCCAATCTCAGCCATCTCATGCCAAAAGACATCAGTGGCGGCCCAGAGGGAACCCTCCCTTGGGAGTTTCTCAGATGATCCTCACAAGAATGAGGCGCACGGCCAGTGCACCCAGCCTAAACAGGCACTAGATGGGCGCCGAGTGGTTTGGCCCCTGGCATCCCTGCGAGCACCGCGAGGTCGCCAAACCGGACCACCAGTGAACTAATTTGACGCTATGATGTAACTAACAACCGAGTCTTGCATCTTTATCGCTAACCCCGCGAGCCCGTGAGGGGCTTCACATTAGCCCGCGTGGTTGCTCCACTTGGGCCTCACACCGTGGCTGCTGACTGGCTTATGCTCAAACCCGACTGCTATTCGGGCGGAGATACCCGGGGAAATAAGGAATGGATCGTCTCCAATCAGACGGATGGGTTGGATGTGGTATACTTGCTCCTGAAACTTATATACGACTGGGGAATCCCCTCGACGGCTGGGTTGTCTTCTCGCAAACCCTGCAGACTTTCTTCAGCAGAGTGGTTGAGTTGTTTCATCTTGGAATTTTTCATTTCAGCTTATCCGTCCTCATCATTCACCATGCAGTTGAAGGCTCGAGGTCCCAAGAAGCTTGAGCTCCGGGGAAGCCCTAGAAAGGTACTATCTCAAATTCATTCGATCCTGTGGATCAAGGACTTAGGGATTGAACATGCTGGCTTACACACCGACAGATCGGCTTCCAACATGGCCTGCAACTGCAACGTCAAATCAAGGATCAAATCTCCGTCTATGAGGAGATGTTCGATTTCACCTCCCAGGTGTCCTGGGAAACGGTCAAGGACTGTGCCAGGGTGTTTCAAGTGACTCTCCAGCGCTTGACCCCGGATCTCTACTCCGAGATGGAAGGGATCGCCGAGGGCGCCGGATTGGACGTCCTGGACATTGTCGCGCTCAACTGCCGAAGCGAGCTGGCCCTGGAGCTGCACACAAATGTTGCAGACGGCTGTACAAGTGTCTCGTGGAAGAAGAGTGAGAATTCCCGACTTCTGGCACAAAACTGGGACTGGACGTCTCTGGTGTCTGGGAATATCGTACTCATGTCCGTCGAGCGTGAGGGAAAGCCCAAGGTGTTTATGGTCACGGAGGTAAGCCACGGCTCACCCCACTCCATATACTCCGTACGCATAGTCGAACGCAATGCTAACAGTCCCTCGCCAGGCCGGGGTTGTCGGTAAAATTGGATTCAACAGCGCTGGAGTCGGTGTAGGCCTCAATGCCATCAAGGCGCGCCCGTGCGAGACCTCCAAGCTGCCAATCCACGTTGCGCTGCGTCTCTGTCTAGAAAGCACGTCGGTGGACCAAGCACTCAGCACTATATCCAAGCTTGGCGGTCTCGCTTCCGCACAGTACATCGTCCTCGCAGACAACGAGCGGTCGTTGGGGCTGGAGCTCTCGCCCCTGGGCGACTACGTCCTCGAAGAAGACGACAACGGCATCGTCACTCACACCAACCACTTCGTCGCAAATCGCTCGATCGGCGACGAGCCGTGGCAGCCTGACTCGGACACCCGGCTGCGGCGCGTGCAGCAACTCTGCAGCGAGCTGTTGGACGACGGCGTCCATGGAAAGGATGCTACGCCTGCGATCCTCCGCGACAGGATCTTCTCGGATATGTACAACATGCCGAATTCCATCTGCCGACAAGCGGATCTCACACGGCACCCGACGATGCGCAGCTCGACGCTGTTTAACATCGTCATGAATCTCGAGCCTGGTAATTCGAGGGCTGAGGTCGTGATCGGGCAGCCAGGATCGGGGATCGAGAGTTCTGTGGTGACTATGCCATGGGCTTAGATTGATGTTTTTTCCATAGCTTTTCTCATCGTTGGTTTTCTGCTTTCTGCGTTGTCATAATTAGCTCGGAGTTCAAGAGTTATGATGGTTTACAAGGCATACCCAATTTGCAGACGATATTTATCTCATATCATTTGATAAGTTCTACTTGAATCTTGTACATCAATATTTCACAAGTGACGTAAACACCTGCGAGTAAGGTCACAAGCCATGCACCGTCTATCTTCACTAATAGCGTACATTGTCATCAGACTACCATAAACAACCCGCTAAGCAGGGTTCTCTTCCTGTTCCATATTTACTTTAATCAATATATTATGTTATTCAACATTCACCTTGGGGCTTAGAACTCTGGGGAAAAGGATTGGGAACAATATATTCTTTTTCCCACACACACACACACACACGTATACATGGAGAGAAAGAAATATACATACTGTTGAAACATGCAATCAGCCAACATCAGCTGACTTGCTTGCGTTTGCCCTACATACATATAGTTTTGAACGCAGCTTCGGTAACCACCGCCTATCCTATGTTTCTATATTCTTTGGGGGTAAGTGAGTGAGTCAATTAGGTCAACTTAGTAGGAGATAGCGTGTTGTGATGTAATAAGGAAGATTGCTACTCGGCCACAAGAGATATTGTGACACGTTTGACCTACTTAAGTGCCCTTTATCCAGGGTGACACATTGTATAATTTTCAGAGTGGGCTGGCATCAGTACTTTGTCTTACACAGCAATTCTCGACCCCTGACTTACCTAGCTAGGTACACTATCACCGGAAAGTTGTCAGAGGGGTATAGTTAAAAAAGTATCAGCCATGCGCAATGTTCCATGGGTCGGTAAATAACCCCGAGCAAGGCGCAACCACAGAGATTTCAAATATACAGCGGGGCGATACTACCTATAGGCTCGCCACTGGTATTGGCAGTATACCGTGTTGGAAAAAATCCATAGGTCAGATTCTGGGTAAAGACTTGTTTCAAGGCATTGTGGACAAAGTATCACAATACGAGTCATGTGAGACCCTGAATAGGGCTGGCATATGTGTCTGAGCTGGAGGAGCTTAGATCCGGGCGGATATCTGTCAATCTGTCAGGGGCAAGCAAGCAATATCGGCCAATCTTCGGTTTTCTGTAGACCCGCTGTTGCTCCGGCCGATTCCTGACATCTGGGGTTATTTGCCACTTTGAATAAGTGGAAAGACGATCAAAACAAGGCAGTGGCAATGGGGAACTGATATCTGGTCTAGACCGGCTGTCGGAACATAAGGTTTAGCTGTAGCGTATGATGGCGGTTTTATTTCAGACTACCACAGTTTGTTTGCAGGCAACTCACGGTAAGTGACAATACGGTAAGTTATCCATCCAGGTCGGCCGAATGCCGAGTGCCACCCAGAAATTACATAGGGATATATTTTCCGGTTTTCGACCACCAAACAATCCTTCACGCCCACCATGCCTGTCTAACTCACTACAGTCGCCGGTCATAGCGAACTGTACTAACATGCTCGTGCCCTAGTATTGCATACTCCATTGTTCGCGGAGACTGAGGCAGATACCACCTGTCAATAGTACTCCTGTTGATTGACGTGGACCGTCCCCACGATGCCTCGCAAAATCGCCATTATCGGCGCTGGCATTGCCGGACTAGCCTCTGCCATTTCTCTCTCCACTGAGCTCACACCAAAGTTGTCCGACCTCGAGATCGTAGTCTACGAGCGGTCCCAGAAGATATCAACCGCAGGAGGCGCAATCAGCCTGACTCCCATCGCACAGCGCCATCTCGATGAACTTGGCGTCCTGGCGAAGCTCCACCGGATGGGACCCGAGGCGGGCGTGGAAGTCGATACCATCGATCTCTTTGCCCTCAACTCGGGCCGTCGTCTGGGTCCGCTGCGGCTCACAGCCTCCAAAGACGCGGGGTGCGCAAAATACAAGGGCCGTCGGGTGAAGCGCATCAGTCTGGCGCTCGCCATGGTTGCAACCATCGAGGACCTACCGAATGTGTCTATCCTCTACGGGAAAAGACTCACCGGAGGAAGCACGACAAACGACGACGTGGCGCTCACCTTTGAAGATGGAACGTCTACAAGCGCAGATCTGGCGCTGGGCTGCGACGGGGTGCACTCGCCGACGCGCACGCAGATCGTCGATCCGGGCAACGAGTCAAAGTATTCCGGAGTCTCGTTCGTCCAGAGTATCACCGACGCCTTGGACACATCGCACCCCGCCCGCTCGGAGACCACGTCCCTGCACATCGGTCGTCACGGGTCCATTCTGACCAGCTACTGCGACCCCAACCGGGACAAGCTCTTCATTGCGGCCGTGCTCAAAGTGAACGAGCTTCTCATCGAGAGATACTATGCTGCGCTGGAGGGGGATGCCGCCGCTCAGAACAGTATGAAGATGTCGCTGCGATATATGGTGCGCACGCAGTCGAACCAGTCCCGTCTCCCGGCTCTCCGGAAGATGGTCGACCACGCGGAAGACTGGGCCTTGTGTCCTGTGTACCAGGTGCGGCCGGGCCGGCCGTGGCACCGTGGACGCATTATGCTGCTAGGCGATGCGGCACACGCGGTACGTTTTACCTTGCCCACGCCCACCCGCCCCATTTTCATACTTCAAAGAAAAAAAAAAAAAAATCACAACTAACAGACAATAGATGCCCCCCCGCGACGAATCTACCACCCACGCTCTCGAAGACGCCATTATCTTCTCACGTACACTTTCCCGTAACATTGACCAACCCATCGCCAAGTCATTCGAAGAATTCGAGAGCGAGCGCCGCGCATTCATCGACAACGCCTTTGACGAGTCCTTCCATCTTTGGCAGCGCAATCAGGATCTCGCCGCGTCCCTCAACTACCTCAAGGATCCAATGTCACCAATTTCGCGACCCGCATCGCCCGATGTGAAGGATGAGCGAATCCCCGCGCTCTCGGTGCCGATGCCGATGAATGATAGTTTCTCTGATCTGTCTGTTTGTTCGCTTACGCAGGAGTATCTCGGGAGTCATGGGATCATATAGATAGTTTATTGCTGGTGCATGATGCATGGTAGGAGTTCGTGTGTTTTGTCTGTTCTAGGTGGGCTTGTCATGAGTCGGCGTTCTGGTAAGTTCTGATGAGATTAACTGTCATGAGATCATGCGTTACGAGATAAACCAAGATGTACTAGTATTGATATGATAATGATACGAGTTTGATGAAATTCACTTGTTGATCTATCTATATACATTACTTTGCACAGTGTGTTCAGTCTACTATCAGAAACTTATAACCAGGATGAACGGACGAAGAGAAGAGAGAAAAGGCAGGAGGGGAACTCTGAAAACGAAGGGAAGGGGGGTTTATACTCCTAGGCCCCGTGACCGGCAATAAGGCACTGAAGAATGAACGTAGCGTTATGCATATACACATAAATTGACCATTCATCAACTCATCTATCTACATCCCTAAATCAACCACCCACCCCCATCCATCCCTAGGAACTAACCTCCGCCGGATGCTTCTGCAAACTCTCATACCACTGAATCGCGGACCCCACCAAGAAAGCCCACGAGCCCCAAAAAGTAGCCAAATTCGACTGATAAACCGCCCCGGAATTACCGGACGCAGGGCCCAACACGCCACAAAGCGTGAATCCGATCCCGCCCACAAAGTTCCACATGCCAATATGCCACCCCAGGGTGCGCGGCGCCGGCAGATACCACCGCTTCTGCGTCTCGATGGCAAACAGCAGTCCGCTTGCGATGAAACACGCCCCGCCTGCCATCTGCGGTACCCAGAAAACGCCGTTCGTGACACGTCGGCTCATGTGGTTTATTATGCCTGGGAGGCCTGTGAAGCCGCTTATCCAGAAGATGGTGGCGCCGATGAGCTGGATGAAGGAGGCTTGGAAGCCGATTTCACGGATGTAGTGCGTGCGGAGCTCGGTTAGAGTCGGGAGCCAGGTGAAGGAGCGGCTGCTGGCTCTGTCGCTGTTCCTGTCTCCGTCTTCGGGAGTCTTTTCGTCTGATGGGGCGGTACCGTTCTCCAGACTGGATGGAGAGGCAGAGGCCGAGGTAGAAGGACGGTGATGGCAATGTCTCATTCTCAGAAACGTCTTCCGGTCCGCGTGGTGGTGAACACAGTTCTTCATGCTCGGCGCAATCCTGATAGTCTCTTTCCCGGGATGCCCCGGCCCTCCACCATGAACAGCTTTCTCCAGCGCCCAGCCAAAACAATCCGTCTGGTTCTCGTTGACAGCCTCGAGAATCAAAAAGAAGCTCCCGATCTCGAAGATTGTGGCGCCCACAAACGCCGACACGCCCCCCGCAGTAAGATTCTCATTCTTGAAGGTAGATCCCGGATCCTGCAGCGGCAGCCACACGAAGAAGGCATTGACAACCCAGACCACGGAACCCAGCGTGAAAATCACAGCAACAAGGTACGACACATCCCAGTACGCAAACACGGTCACCATACGGAGGAGCCCCTTCGCTATTGCGCGAGGCGAGGACGTCCGCCGGGGTAGGATGTAGACCACCTCGGGCTTGACCGGTGGTGGTGGTGGTGGGGGTGGGGGTGGGGCCGGATGTACGCTGATAGCATGGCGGCCTTTTCTGTTATCGCGGGATCGCCAGATATGCTCGATGCGAGGTTTTTGGTCTTCGCGTGGGCTGGGGATGTGCGTTTCTTTCGCCTCGTGTGGTGGTGACGGTGGTGGATGGGTCTTGTGTAGCTTTGCCTGGGTGGGGTTGAGGAACGATATGGGACCGCCGACGTGGGTGACCTCCGTTCCTGGGGAGGTCCGATACCGAAGGATGGATCTTCGGGGCATGGGTGATACTGTTTGAATCTATCGGGAGATTCAGTACACTGGGACGGTTAAGTTAAGGTAAAGTGTCGTGGGATGATGCCTGGCTGGGAGAATTGACTTTCGAGCATGTGGTGATGTCGTACAATTTGCAGTATGGTTATACAGACATTATACTGTCTATAATCTTTGCTTCGCTCTCAATGAAATAATATACATTGTGAATTTATTTTATGGTGACTGAAGAATGCACCGGTCAATACTTCTGCCCATTGACTCTCAATAAATACCATCACTGCATTAGTATAATCTCCATGACGGAAATCAGTTGTATAGAAAGCAAGAGGTTGACTGACATCATCATTTCTGTACACCTATAACCACAACCAGCATTCCATGCCCGATGACTAATGCAGTATTTACCATGATATACTCACTGACCACTGATATTATTGTATTACTATTTTAGAATAGTAGATTGATTCGATCTTAAGGGCGTCAATCTAGTAGAAAAGGCTCCTGCGCCATCCAAGCATAGCTTTAGGGCAAATGTGGGTCCGGTACTAGGCTGTTGGGAAGAAGCAGACTGGCGGAGTAGAACCACCTTGATGGTAATTGGAATTGTCTGGCTCATAATACAGGGATCTGTCTTTAAGTCTGGTGACTTCCTTTGGTTGCTCTTCTTCCGAGTAGTCACATAGTTCATCCTATTTGTTATATTCTATCTATTCAGTCTGCGTTACACCACAGGGTAGCGTTATATCACCAATTACATAGGACAATCTATCAAACCACCATTCAGGAACATTTCAAAATAAAGACTAGAAATCTCGTCTATACCTCCAATAAATCCCCCCTAGCGCAAACGCCCCAACGGCAGTAAGTTCCGGGAGCCAATAAGGCAAAGACGTGTCCCTGCCGGCATGAGCCTGATACAGAAACGGCGACACACAAATATACGCCTGGACGGCGAGAAAGATAAGCGGAACGATCGTCCACACGCGGAACTGACGGGAGGAGTAAGTGACTGTCCTCCGGATGCGAAATAAGCCCAGCACGACCATGGAATTGACCATTGCCCACTCGTACTGGTTTATATCGGTTAGGAAGACATAGGCGTCACCTTGAGAGATCGTCAGTATCAGTGTGTTTCGTATATATACAGATAGGTGAAGGAGTGACAAACCAAACGGCACAACAGCAATAGCCACAGACGCAGCCATAAACACAAGGATATACGCATTCGCAGCAGGCGTCCCGTGGATCGTTTCCCGGGCAAAGAACCTCGCAGCCGGGATGACACCCTCAACGGCCAGATTGCGCGCCACGCGCGCCATCGTAAACGAAGAGGTCATAAGGGTGCCATACGTGGACAGCGCCGCAAGAGCAGCAGCGATACGGCCCGCACCGCTGCCAAACACCTTGCCCAGCAGGACGGCAACGACCTTGACGCCAGAATGGCCGATCTCTTCCGGCGATGCGACGATGAAATACGAAATGTTCGTCAGGAAGTAGAGAATGCCCACTAGTCCCACGCCCAGGATGCCGGCCAGCGGCATTGTCCGGCGCGGGTCCTTCACTTCGTCGAGGACATACGCTGAATTATTCCAGCCCTGGTAGGTCGTGAAGACTTTGAGCAGGGCGGTAGCGTAGGAGTAGAGATCTGTTGAGGAGCCTGCAAACGGGCGGTGGAAGCTGGCGGTCGGCTCGGGCACGCTGGGGATGAAGCCGCAGAGCGCAACCAGGCCTGTGAGGATGACTAGCACCAGTATGAAGACTTTCAGTAATCCGAGGTAGTCCATGAAGCGAACGCTCCAGTCGCGCCTAGTCAGATGGATGCCAACGATGGATGCAAGCACGGCGACCGAAAGGACGCGCTTCGTGAAATCACTCGCCGAGATGTCAACGGCAACGAGGAGGTTCTCAGAGACAACGACGCTGCCGAGTCCGCAGAGCGCAAAGATGATAAAGAACCCGTACAAGGTCGTGATCAGGCGAGGCGGACGCGGATACGCAACCTCGAGGTATAACTTCTCTCCGCCGCTGCGAGGCATCAAGCAGCCAAGCTCGATCCACACGAAAAGCCCGCATAGCGCCAGCCCGAGTCCAACCAGCCATAGCGAAAGACTGGCGCCGACGCTGCCAACGCTTTGGATGATGGATGAAGGGACGGAGAAGATGGCGGCGCCGATCATGCGATTGGTCCTCGGGTACGAATTAGCTTTAGCTTTGGCAGGAGGATTATTATGCATAGCGCGTGGCCGCGTCGCGTCGCTTACAGGAGAAGGGCTGTGGAGAGAAGCCCCAAATGGCGCTTCTTGTCTTGATCATTTTCCACAAACACCCGGCGCTCTTCGTGGGTTACAGACTGGTTCGCGCTGAATAGGAGTTGTTGTGTTTCGGGGACGTCCGAACCCAGGGGTTCTTGTGGGGTTATGACCATTGCCGGCCAACGAACTGATATGACAAACTGGTCGCTGAACCGAGAGCGTGGAGTGTGATCTTATGGTGGTTTGAGGGTGTAATGATGACCCTCATGGCTTTGTTGTTCTCGTCATATGCCAACTGTCAAGTTTGCTGGTTTCCTGCGTCTCATCTCATCTGCACCTGCTGCGTGCTGGCTGACATAATCCTTTTTTGTGCATGTCAACATGAACTGTCAGACTGTTGTTCGGTCCAATTTCAATCAAAGGCCTTAAATTGGGACTTCTGCCCTAAGTTTGCTTGTCTGTATGCATCGTTTTTGGTTATGTGTTGCAGCTGTATCATTATATAGTTTAGCTAGAATACTCATAATTCGTGGGTCTTGAATTCTTTCCCACGGAATCTTACGCAAGTATATATTCTAAAGCAGTCACCCGGCCTGGTCTTAAAAATGTGAAGGTAAAATTGGTCCTGCTTCGAAAGTAGTTCAAAGAATCTCCATATAAAGTGCTGCTGCTTCACCCATCACAGATGGAATAATAACCATGTATCACAGCCATAGCACCATTAAGCGACTAGCTTCTAAGGTTTTGAGAGATGATATGAACAGCAACTACACCAAAGTCGCCCAGGAAAGTCAAATCTGGGCTTCGGTAGGTGTGGCCTTGACTGCCAAATGATGTACCATCTACTCAGTGTCATTCCAATGCGTTTCAATCAGTATTCATCAGCCCGTTTAAATAACGCTCCTAGCCCTATCCGTCAGGACGAAGACTCATGCCGAATCATCCCAACCAATTCCTCATACTCCCCCGTATTCCTCATCATACTCCAAAACACACCCCTCTTCTCCACCAACTCGGCCGGGGAACCATTCCTATAACAATAACAATTAGTATCACTGCACCCTACATTATAATCAAAACAGAAAGGCGAAGAAACCTACTCAACAATCTCTCCGTCCGCCATGACCAGAATACGATCATAATCCATAATCGTCCGCAGCCGATGCGCAATTGCGATGATCGTGCAGTCGGGAAACTGGTCGCGCAGCACGCGCTGCATATGCAAGTCTGTCTCATGGTCCACCGAGGCGGTCGCCTCGTCGAGCAGGACGACTTTGGAGCGGCGACACATGGCACGCGCGAGACTGAGTACTTGCCGTTGGCCTTGGGAGAAATTCTCACCATTAGCTGCTACTGGAGATTGCAGGGAAAGTTGATTATTTCTTCTATCTGTGGTTTCGGGACCATGGTCGTGTTCGTCGTGGTTGTGGGTATGGATGGAAGCGCACGCTGATAATGCAGATTGGAGCTCTGTTTCGCTGCAGGCGCCGAATGGATCGAGGTTGGAATGTACGTCCCCAGAAAAGAGAACGGGCTCTTGTGGGATGAGAGTGACGTTTGAGCGGAGACGGTGTAACAGGAGCTGGGTAATATCCACGCCGTCGATGGTCACGCCACCACCCACGAGGTTGACAAAACGTAGTAGAAGGAGTCCCAGCGTGCTCTTCCCACTTCCGGTGCGGCCGACTATCCCGACGCGTTCCCCCGAGTGCGCGACAAATGAGACTCTGCGAAGAACGTCTGGGCCGTCGGGTGTGTAGCGCGCCGTAACGTTGCGGAACTCGACCCGCCCCGACGTAGGCCAACTGGCCGGGGTGCTGTCTGCTAGGTCTGCGCGACGCGCCTTGTCGTGGGTCTCCTCTGGCTGAACCTGGCAGTATTCTCGTACGCGCTGGAATGAGTTAAGCTCCACTTCGAGCTCATTCATAGTGCGAACAAGCGTCAGGATCGTCTGGCTAAAACCGATAGCGTTGGTCAACGAGAATCCGACTAGACCGGGCGACCCTGACCAAAAGTACGCGACGCATCCTGCGGCTGCTGATACAGATGCCGCACAGAAGTCTGTTCGGACGGATACCCATCGATTGCAGTTGTATTGGGCTTCCGCAGAGCGAGCATGCACGGCCAGCTTCTTGGCCAGGAGTTTTTGGAAGGCCTTGTCCATGCCTTGCCGGGCTCGAATGACGATAATGCCTGACAGAGAATCGGTAAAATGGGAAAAGATAGGGGAGTAATTGACTGAGCAGAGTCTTTTTATGGAAATCTGCGCGCGTGTGTACATCTCACCGATAAGAAACCCAATCGTGCAGACGACTGCAGCCGGAAGTGCGAATATAGGCATGATAGACGCAACACTAGCTATCCGGAGCAAAAACCGCAGACCATTTTCCATCGACATACGCAACCAATCGATAATCAGCGCATCAATGGAACGTATATCGTTACCGAACCGATTGACCACCCTCCCGACGGGGTTCTCGTCAAACCAGGATATAGGCGCAGACAAAACAGCTGTCACCAAGTTTTTGTGCATCGTTCTTGCAGCAGCCCAGCCTCCATATTGATATATGAGGTTATTGGCAAGCTGCATAACGAGAAACGCTGCTATCGCTCCTCCATAGACCGTAAGATAGAAAATATTGTTCTGGTTGCCGTTTTCCCCATTGGCCTCTGTCCATATTGAAAGCCAAAAAGTGATACCAAAGTATGCAATTTGGACCGCAACTGTTGCTAAAATGGCCAGTGGTGCGTAGAAAAATCCACCAAAAAGCTTCATATACTGAAAAACTATGATATGTTCAGCACTAGGTTTTGGAAGTTTGGAGCTCTGAACTTACACAATGAACGCGGCACACGCCCTGTAGCAGACTTCTCTTTTGAAATTTTGTCTGTTTGGCTATTCTCATCCACTCGGAGAGCTGGCGTGGTCTCAGTTGGTGGTTCTGATGGGGCATCATGGATTTGGTCCTGGGTCTGTATCATATTGTCGATATTGGTATTGGTCTGTGTGCTCGGCGTGCTGCATCTCGTAGATTCCGGAGACATTGAGCATAAGAGGGAAGGTGGTTTAACAGAAAATGCTCTCCCATGCTCCAAGCGGATCGCCAGTTGGGCATCCTGCAGGGCGGCCGGCAAGTGTGTCACAAGCACAACCGTTCTGTCAGAAAGCAAACCACTGCGGAAGCATTTCTCGTAGACGAGGGACGTAGTGTCGGTATCGAGAGCAGAGAATATATCATCTAGTAACAGTACTGGCGAATGGGAATACAATGCTCTTGCTAAGGACACTCGTTGCTTTTGCCCCCCGGAAAGTGAGGTTCCCTTCTCCCCGACCAAAGTGAGGTCACCAGCGGGCAGCTGCTGGAGATCCTGCGAGAGACCGCTCGCTTCAATGATTTTTGCATAGCGAGCTTCGTCGAATGGACTATAGAAGATCACATTTTGGCGGATGGTATCATTCTGAAGCCAGGCCGCTTGGGGGACATAAGCTACATCTCGCGGACAGGTCGCAGATCCGGATTCCAAAACGGTCTCTCCTAGTAAAGATAGGAGCATCGTAGTCTTTCCGCTTCCAGTTGGACCTGTCACTACATTAAGCGCATTTTGCTTGAAGGCAACGGACACCTCCTTCAACCTAAAAGCAGCGATAGGCGTCCGTCGGAATGTCGCCCGTGTGAGCTCCAGTGGTCCTTCCGGGTGGCGTTTTATTTCACTAACGGACTCAAAAAAACGATCCACGCGTCGCAGGGATTCTGCACCCTGAGCAGTGTATCGGCTTACGTTGGACAACCACACAAACTGCGATCGTAAAGCCTCCATGATTGTCACTGACGTAAATGCCACCGGAGCCCTCAACGTGCCATCGGTAAAGATCACGAACGCCGAGAACGTGACAAGCAAACTCACCAAAGGTAGCAAATCCCCGGCCATAGAGATAGCCGCAGCATAAACACTCCGTTTCCAGAGGCGGTCTTGCTCAACCTTCCGGGCATCATTGATCGTGCCCATGGCCGCATGCTCCCAACCAAAATACTTGAGTGTGCGAATTGAAGCCAGGTACTCCGACACTTTTGACAAGCGGGCATCTGTAGCTTGCATGACAGACTGCTGGATGCGTGAGACTTTGCGCGACGCGAAGGCAGGGAGGGGCGTTAAGAACAAGAGCGTTAGAACTCCAAATAGCGACGGCCAGCCTAGTAGTTTATACAAAAATACCAGAGCAATAGTGGTTGATATGGGGCTAGCAGTAGCAACGTAGAAGATATCCCGGGAGTTGTAGATGGCATCAACATCGTACGACATGAGGCTGGTCAAGTTGGCCTGTTTAGACTTCGATGTCCCCTTTGATGTATCCGCCGGCTTCCTGTCTGCTTTTCGTGCTCCGTTGACTGAATCCCGGATCGAATCGTCATATATGTGCGAGCGCATTGCGGTCTGATAAATCTCCTGGACAAGAGAAATGTTGACTCGAACTAGAAGCCGGGTGGCAGTGAAAATATACTGCTGGTAACATAAGGACCGGAGCACGGGCCCAATAAACAGCAGAGCTATCCAGATTGCGGGATGAACAATCGCATCATCTCGCGCTTCCAGATATGCTAATAGACCTAGCATGGAAAATGGGGCAACGAAATCCATGACTGCAGTGGCGGCAGACCAACCCATCATGGTCTTGATCTCGGTCTTCAGTAGCCGAAGAAGAGTTCGGAAAGTTTTCCCACCTTTCTTGCGCTGTGTTTGAATCTTTTTCAACCATAATGTCGGTTCATCGTACGAAGGCAATGGGGGCAAGTCTTCCATTGTCAGTTCCTTCCGACAGCCTCGCAGAATCACATAAGTAATCCATTCATACGACCAGTAATATGAAAAGAGAGAGCATGTTTCCTCTGGTGATACCCCAATATCTTCTACACATGACTCCTCAATCTCTTCGTTACGCACAAGAGGACGTCGTGGTCGCGGCGCCCCCAATGCGATGGCCACCGCAGCAGCCAAGCATGCTATCAATGCGACCCGGACAGGACTAAGAAAATATTTCGTCCCTATGATTGCTAGGGGTGACACATGCTGAACAATCTCCAAAACCAATGCAATAAAAGCAATTGCATTCATGTGGCGGTAGAGATGGGTACGAAAGCGGTTATTGGTAAAGCAGAACCGCAGCAAGCCCAGCAAGAGCATATAGCTCAGCAACACCGATTGCTTCCAACTGGCGCTCTGCGTCTCAATCCAGCTAAGAGCGCATGCTGCAATCGCGACAGCCAGATGCGCAAAAGCAGAAGGTAACGACTCGGTGATTTCCAACGAAACTGGGGAATCGTCCGGGAGAGCTTTGCGTGTTGATTTGCAGGAGCGAGAGACATAATGGCGACATATGGAAAGCAACAGCACGACGCATGATACCAAAAAGGCGACTGTGTGCAGGCTCCCGGTCGCCACATAGGCGGAGACATTCTGCGCACGGCGTTGCCAAAATTGCCTGTATCAACTCTTAGCAATCGAACCGGCAAATCTTATCCGAATTGGTTCAAACGTACCTTTGCAGTGCGCCGCCACTCTCCAAGGCGCTAGTAAATTCATCATTCACGACGCCTGACACCTGGGGTCTTAGAACATGCTGAACAGCCCCGGCAAAGTGGTCCATTGTCGATGATCAGACGGTGCGACACCCAACAAAAGATATTGATGTCAGTCTTGGAGACGTGGCCCACATCACCTCCATTGGTGACGAAGAGACGGTTGTTAGTGCTAAGCAATTGACCTAGTCTCTTCTGCTATTGGGTCTTGCTCGTTGAAGGAAGCGGGTAGCCATCCATCATCCTGCCATTCACACAATGCGACCGAACTTCAAGTAGAATGCTGATGATTTAGAGGTGATTGGGGAAAATGGCCAATGCAATGGGGGAAATCGGATGGAGAGATGACAGGGACTTGGCGGCGGAAATCTCTGTGGAATTGTGGATCGTGGAGAGAGAAAAGGAAGGAACTTTTGTGTCGAACCAGGGTTGAGATTTGAGAACGGCCGTTGTTGATCTGATAAGCCAAGCGGGGTCTTGATGCCTCAGGAGTCGCTTTCTACTAGATATTATTCTGTGCTTATATTCTTTATTGGAAGGATGTCTTAATCATTCTACTGAAAATAGTATGGTTCTATAGTAATAAGTATCTGGATAATCTAAGAGAAACTTAACTATACTACTACTAATAGTAATAGTTCTTACGCATAATCTAGAGAATCTGATAGACCAAAAAAACCGATCGACCCTTGGTCATATCCCAGCACAATCTCTCTTCATACAAAAGATGTATACCTATCTACAAGATGTTCGCTTCTACATAGTCTGCAAGAATGACAGACCAGGACTACAGACCTACGTGTGAACGGAAGCAAAATATTTGAACAAAATATCTAGATATTCAAAATTACATTTAAGGTAATCCCAACTGTAGACACAGAAATACAGTCAATCAGTCATGATAAGCCTAGATCACCCTCATAAGCCCAATCTTCCTTCAGCCTCTACCAAACCATGAACCCTCTCAGTTCGGCACTGGAGCCCCTACAAGAAAAATGTTAAGCTTGTTTGTATTCTTCTTGACACGGCGGAAGACCCCCATTCCTATAGAGCCACAGCCGGCTAAGGTCCTTGACCTTTAGTGGTCTGTCACTAACAGGGTTGCCATGATTATCAGACGGCACTGGCCCCGACGCATTAGGCGTGACTTGGACTGACGAGCGTTCTCCAGGAGTATCAACCTTTTCGTTACTGCCATCCACCCCCGCAGCCGACGCGGTATTGGCCATATCCAGCTCCGTCTCCATAAACTCATTCGTCTCCGAAGCTTTCATATCAGGCCCCAATGGGAACATACTATCCATATAATGCTGATTCAATAGATGCCCCGGCCCTGACCGCACAAACAATCGTCCCATATACCGATTTGGGACGTTAATAAAGTTCATTACGCCCCAGAGACCCACGAAATCCTTAGAGTTCACATAATGCTCGATATGACAGATACTCTTCCCATCCTGCTCAGCAGTGTGCTGTGAGTGGATCAAGTCCGCACGCTTGCACTTCGTCGACCGGAAATCGAGTACCCGTCGGAATGGATTGTTGAAGTGGTTAGCAGCGTTCCCAAAGGTGTACACTTCGAGGTGGCAGAGCAAGTCTTGGGGCATCTCGTCCAGCAGCCAGTCTATTATTAGTCCACCCTCAATACCACCCTGGCTGTGGAGTATCAGAATCACTTTGTCAATCTCCGGGTTAACAAGGGCCTCTTTGATAATTGCATACGCTTCTCGTACGTCCTGGGTGGCGTAGGAAAAGCATCGTTGGATTAAGCATTCGATGATGTCAAAGACGATGCCAAGTCTGCCCGAAATCAGCCTAATATCAAAGTATTCATGAATTAAAGACCTACGTCCGATTATGAATCCCTATGATTCTTCTCCCGAATGTATATGCTAGTCGATCGAGATGCTGCTGCATCCAATGTTCCCTTAGCAAATTAGCATGTTTTACATATCCAATCAACAGAGCAAGAAAATATCAAGAAGAAAAGAACTCACCCAGCAGCAACCCCATTAACATAAACCCAACACTCCCTCCCATGCTCCTCCTCCCCATCGACACCCACCGCCGACCTCAAAACCCTCTCCGTCCCATTCAACGCCCTGTTACAAACCCAATAATTCATCCCCACCACGCCCACCCCATAAACAAGCACCCACAGCGCGGGCACCAAGCAAAGCACACACACTACCAGCGAGACCAAAAACAGCAACTGCGCAATGACTAGCACAACATGTACCACACCGCACCATAAGTTCTTTCGGGACGGATACGTCTCGTCTAGCGCGCCGCTCTTACACGGCCACAAGGGCGAGAACAACCACAGCACACTGCCCAGGTGGTGGAAGACCAGGATAATGTCTGAAGCGAGAAGGCGGAGTGGGGAGGCCGTGTAGGGTAATGGTGTCTCGTCTGATGAGCCTTCCTGGGAGGGGATGAATGATACTGAGAACATTGTGTCCGTTGTCTGGTTTATTGTGTAGTGTGTTCCGCTTTGTAAGAGAGAAACCCTTGAGGTGGAAGAGGGAAAAAAGTGAAAGATCAGTAACATGTGCTTATAGGCAGATGTCTTTGGCGAGTTCAGTCCAGGTCCACCTGATCTAGAATAAGTCGATCAACTGATGGGCGGGGAAGGCGCCAATGTCGCACTTAAGCCAGGGTATCATGTTCGGGCTAAGGATCTCATGAATGTGAGGCTTGTGTCTGGGTCTACGTTCTGAAACTAAAAGTTTTCTTTTGAAAGCCAGTTTCAGTGCGAAACGGGTTCTTTAGAGGGTAGATACTAGGGTCCGTGTTCTGGATTGTAGCTTCACATGGTGTCATGGCGCTCAGGGGTCTAAAATCACTAGCGAGAAATTAAACTGTCTATCACCGTCGTCTTGTTTTGCTTGAGGAATGACGTATTTGATCGGAAACTAGTCGGATAATATAGGGATTCTTTATGTTTTGTTTTCTTTGTTGAAGCTGTATTGTTTTCCCAATCCACCTACAAAGAATAATCTACCGGGTTATGACGAACCCTGCGCCATGGTTAAAGAACAGCATCCTATAAAGAAACTCCAACATTTCACTCTTTGTTCCAACATAATCCTCCATGGGCCATTCTCTCCAATAAATATCAGCAGTTCCCCCGCGATAAACCCATCCCTCGAGAATGTCATTATCGTAGCCACAAAGAAGTCCTCACAAAGTCAAAGATACAAAGATATAAATTCCCCCAAACCGCCCAGATCTAGACTCCTACCATCCAATTTATCTCTACCTGTAAAATAAAGAATGTTTCACTCAATCTCACATATAACCCCTCGCAGGATCAAACCGAACCCCAGCGGACATCTATACCACACCCACACCAAACCAGAGCCCAACCACCATGCAACGGGCCCCAGCCCGCCCGGTCTTCCCGAGGTACCCATTTACGCTAACAGACCTCACCAGAGCCGATCTAAACATGCTAATCGAGGCCCTAGCCGCAGACGAGACAAACGAGAGCAAGATCAAGTCGGCTATCAGACATCTCCCGCTGGCTCTCCGGCGCAATTTTATGGTGAAGCTGGTGAAGAACCCCGTAGTTCAGCCGGCGGTGCTTTGCGGCGAGCACAAGAGCCTTAATCCCTACGTTGTTAACCATATCCTGAGTCTCGTTAAGCGCGAAGTCACTGAACATCTGGGCTGCTTTGACGGGTACATGGACCATTTGGCTCCCGAGATGAAGTGCGTGATGCAGTCTATCGGCGCGATCCGGGGAATGTGGTGGGCTCCTTCGGCCGCGGAGCTGGAGCCGCCTGTGAGAGCGGTCAAATTTCAGGAGAACGGCTGTGAGGCGTGCATGTTGGCGCGGATTGTATCTCAGCCGGTGTATATGACCGATCTCCGCGGCGCGTTGTTGAGTCGCACGAGAACGAGAGGGAGTATCGACCGGCCACCGAGGCTGTTAGCTTTTGTTGATAGCGCGATCAATCGTCGAAGCAATGCGGCGGAGCTGTTGTACATTAGCGGCCAAGTAGGTTTCGAGCTCAAAAAAGCGAGGAAGCAGGCAGCCAGGCATTTCAGGGGTGGGTTGAAGGAGCACAGAGATCGTGAGCCGGCGAAGAGCGAACATTCGATTATCGTGTATCTGGATCCGGGGGCGAAAGACTCAAGCCTTGGGCCAGTGCATGTTCAAGACGATGACACAGGATACGATCCTAGATACGATCCCAGATACGATCCTGCCTCACCGGAAGCCACTTTAGACTGCGATGCGATAATTGAAGAAATCATCATGGCCTACGCCAATTTCAGCGACGGGAAAAGTTTCCATGAGGCGGACTTGCCCCCCGTCGACGACTCGATCGACGTGCCTCTCATCAGCCCGCTATCTGTCATAAAGAGTACAGGATCAAGCTTCCCTTTGCCTGAACCGGATCAACCGCAATATGATTTCTATCCGGGCAGTTTCCCGAGAGAGATCGATTGGGACCATATAATCAGCCAACCAAGTCCCTTGGAAGCATTGAAAGAAGTAATGAGAACAATCATGGAAGAGGACCCTCGTTATACGGCCATATTCGAAAGTGAGGAGCCGGCGGCTCGCTGCCGCGATCTGATCGACACTTGGCTTGAACGTAATAGGATGTCCAAATATGAGGATGCCTCCGTAGATGAGGAAATTGGGCGGGAGGGGAGCATTTGGGACCTTGTGCGTATTTGATAGCAATAATCCATTGCAAAGTCATTCTTATTCGGTTTCGCAGTCGGTAAGATGAACGGTCAATTTGGGTCCAGGTGGTTACACTGTCATCTGACATGTTCATGTGCGTATATACATTGTTCCTGTCAAAACCCGCAAGCTCTCACCTGATAGTGGGGTTTGATAGAGCTCCTCCAGGATCAACAGAATTAATACTGATGGTAATCTATGCCCCATCAACCAAACTGGTCCATGCCAAAGAATATTATAGAAAACTAGGTACAGTACAAGTGATCGTGACAATATAGACTATCGGTCTTGGCCAGTCCCGATTATTAATACAGCAGTAAAATATGCAAAAGACAGTATTGACCTATGGTGGTCAGGAGACGCCCTGCAGCTCCTAAATTTGGACATGGGTCCAAACACAATTAATACTTGGGCAAGAGAAGAGAAATTTGAACGACGAAGCATAGGGAATTAGTTTTATAAGACACTGCTGGTCACCCCGTGGTTCACCCCCTTGACGCTGGGGGACGAGAGACTGGGGGCCTTTCGGCGCAGGCGAGACCGGGTGTCAGGAGGAGATTCAGGGGAGACGACCGCCGGAGAAGCCGCGACATCGGCTTTGGCCGCAGCAGCCTGAGCCGCCTCATGTTCTAATTGCTGCTGGGAGGCAATCCGGGAGCGTTCATAGCGGGAAGTCACATCGCCTCTCCATCGCGTTTGCAAAAGGCCATCCCAGAAGGTAAAAAACGGCTGAGAAAAGTTGGTCTTGATGCCCCAGCTCTGATGATGGATGTCATGGTAGGCAGCGTTATTCGAGGTGAAGTGCTGCAAAGGATCCCAGGGAAAGTGGTAGCCGGAGTGATCATCCACCGTCTTGATGGTACTGAAGGTGAACAGGAACATCGCTTGCCGGTTGTTCATGCAGGCCGTTAAAAATGCAACACCAGTACCAGCGGTGTCCAGGAGAAATCCCTCAACAGGGTGATTGTAGAGCGCACCAAACGCATAGGGAACATAAAGGCGGTGATGGCGCGAGTGGAATGTGACTAGATAGTTATTAGACCGAGCTTTTCGAACGGAAGACGCGCAGTGGATGGAAGATACGTACCATATAGCCAGCGATTCAAGTGCATCGCACGGTGAAGGAAATACTGCCATGTGTCGATGACAAACACAGCCCAGACGAACTGCAACCCGGGGATCAGGTACCAGTAGATCAGGCTGGCGGCTGCCAGTTCCCAGCCAGTGAAAGCGGGGACCGTGGCCTCCATGCCATTATCCGACACCATCGACTGGGTGACGGTGGGATAGTATCCCCCCGCCAAAGCCCCACCAAGCATCGTATAGCCATTCTGGGACAGATTATTCGCCAAACTTATTGCGTCGATACCAAACAAGCCAAGCATAGAGGGAAAGCCCCTCTGTAGCACACGGAGACGACTAGCCCATACTGCAACGTCGTAATCCTCTTTTCCGATAAACTCTGGCTCATCGAAGTATGACACCGAAACGCCGGCAATGGTCTGCACGACCTGTTGTAAGATGACATCCCTCACTACCTCCCATCGTGACACATGGTTGCGCTTCAAAAGCTCGGCTGGCGTGTGTAACCGGTACTGCGGGAAATAGTCGTTGACATCAATGTAATGGAAGATCATCGATAAGCCCCAGTAGGCAACAATCGGTAGGATGAGGGCTAGGATGTTGTCGGGGATCGGGGCGAGGACCGGTACACGGGGGGTTAACGTATACGACGGAAGCGGCGGGAGGTCGTAGGCTGACGCATTGACCGCCATGGCGGAGGAACGGTCGACGAGGCGTCTCAGGTGCGATCGAGGGTGAACGTAAGGCTATCTGATGAGGGAGAATGAACGCATCTGTTCG
This sequence comes from Aspergillus taichungensis, assembly GCA_002850765.1. Taxonomy (NCBI): domain Eukaryota; kingdom Fungi; phylum Ascomycota; class Eurotiomycetes; order Eurotiales; family Aspergillaceae; genus Aspergillus; species Aspergillus taichungensis. Next base: position 188,397 of record KZ559497.1, on the reverse strand, counting down.
TTCCGACAACGGCGAAAGAACAGACTGCGGCCAAGTATTCCAAGTCGGGAGTATCCAAGTAAATAACCCGACACCGGTGGCGTTCTGCAAGAAGTGTAGGGTCGCTGAATTGAAGAGTGGTGGTGCTGTTGTCGTCGTGGTGGAAGAGCGAGGCGTCAATGGAAGGATTGATGATCGGATCGAAGCCTTCCCAGAGCGGCTCTCAATCAGGGGAAGCGCGGGCGGCGGGCGATCCAACGGCGGAGAACCTAAGGACCTAGGATATAACAAACAACGACAAGACAATTGACAAAGGAAATCAAAGGAGAGTCTATAGCGATACGAAAGCTGGTAAAATGTAGGAGAAAGAAGGAATGAATAGGTTAAAGTACTCCAGCATCCAGAGGAGACCAGGATTCGGATGGAAAAGGACGGATCGTAGTTGAACCCAAGTGGCACCACAAAGAACAGGCGGCAATCTAATCAGCATCAGTCATCATTTCATCATGGTATCCGTTTGATGTTGTATTCGTAATACAATAATTTAACGCATTTGTCAAGCCAAATATGAGTTGTAATACCAGTATGATCCTGTAATAATCTCTCTCCAAATATACGGTATTCACATGATGGATCGCTGCTTATTGATGCCTAGCTGCCTCATTCCTGAGGCAGCATCAGCTGGACGATTGGCTCCGACAGTGCATGCACAGTACATGCATCATACCTCGTTCTCTACTTCTTACCAGTCGGATGATGTCTGATCATATGAAACATTACAAGGATATCCAGACATTTGCCATCCATCTTGCCTCTATAATCAGACAGTAATTAACAGGACTACCCAACAAAGATACTACTGAAACGAACCGACCAGGCTCAAACAGGACTAGTGCCGGTCATTCCACCCAAAAAGGTCCAGCAAAAAAAAAAAAAAAAAAAAAAGGAAGAAAAAAACCCCACCAAGAGAGGCGGGCGCCACTAAACAATCTACAGTACAAATTTCCCCTCTTTTTTCCCCTACAGCGGTCACGGCGGATCTTCGTTTTTTTTTTCCACTTCTTTTTTTGCTCTTCCTTTCTCCAGTCTTACTCTACCTCATCCTTCTCTCCCTATCTACCTTCCCTCTTTTTACCCTCACATTCCGTCAATCCACCGTCAAAATGATCATCTACACCGTACGTGCTTCCTCTCATCAAGTCCCCTTTACCCCACCATGCTTCCTCCTGAATGTCGCTTAATGCGACCACATCGCTCCCTCAACGAGTGGTAAACAAGCAAGTTATTGACATGGAGATTTTTGCAAATATAGGATATCGTGTCCGGGGACGAGGTCCTCTCCGATACCTTCAACATCAAGGAGGTCGACGGAATCTTCTACGAGTGCGACTGCCGCAAGTACCTCAAGAAGGCCGGTGAGGATTTCCAGCTGGAGGGTGCCAACCCCTCCGCTGAGGACGCCGGTGATGAGGAGGGTGGTGAGGGTGAGGCCGTCATGGTCCACGACATCGAGGACCAGTTCCGTCTCGTCTGGCTCAAGTCCGAGGAGGGCATGAAGCCTTCCAAGGATGCCTTCAAGTCTCACCTCAAGAGTATGTCCATCTACATTCTGATTGCGTGTCAATCCCGTACTGACCTGGGTCTGTCACAGCCTACATGAAGAAGGTCCTCACCAAGCTCACCGAGAAGGGTGCTCCCGCTGAGACGATCGATGCCTTCAAGAAGGGCGCTCCCGCCGGTGTCAAGAAGATCCTGGCCAACTACGACAACTACGATGTGCTCATGGGCACCTCCATGGACGGTGATGCCATGTATGTCTATCTCAATTTTCTGTCTTCTTCTTCCATGCTAATATACAATGCAGGCACATCCTGATTGACTTCCGTGATGACGGTGTCACCCCCTTCGCTACCCTCTGGAAGCACGGCCTCGAGGAGGTCAAGGTCTAAGCACCTCCCTTCTCACGGCAATCGCAGTCTGTTGGTTTGAAAGCAAAAAGCAAAAGAAATTTCTCATGAAGAAATGAGGAGAACGGTGCATGACCAATTATAACGTCAGCCTTAATAGCGCGGGAGATAATCCCAGATCCCGCAGTGCATCTCAGTACCCTACTTGATCTGAACCGAGTTACGCCTCATGAATCCCATAGCTGTTCCGTCATTTTTGACCTCGCCTTTTCCATTAGTCAATCTTAACTTCTATCGTATAAGCTCATCGAGCTAGTGATCTAACAACTTATCCACCATAATTGTCCAACAACTTTCGTCTGGACGAATCTCACCTTCAGCTAGTACTTGTTGCGTTCTTATAATGTGCTATACTCCATGTAATTGTAAACAAACAAACAATATTCCAAACCATAACGATCTTTCTCAAACCAACTCAAGCGACTCAAATCCCAACAGGGTATATACAGCGGTAAACTACCTAACCTTTATGTAACCTAAACCAAAACAATGATTCGCCTGCTAAACCTTAAAATCATACATAGCCCACCAAACCCAAACACCACAGTGCTCCCTAACTCACGATCATGAGAAACGGGAGAATACAACAAACACCTACCAACCCTACCTAACCCAAACGAACCACTACCACTACTCACCAGCCCCACCCGTCCACCCCAAATCTCCAAATTCAAGCCCATTAACAGGATCCAACTCCATCAGTTCATCTGCAACCGGCAAATGCTGCCCGAAGACAGCATCCCATTGATCCCAGTCGAAGTTCAGGTTATTCGGATCGACCATCGACGGCGGTGTGGGCGCTGCCGCCATTACTGGGTAGGGTGGGGCGGTTCCAGCTGCTGCTGCAGGGGCAGGGATGATGGGAGGGTTTGGTTCCATGAATGGCTGTAGGGGCATTGTTGTGGGTTGGGCGTATTGTTGTGGGATTGGGTGGAGGGGGTTCTTGTCTGGGGGTGTTGATAGGTTTGGGATTGTGGATGTTCGCGGTGCTGTTGGGGCAGGAGCCGTTGTTGTTTCTATTGGCGGTGTTGCAGTTGCTGATGTGGATTGTCGTAGAGCGGAGTACGCGGGCTGCGGAGCAGATGTCATCTGTGGGGTTCCTGGGATAGTAGCCGGGGCGGAGGCGGCTTCTTCGTGCTTTCGGAGGGGACTAGGGTGGACAGTCGCATCTTTTTGCTCAGACAAAGAATGAGCACGAGTCATGTTGTAAAACTTCTTTGAGAAGTCCACAGGCGGGCGACGAAATGCAAGCGGTGGGGGTCCTGCAGGCGAAGAAGGCGAAGAAGAAGAAGAAGGGGAGTCTGTCGTAGACGGACTACCGTAGTGGTCTTCAGGCCCTGGGATAGCACCAGCTTGGACCTGGGCTTGCTCGGTCCACAGCATGTGCGGATCGAGGCCGGCTTTCTGCCACGCTTTTTGGCGCAGTCTGCGGATCATGCCCCATGCTTCGCGGCCGCCGTCTTTCAAAGGGCGTTGGGTTGAGATGCCGTCTTCGCCGCCGACGACGCCGCCGTCGGGGCCGGTTAGGGAGAAGATCTTGTCGATGAAGGCGCGGGATTTGGGCGCTTCGGGGCTGCGGGGCCGTTCGTAGAGATCGATGAGCATGATCATGGCTGCGTGCATTGGCTGGTGGTTGCCTGGCCAGCTCCATTGGAAGGGCTGGAAATCGGGGTCTGTGGCGAAGGTGATGAACTTCTCCATGAAGCCGTGGCAATGACGGAGAGCACTGGTTGCGTTAGAATGGAAAGATGCGGTTGATAATCGACTTCTCGTCGACATACCTTTGTCGGGCAGCGGGCCAGATGCGACTCTTGGCATTTTTGAGGAAAGGTTGATATGCGACACAGAAAGCCTATCATGATATTAGGGTAGTTCGGTATACAAATAAATTGGATACTTACCTTGTCTATGAAAAGAGAAAGAAGTATTTTTGCCCACTTGTGAAACGCCACGAGGACAGGGGTGTGGTACTGCTCTGAACAGCCAGTCGGCCCATCTCCTGGGAGCTCGGTATCGTTGGTTCGAACTTCAGCTGGCGAACGCGAGGACACAGACCATGATCTATTAGAGTTTGACGGGAGATCATGGGCTTTGGGTTCTGGAATCCGATCGATGATTGAGTTCAACTGGACTTGTAGATCGAGTAGGATGCACCTAAGCTCCTCCATATCCTGACGGGTGACTGGTTTGGTGCCTAATTGAATCCTCATGATTCGGCGAATAGCGCCTGCAAGCATAATCTCGTTAACTTTGGTCAAACTAGTAATGTGGCCTGGTTACTCACTCGCCATGACGTATTTACCCCGTGCTGACAGATAGTACACGTTCACAATCGACGAGCCTCCACAGACTGTCGGATCATCTGGATTATCGCGCGGCCGCATACCTGCAGCAACAAGCTTCTCGTACTCTTCTGCCTCGGGGGTTCCAAGTAATGTGTCTTTCACTTCACTAGCCTCCCGGACGTCCCAAAAGTTCTCGTCACTAACCAACAGCGGTAGTCCGCTTGACATTGACACCACGACATCCATGTGCACAATATGCCACCATATGCGACGACGGTACTCGGCCTCGTATGGCTGGATTCCGAATTTCGCAGGATCCCGATGCAGACCCATCGTCTGGGCAACTCTCATCGCAAGGCTTACAAATAAGCTGCTTGCCAAAGGTTCCTCCTCCTTGGATAGAATGGTTTGAACCAGAAGGTAGGCCGCCAGTCCTTGCAGCGACGGACTTCGAGGGAAAGAGATTCTGGTCAACCACCGATTTACCTCTTCGTTGTAGGTTTTGGACAATGCGAACCGCGACGCCACAGTAAATTCGGATTTGATCGTCCTTATCGATATTGTGACGGAACCGGCATACCAAATAGCGTAGAGTAGCGGGATGAAGGACGAATCCAGGTAGGGTTCTCCGGAATAACTGCTATAGTCATACCAATCCCAAAAAGCGTTATATAGTTTCTGGATGGTTGGTGGGTGCACGATTGGGCTGATGGCATGTACTCCAGACATGAAGCCCCTGTATAAGATGTGACTTTGGCGTTTCGATGGCACATTTTCCAGCATTTCCGGTTCAACGAGTTGGTTCTTCGCCAGCGGAGACTCGCTGGATGGGAAAACCACCGACTTTTGGAATGCATCGTTGCTCGAGGTTCTGTCTTCAAATAATCCACTGGGACTGTCAACAGACCCTCTCCATGGGGTTCGCGGAGACCGTGCTGGCGTGTCCGACATAGAATCGTCAAATGTATTTCCATTGGTGTTCTGCTCGCCGTGGGATCGATTCTGATCCCTGAGCAGCTGATTAAGTTCATTTATCTAGCCATGTGTGAGCATATGATAATTTCCATCTTCGTAGCTCACCTTAATACATACCTCGTGCGATATGTACGCCCAATAGGTCGTTCCGACATATCTATAACGCTGATGTCAACACTAGACCATCGTTCACGACATGCGATACATACCTAGAATTCCCTCCATCTTCAAGGCTCAAATGTCCCAAGTTAAGGCTGCCCACCGGATCTACCAAATCCGTAGCCGACCCAGCAGGAATTGGGAATTCATCCCCGCCCGAATCAGCCACGCGATACGAACTACTCGCGCCTGAGGCATCCGAGAGCTTCCGCGCGGAATCCTTGACCGACCGTATATCCCCTTTTGCCGTCCTGGTATCGACATTTTGGGTCAATAGTTGTCTCTCTGCCGGGCTCAGTGGCTGGTTGGTCTTGCTGAGCCGCTCGATCATCGATGTGAGCTTGTCCAGTCGTGCCTCGATCGCCTGCGACCCGTATTTCTGCTCCGTCGACGACTCAGCCTGCCTCAGATGGCCGCATATCGATTCCAAATCATCTATATCATCCTCGACCGGTCGCGAGGTCTCTCTCCTCCGCTTCACGCCGTGTTCTAGCTTAACGTCGTCGTCGTGCGACGCCGCAGTTTTCGATGACGCATCGTAAATGCACTCGGTCCCGTTCTTGACGCAGTTCCCGCAGATCGGATGCACCTAGGAAAAATAAATTAGCTTTGCATCCTTATGATAGATCTCATGAAACATGTCGGATTGGGTACCTTGTCGCATTTCACCTTCCGTCTCCGGCAGGTGTGGCAACTGTAGCTCGCGCGGTTCCGAGTGATCTGGCGTCCTCGCGCCCTAGTTGACGAGGATTGTTGTGGCGCAGAAGGTAACGGAGCAGGTACAGAGACCGAGTTGGGTCTATATTGAAACTGCGACGTTGGCGACAAATTTGGCAGCCCATGAGGGGCTTGGTCGCTTGGTGAGCTTGAGCTCATGGTCGCTCCGGGTGTTCGTCGCCGTGGCGAGGTCGGTCGGCTCAATTCATCGAGAAGACGCACGGTGGGAGGTATGCAGGAGCGCGCATAGATTCAGCTGCGATAAAAACGTGGGCGCAAAGAAGGGGGATGTTTCCAGGCACACAATATACGTCGTAAAGTCGAGATTACAATTGGTGGGGGGTGGGGGGCGAATGATTGGCGTCACTGTCTGAACCGTACGGAGTCGTAGTGTGAACCTTCGAAGAACCAAAGGGAGACCGCCTTATCAGCGACGATCGCTTACTTACGCCAACACAACTTGACCCCGTGAGCCAAATTTCAGCTCATGCCACTCAGTATCAGATGAAACTAACTTATATGATGTATGTAATAAATGATGCTGTTATTGTCTAAGATCATTTCGGAGTAGAAATTTGGAAGAGCATCCTAGATAAGATAGTCGAGTAGCTTTTCGATTTCCACACTGGTATCAGAGAACAGCATCAATGACCTCTATCGGTCAAATATAAACGCCTTTCGCCCGTACAATGCAGCCAAAAACACTATGAAATGCGCGAGTACGATCGCAAGAAAATAATTCCATGTCCGCCGTCGTTGAAGACCTTCATGCCTTGCCCTTCTTCTTGTCCTTCTTCTTCTTCTCGCCGCTGGCGCCGGCCGGTTCACCACCGCCTCCCATACCTCCCATCATAGCACTCAGTGCGCTCATGTCAGGCATGCCGGGCATCTGCGGCATTCCTGGCATTCCTCCCATGCCCTGCATCTCGGCCATAGCATCCTTGAGCGGGTTGTCGCTGACGCCGCCACCACTGTACGCTGGGGAATGGATCGGGAGAATCGTAGGGATCTTCCAACCACGAGGGGCGGGAGGTGCGCCGGGAAGCTTTTCAGGCATCGGTAGTCCTTGAATTCTCAAACGGTATGGAGATTGCTCGGTCGTCGGGTGCGCTTGGAGGTACTTGGCCACGAGGATGTATAAATGGTGCTCTAGACGAGCCGTTAGCTCTGTCCTTCCAATATCTCCTGTATTTCCACCCCCTGCTTTCCAATCCGTGGATATCGTGGGAGGATAAGGCCAAGGAACATACTATTCTTGATATTCGGATTCGTCGGCTTCCCGTCCTCCTTCAACAACACCCTCACCCGTCCAGGATTTGCCCAGTCCTTAGGGTGCAGCTTCTCGGGCTCCAGTCCCGCCGTCAAACCGAGCATCTGCACTGCATCGACAATATCCCGAGCCAGTGGGTTCTCGACAGCCAGCTCGGTGCCCACCTTACGGCCCTCGGCGCGGGACCGCGTCTTGTCGAAATATATGGGGTAAAGGCACTGGTAGTGCTTGGGGATCTCGCGACGAATCTCAGGAGCGGGCCTCATCGGCATTGACGTCGAACTCCCCGTTGGGACTTCAGCTGGACGAATAATCGAGTCGTTGGAGACCAAGGAGGGCACGACCTCCTCGGGGTCGGAGTCGGACACCTCCTCAACTTGGGCGTTTCTCGACATGGTAGGGTATTCAGTATGTTTCTGTTGACCAGCGGAAATTATTGGTATGATTGCGTCGATGCAGAACCGCCGCGGACAAAAGGCGCTCGTGGGTGGTGGATATGGTCTGGGGCAGCTAGTCTGGCCTTTCTGTGCGGCATTGGGTTTGCCCGCCGCCGCGGAGCGGAGAACTGGGGGGTTTCGTTAGCGCAGTAACATCCACCGCCTTACACTGCCTGTCAAGATACCCCGGAGTAGATTTATTCATTAAGTTGATAAAATCGATATGATTCATATAAATGATAAAGGATAAATCTGTATCACGCAATTGGATGATTCTAGTTTTTAAAGAACTGTAGAAGAACTGAATAGTAAATAAATAGTAAATACAATACATCTTGTGGCACTCCTAAGTCTACCGAAGTAAATTAATATATTCTTTTCCTCCATCAAATTATTTACTCCGACAACATTAAGTATCAAGATGTTATCTTAAAAATTCTATATTAGACTCGACTTCTTTTGCAGTGGGTATCTCAAACTATTGCTATACACTATAGATACCCTGGTGTACTATCTAACCACACTTAAAGTTGTGTTGAATTACGAAGTAAGAACGAAAGTAGATGCAAAGCAATAAATCTATCAGAGCTAGAGATCAATAATAATAGCACCTAGTAATACCAATGGATACAAAGTTACTTGATCATCCGAGTACCTGGATAAGCGGCTTCCCACCCAGGCAACAACTCTACCATACCATCGAGCTTCGCATTCTCCTGCTTGGTGACAATTGGCCAGCGATTAAAAGAAATGTCAATCCTGTTCTCCAGTCAATATCGTAGAGTGATCTGTGCTATGTTGGCACGAAGCTCGAGATTCAAGTACTCCCAGCGATGTCGTCGACATTATAGCGCCAACATCAGTGCTTCCGTCCTCAGCTAGGAACAGAGTACTTTTTCGATCTTTCAGAATCTTCTCAGCCTGCTCTGCTTTGCCGCTCGCATGCAGAATTCGGGCGATAGTGGCGCGAAATTCTAAGAGTTCTGGGCTGAGAAGTTCGAATCGGGGATCGTTAGCATTAAACGAGACAAACCCGGATCTAGGGAAATAGGTCCCCACGATATCACGGGGTCTGTAATTCTTGATTTTGTATCGGTGTTTAGCATCAGTCTCTTCCAAGGCAAAATTAAAGGCCCTGAAGTGGTCATAGACCGTCGGAAGTAAGGTAAGCGCGTTGCGGTGGTCGGTGATGCTATCCTGGGTAAAGTGGAGCTTGTTCCATAACATCGGGAAGCACCGGTTCAGATTCGCCCAAATCTCCGCCTTAGCAGTCTTCTCAGCAAGGAATCCCACTTGCTCAGACAAAATGGCACTATATGTGTGCACTTAGTATCGCTCCAGAGTGTTTTCACATCGTCCTGGTCTAAGTGAGATACCCTGATCGGGCACTTTGGAAATAAGACATCTGTAACCATCCCGCTTCAAACAATCCTTCTTCACCCGGAACAGTCGAACCACCGATTCTATCATCTTCGAGAGTATAGTTTCGTGAGAAATATTGAAAATGAGCACAGGTGATGTGACAATGCTTGGGGAGCAGGATCTCGCCTTCAACGGATAAAGAAGCCCATCAACAAGGCACTTCACATGGGCTCGAATCTGGTCATCGGATTTGCGAGCGTATATATCAGTCTCTAGATTTTATTTTCTGTCTGCTGGAAGATTGTCGAGGAAAATCTGCAGTACCCGTGCAGTATCATCTTGCGGTCCGGTTGCTTTGTACTGATAGACACGGTCCATCTTGACGTGCGTAGAGAGGAGAGCGTATCAAGGCGTGTTCACCCCCTCCTTCCTTTTAACAAAAAAAGACCGTAGCATTACTATCTAGGTAGAAAGGTCTATATAGCCGAGAGGATCGGCGAAAGAACGGAGGACATATGAAGGTCTTGCCAGCCAAGATCTTCGAAGGGGGACAGTGGTCTTGTAATGCGCTTTTTAGACGCTTAGCTTATGTCTATAATACTTGGCACTGAGCGCTGGATAGTAGTTTAAATAAGTCCAAGAATCGTCTGTTGGCGAAGAACGAGTACTGGATAGAGACTAGAACTCAATACTCCGAAACCTGCTCGATGAAGTCATGGGGCACACTGATGAAGTAAGAGAATGACCAAAATGAGGAGATGAGAATTGATCTAAGTATATAATGCGATTGGTAAGAGATCATAGTAGATGCTTGAGCGGCAACTTATAAACAAACGATTAACAGGTGGGGTTAAGGAAACCTAGTATAGTTCCTATACAGGCAACTACCCGGGCAGGAACTGTATCTACAAAGTCGAGGGGGCCAAGACACCCCACAACAATCAATCAACCTATGCGCCTTCCTTTTTCGCCAATTTTTATGGTCTTACCCCGGCTTTTCTTTTACGGTAAAAGAAGAAGGAAAAAACTCAAAAGATAATCCATTATTGTACCATGTTAGCTATTCATCTTAACAAATCGGCACCCACCCGCCGAATCGGGTCGTCGGAGGTACGATCCAGTAGAACGCTCGGGATCTCGATTATCGGCTTACCGACCCCACCAACCCCACACATTGAATGCTTTGGAGTAACGTGGATGGCGCGGCAAGTATAGGCTATAAAGCCGGCCTTTCCACCCATCGCTCCCCACTAATATTCCCTCATCTTCCCCGCTGCAACCAGCTATACATGGCCCCATAACAACCATCCATTTTCCCCTACCAGTTATTACCATAAGACATAATCATGACCAAAGGCAGGTTCACACCACCCTTAGGATGTTACACATTGAGTCACTAACATGGCACTAGCCCCCGCCAGCCACACCGCGGTTCTCCACCGCGACACCCGATTCATCCCCAGAAAGGCCATCGGCGGGAAAGGCAGCTACCTCCACCTGGAAGATGGCACCAAGTTCCTTGACTCGACCGGCGGCGCAGCTGTATCCTGTCTTGGCCACGGCCACGAGGAAGTCTGCAAGGCCGTAGCAGACCAGGTCCATAAGGTGGCCTACTGTCACACAGCGTTCTTTGGGACAGAAGTCACTGAAGAGCTTGCTCAATTCCTCGTCGACTCGACAGACGGCAAGATGTCGAAGGTGTTCGTCGTTAGCTCAGGTATGCCATCCAATTTATCATCCGTAACCCCATCATACGATAACTGACACCCCTCCCAGGGTCCGAGGCCGTCGAAGCAGCCCTCAAGCTCGCACGCCAGTACTATCTCGAGCTGGAGACGCCCCAACCACAGCGGACAAGGTTCATCGCCCGCCTGCCCTCTTACCATGGCACAACTTTGGGCGCCTTATCAGCAGGCGGTCACGTCCAGCGCCGCCAGCCATTTGAGCCAATCCTAACCCAGAACACGTCGCACGTTTCCCCGTGCAACGCATATCGCGGCAAGAAAGAAGGCGAATCAGATGCCGACTATGTTTCTCGTCTGGCGACTGAGCTAGACGACGAATTCAAGCGCGTCGACCCTGAGACCGTATGCGCATTCATCGCCGAGCCGGTTGTCGGAGCAGTACGTCCCACCCACACCCATGGTCAAGAACTGAAACTGACCTTGGAAAGGCCCTCGGCGCTGTCCCCGCAGTTCCAGGATATTTCCAAGCTATGAAAGCCGTCTGCGAGCGACACGGCGCTCTTTTCATCATGGACGAAGTTATGAGCGGCATGGGCCGTTGCGGTACGCTGCACGCGTGGGAGCAGGAAGGCGTGGTCCCTGATCTCCAGACAATTGGCAAGGGCCTGGGAGGAGGGTACGCGCCGGTGTCGGCGCTCCTGATCGGGGAGAAGATCGTACAAGCCATTGACAGAGGCACGGGCGCGTTCCGACACGGACAGACGTACCAGGGTCATCCTATCTCATGTGCGGCTGCGTTGGCCGTGCAGAAGATTATCAAGAGGGATAATCTACTGGAGAACGTGCGTGCTATGGGTGCTTATCTCGAGGAGAGGCTAAGGGACCAGTTGGGAGGGCATCCGTTTGTCGGCGATATTCGAGGCAAGGGGCTGTTCTGGGGTGTAAGTTCCTGCCTTCTTCCCTTTTTCATTCTTTATTAGTGGGGTGAAAAGACCTGATGAGACAACGGCTGACAATTTCCAGATCGAGTTCGTCAAAGACAAATCCACCAAGGAAGCGTTCCCTACTTCCGCGTCTCTCGCTTTCCACATCCAGGAGACTGGTCTGGAAAAGGAGTACAGTCTCTCCCTGTATGCCGCATCTGGCACGGTTGATGGAATTCGCGGAGACCATGTTCTTCTCGCACCGCCTTACAACGTGACCAAGGAGGAGATTGATATCATTGTTACAAAGACTGTGCAGGTGATTGACCATGTGTTTTCGAAGGTCGTCAATGTCTAGACATATGAACCGGTGTGGCGTAATCTGCTATTTCATGTCGAGTTTTGAGGGATTTCATGTGGCCCAGAGATGGCTTGCTTTACACTTTGTTTATACTATGACTACACCAATGCCTACTTTTCTCACAGAATCAGTACCTGAATCATATTCATTGATTGTGTATGAAGCAACCGAAAGAAAAACGCCCATATATTCTCCATTGAATCATGCCTACACATCCCAGACATCAAGAAACAGCAAGATAAAATCGACAAAGATGATACTAATACATGAAACATCCCTAACACGTTGATCATGCCTTGGTGTCAACCTCCGCACCCTTAGCCAGAGCCGGTGCACCGACAGCCCGCTCGCTCGCATCCCCATTCGTAGCATGGAGGCCCGTGGCCTTCGGATTCTCAGTCCACATGCTCGCAACGGTTTCGACCGCGCGCTCCGCGACAACACGGACACGGTCCCTCACTACGTTATTCGCACACTCGACTTCAAGGTCTTCCAGCCACACGCGCGCAACGTGCTTGTCGATCTTGATTTCGATCCCCGGGAAGGGAATGCCAAGGGCGTGGAGCCGTGCCAGCTCTGATACCTCCCATTCTCTTAATTCGTCTGAGTCTTCGTTTTTGGCTTGAGGGGTCTGGGCGCCGTCGGGTGCAGCTGGGGTCGTCGTCTCGCTTTTGGGTACTCCGTCGGGCTGCTTGTTTCGGGGCCGTTCGATGGGGGCTATTTCCGAGCCGAATTGCGCTTCCAGCATCATGAGGAGTCGAGCGAATCGCTCGTCGGCGGTTTGTGCCGCGTGGGGATTGGGAAGTTCTGGTAGATCGTCGTGGTGGTGGTGATGGTGCTTGTGTTTTGCGGATTCTGGAGTTAGGTCTTGGTTAGCGATTGATCTGTTCAAAAATCGCGGAAGGTTAGGGACTAACGTTTTACGGATGCTGGGCTGCTTTCCACAGTGAGAAGAACTGCCATGACAGCGTCTGCCACCCCATCATTCATCATGTTACCCTCCCACTCGAGCTCGAGCTCCCGGGTCCGCGGGTGATATCGGAGAATCACGCAGCCCATGACTAGATAGGTTTGTTCAGTTTCCATAGGGATCTCTTCATCGGCTGCTTCCTCTTTGACGTTAGGCTCCTCCTCGTCAGTCTTCATCACGGAGTCCTCCGTGTCTTCTCCCTTGACGTCATCTTTCTTGCCGGTGCCAATTTCCTCAATGGCACCAAATGTGCCCTCCAGAGCCCATTTGATTAAATCCATGCTTGCAGAACTGAGGGTAAGATGTTGCTTGCATGTGATCGTTGTCGTGGTGAGGCCTGCATACTCGCGAAGGTCGTCTGGTGCCATCAATGACAAGTCAAAGCCGTTCTGGACGAGCACGCCTGCCATAAGGGGACCATCTTCCTGCTCAGGAGGTGCCACTTGCGCCAATTTACCCACGACCTTTGCAATCTTGTCTTTCCTGAACGGGATGCGAACCTCATCGCAGTTCGCTGGGGTGTAGACTTTGACCTTGACAGTCTTGTCTGCATTGAGACTTAGCAACTTTGACTTGAGTCGCATCATCTGATGCTTTTCGCCGTGTACAAGAATCTAAAAGCAATTAGACAATAGATTTTAAGAAAAGACTGATAAAGGATACTGACCACAACAGGTGCTGCGACTTCCTCGATAAAGTTCCTGTTCTCTACGCCGTCCACGTGAGCGGCAAAGCTGACTTCATCCACGGTACATCGTCGGGGGATCATGACTTTCTGGTCCTCGTCATTACCAGTTATACCTCTTCTGATCACACCACTCGTGGCTCTTGACATCACGGCAGGGATCTGTTCAGGTTCGTTGAGAATCTGCTTGGCCATGGTGCCCTCGACACTGTAGCCGGTCATGACAACGCCGTTCCGTTCGTTGGGGGCCCAACGCTCCAACAACTCTCGACTTGTTCCTGTCTGCAGCATACCCGGCGAAGCCAGCATAACACACCCCCCCACGTCGTCAAAGCGTTCCAGGGACCGCAGACTCCGAACAAACCGAAAATCCCACGGTCCAGCGCTGACGCTCTTGTCACCGCTCGCCTCGGCTTCCGCCATGCGCTGGCGGAAAAGTCGCTTGATGTTGTCGTTCATCGCCCCAATATATGTCTGATATACCACCATGCACCTCCGTGCGGTGTTACCAATGTAGTAGATGGGGATCTTTTGCAACTCGGGATGTGTCTCCCAGTATTCGTCCAGAATCAACAATAACTCTTGAGCTCGACCGAGGGCAAACACTGGCATAAGAACTCTGCCCCCGCGATTCAACACCCCAGTGATCGACTTCATCAGAGCCGCTTCACGTTCCAAACGAGGTGGGTTGGATGAGATCCCGAAAGTCGACTCCGTTATAAGCACATCAATCTTGATGCCACGCGGTACCTCTGCTGGAATAAGATGTCGGTCCTCTTCCCGCGAATAGTCACCAGTGAAAAGTATGTTCAACCCCGCGATTGAGACCAGAAACATGGCAGCCCCGAGCACATGGCCAGCTGGGAACGGGGTTATACGGATGCTGTTTATCGTATGGGTCGTGTTGAAATCGATTGTTTCAATAAGCGGGAGGGTGGACAGGTGATCATGTTCTGTATAAAGGGTGGTGCGCTGATCCGATGACGACGCCGTATTGCTGACTCGAACGTTGTCTTGGATGAGCCATTTGTAGATCGCCTTGGTCGCATGAGTCATGAATACACGGCCCTTGAAGTTGGTCTTGCTGAGGACGTAGGGGAGCGCGGAGGAATGGTCAACGTGGAAACTAGGTAACGCAAAGTTTATCAGTCAATCGCATTTCAATCCCCGGTGACGACTCTGACGTAGACACGAATACGGAAATATACACCACAAAATAAAGCATATTTAGCTAGTATAAATTGTCCTGCACTTCTTGTACACATTGGGGCAGACAAACGCCCCGTAACGAAATGTAACTCACGACTGGAAACCAGTCGGGTTTTACCCGCAAAGACCAGCCACGCGTTCTTGAATATAGTGCCCGAAAAGCCCAACGGAGCGGAGAGTTTCACATACTGGCTAATAAGAAGTATATCCACCGTGCTCAAGTCGAATTCGTCGAAGAACGGTAGGGCCGAGAAACCCTCTTTCGCAGGGTGCATGCCGGCATCGAGCTATCCAAGACCGAGGGTTAGCAACGCGATCAAAGTAATGCGGGGATGGAGCGCATACCATGACAGTTTTGCCCTTGTACTGAATGATATGACATGATCGACCGACTTCGTTTCCTCCACCGAGACAGTAGAATGCCAATTCGTCCGAGGGGTCGACAGGCTCGTCGTCGGCCGCGTTCAGAGCGGAAGCTTTTCGTTTCGTCGCCATGATTCTAGGCGTAGGGTACAAGACCAGCTCCGACGTTTTTAATTATTAGATCCGAATCTAACTGTCCCAGGACCAGTATTGTCAAGTTCCAAAGGTAGATGGGTTGTTAGCTAGGAAATGGTGTTCTGCTGTCTCAAGTTGCCGGGTAAAGACCGATCATGATACTCGTTAAACGCTAATGCTGTAAGGGGAGGACATCAAGGAATCATATACGTTCATCGCAAACCCAGGCATTAAACTTCTGGATGACAATTTCACGATCTCAGCCCCAATAATGGATCCTCGATTGATAGGAAGAATGCACAATGAACGACAACGACAGCAGTCCGTCCATATACAGAAGCGCAAATCGGCGGATATATTACATAATCCCACGTGACCGGCGGGCAGGGTGCGGGATCTCGTTGCAGACCTCACCAGTGAAGCTCCCCTTCCGTCTGCAAACTACACGGCCACCCCCGGTCTATTCACCGCGCCATCGATCCGAGACAGAATTCAGTATCCCCCGTGACGGAAGGCCTGAGCTCTATGTTTATCACGGCACCTTGAGATGGTTACACCTGGCGGCGGTGGTGGTGAGAGCAATCCGCTCAGTTTTTCGGCCCACGCGCGAACGTGCTCTTTGCCTCCAAAAGCGTGATACCTGGCTATCCAGTGTATCAACCATCATTTTTTGACAATCGCCAATCACTTGCAGTCATCATGGCGCAAACCCAACCTCAACAGTTTTCTCAGTCCTTCTCCCCCCCGGGGTCATCACCGTCCCCGGGGGTTGGTTCACCTGTGAATGGAACCGGTGTCCCGCAACATCCGGCCAAACGACAGCGCCTCTCTCCCCTCACACAATCTCCATATGCCTCTCCCAGTTTTGGGACCCTACAGTTGCCTCAAAATCAACCTCCAACACCGGTAAATGGGACGAACATGAATGGCATGGCTCCAAACCCAGGAACTGCGCCGCAGACTCAGGGCACGATGGGGCCGCCATCTCGGCCGGTGGAAAAGGCTACGGATGCCGCTGAACTCACAGATGTTCTGGCATCTTCCGGTATCGATGTACGAGAAGAAGAAGCCTTTCTTACCAGCAGTTATTCCGGTCCTGGTGTTCAAGTACAACAGCCACCGCGTCTACAGCAACCACTTCCTCCTCAGCAGCAACAGCAACTGCCGCAGGCTCAGCAATCCTTTGTAAATACCTCTTTCACCTCACAGACGTCCACGACCGGGACAGCCTCTGCAACCGCGAGCTTCAGCGAGCCGTCACCTCTTAAACCGACCCCGACTCAAGAATCCTTCTACACCGAACCATCCACTCAGCCCCCTGCTCCATTCAAAGACCCCAATCAGCCGACTCGAGAAGATACCGAAGCAGCGCGACGCGCACAATACCATCTCCAAGAGCCGTTTCTTTTGACTAAGGTGTTGGAACAAAAACTCCAGAAACGCGGGTTTGAGCTCGGTGTTCGCATTCCCGCAGAGGGCTTGTTTCACCCCATCCCTGATCGTCCACAGCCAATCGAAGTCACCGGACCAGATGGCTCGTCTGTTGTTCGCACCGGGAAAACTATCTTGAACCAAGAAGGCGCACCCTTGGTGGACATACTTAACCTCATGTCCATATCTTGCGAGGAACGGTTGAGAACCGTGGTAGATTATTCATCAACTCTTGCGAGAAGCCGTCGAGCGCACTCCCACGGAGTTGTTCCTGCTGATTGGAAAGACATGGCGCAAGTCTCTCGGGCCAGCAACGAAGGTGGAGCAGGTCAACAAACACCTTCGCTGAAACGTAAGTTTTACCCCTTCCAAGGAGTTGCACGGCCGCGCTAACTGGGCCCAGGCACCCATCCGTCGACGGAACCATCCGGAACGAAACCTTTGTCTGAGCGGTGCCGCTTGCTGGTAGAGAAGGATAACTCTAGTGAGGAAGCGCGCGCTTCGAAACGCGCCAAACGTAGCGCGAGCGCAATCCTGGGGGAAGGTGGGACCAAATCCGAGTCCAGAGAAACGCCTGGCTCCGCGCCGTCCACGCCAGTGGCAGAGAAAGCCCCCAGTCTCGACAAGAAAAGTGTATCCAAAAAGGAAGCCAAGAAAATGGTCGATGCGCGAGCCAGCGAAGCGGCACAACACCAGCAGTCGGTCGAGACGGCGCGAATGGCCACCAACAGCATGTTGTCGAGTCGGATGTTTGGCACGAAGAAGTCGTATTCGTGGCTGAATCGTGGCCCGGCAACTGGAAGCGGATTTTCATCTCCGTCGCGCGCCACTGCGACCACTCCAGCTCCTGGGGGCGAGAAATCGGGGCGCTCTGGTGAATCCAGCACAGTCACCTCCAAGCGACTGGGGACGTGGAGGGAAGACAAAGAGAAGGGAGCGGGGGTGCAGGTTCGGGATATTCTCTTTATGCTGGAACTGGATGGGCGGGGATCGCGGCATGTCCAGAAGGCCTACTCCAAGGATGTGAAGGAGGACCGGGTGGACTAGCCAGGCATCCGATCCAGCCTTATTTTGCCATTCTGCCTCTTCTAATCTTTATCAACTTTTCTTGCACCATTTTTTCTACATTATTTACGTTTGGTCTTACGCACAGTTTACTGCGGGATACTAGGCGTGGGCGTTGCGGATGGTTTCGATGGACCCGGGTCACCTTGTGCATGTTTCTGTACTACTGCGTGCATTTTCCTCGAGGTAGTGGGGCGCGTGCATCTCTTTCCAGCTGTTCTTCTTGCTTCTGGTGTTTGCTGTTTCCCGGTTCTTTTCCATCTTCTTTTCTTTTCTTTATCGATGTATTGTGCGTAATGTTGCAGGGATTGCGTCTATCTCGTGGAACAGACAATTTTCAACATCCGAATACCCTTCAAGGAATTCCCAACTTTTCAACCCTGTGTTAGCTACGAGCAAATTAATCGAAATCAGAATCATCAATCTGTGCCAGTGGTGTCCGCGAGAGATTAGAATGTAGAGGCCTCGCGGTCGATGGTATGTATTCCACGCCACGTTGTGAATCAATGCCATGCGACGGAAAGGAACAATCAAGGAAGCCTACCGGCATAGGTTAAGTTTCGACCAAGACCACCGAACCCTAAATGAGGACGAGTAAGGACTGGGATGCGGAGGACGGGCCCCGGGCAACAGTGACATTACCGTACGGGTTAGGGTTTCCTCAGCACTCCATTGCTAAATGAGATCTCATACCGATGGGTAGAGATTTATTTAAAACATAGGGTAGGAAAGACTAACCATAAATGTAACGAGGCAATAACAATATTGAGTACACACAGTGGTTGGAAAATATACAGTAGATATTATAGTCATTATATTGATTCATAAAACATGACATCAGCAACCCAGTAGTGACCAATAACTTATCCCCAAAGACGGTATTCAACCAGGGAAAAAGGCGGAGAAGAGAGAGAGAGAGAGACGGGGGAAGAAATACCGACTCGTTCTAGGTGGACAGACAGGCTAAATTCTTAGTGTACGATCCCCATGCTGCGGAATGACATGCGGCATGGATTTCTTCCATACATTAATAATACCTGGTTTTTTTTCCCGTATTGATTATATTATTCTGATTATTGATTGTTGATTATTTATTACTGACTGCCTCCTGTTTGGTAAACACAACGTGCGTTTTCTTTTCTTTTCTACGTATTCGTCCTGTCTTTTTGATCCCCCCTAGTTTTAGGCTTCCCCCCACGGGCGTTGCCACATCCAACCACGAGTGATCGATCATTTGCCTCACCTTTCTTGCTCTGAATTGGTGGGGAGGGCATTATCATCTACTGGTGATCCTTGTTAACCAGGTCCGGCTGATCAAAAAATGAATTGACAGTAGAGAAGGGGGAAAGAAAGACCAAGAATCAAGATGATACAATTAGATGGTAAAATGGTCCGAATCAATCCTGCAGGCAGTGAATGCTACGCCCGGTCAAGCCTAAACTTTGGTCCCCGACGCTATAGATATTCCCTTGTACCCTATTTTTCTTTCTTTTCCGTTCGATTTGATTTTCTCAAATCTAAATTCTTTTCGCCCCCCGATGGCTAAGCCTTGCGATCCTGCGACATCTCACTCACATACAAAACACGAGAATCATCCACGGATTGAAACGTCCGTGGGGATTATTGACCAGGAGATCGATATTAAGATAGCCTCGGACATCCGATAGATCGTCACAATTCAATGTCGCGAGTGGGGATTCCAAGAGGGTATCTTGTATCATGATACATGATATTACATGAGCGATCATTCTTGACGGGTGGAAAGAGTTTAGTGTGTGGTTGTGTCGTTGTCGTAACCGAACACCTCGATGGCCACAATCCCTACTAATCAGTTGATACTATACTGATGATGATGATGATGACATTCTCAGAATATTCCTGTAATCAACCAGTAGACCAATGTACAGAGTATTTCGGTAAAATCACTGTTCGATTGAATAGATCGGACACTGTACACTCAGTAACGAGTAAATGCTCAACCATCTTCTTATCCCTCACAGCCTGCTTCTCACCATCATTACCCGCTGTTGCCTCTGGAACCAACCCCGGGTTCAATCATTCTTCTTCCGCTCTTTTTATGTCATCCCTCGATTTTTCTGACCCTCTGCCAAATGTGTTCTCATCATCCAATGGCCTCCTCATTGACTGTGTCTGTTTTCCCAATCGAATGAGACAAACTCATTGACTTTTTTCTCCCCTCAATCCGGCGCCGCCATTCGCAAGTCACTCGGAGCGCGAGGAAATACTCTCTCTGCTTTCCCCCGTCCGACCGCCTCGCCAGCCATCATCCCCACGCCTCACGAAATCCTTCATTCTCTTTCTTCTTTCCCCCCTACCCCTTGGACTCGTGTCGATTCTTGTCTCTCTGCGATCTCCTCCCCGTCTGAATGGGTGTGGTTTTTTTACCCTCATCGATCGGTTGACATATGAGAGTCCCCAGGTCTTGAGTCCCCTGTTCTCTCTGCCACCCCCATCCCCAAGTAGATTAGGACGGCGGACTGCGATCCGACTACGCTGAACCTCATTCTGCTCCCCTCCCACACCACCTCTTTCTCTTTCATCTCTTCCTGTCTCGATCCCCGGCGGTTGGCCTCGGTGGTCCATCATGTCGACCCCCTCCACCGCGACTGCGACTCACCCGACGCATCATCACCCTCATCAGCAGCCGTACCCATACGTCCACCCTCCCTACCAACCCAATACGTCCTATCCGACCACGTCCGCTGCAGGGGCCGCTCGCCTGCCCACCTCCTATCCCTACGCCGTCAATCCCTCTACGGCCACCCTCCCTTTCGCTCAATCCCCAAAGATCCTGCCGACCGTCCCGACGCCGCCGACCACAATGCCTCCCTCCCACAATGGGGTTGCCGCCGGCACCCCGACACAGAACGGGCGAAGGAAAAATCCGGACTGGAACGAATTCTACAAGAACGGCATCCCAAAGGAGGTCATCGTGATCGATGATACTCCTCCCCCGGAACAGTCCAAGGCTCCCTCGTCTCGCAGTCTTGCGACAACGTCCACCGTGACGGCTCCCACCGCCGCCTTGCCCCAGCCGGCGGGTAAGAGACGCCGCACCGGGATTGAGACCACCTACGACTTGGGCTACTACGATCGTCCCTCTTACTCGATCAACCCGCAGCACTACGGAGAGGAATCCTCCGCCGCCTCCATATCTACCGATCGAACTACGTCTTTACATACTACTGCACCCACGTCGCTGTCCCAAGGGAGTTCGGGGGCGAGCAATGGGGTGTTTTTTGAAGACGCCAATATTGGCCAGAAGCGAAAGCGTGTCGCCACGCGAAAGGCCGTTCGGGATGAGCAAAAGCGGCGAGAACTAGAGCACGTGGGTGATGCGTTTTTGAGCTACGTGCCTCCTCCGAAGCCTCCCATCAAGGCTAAGGATGTTCCTGTTCCGGTTGTCCGTGACGTAAGTTTTTTTTTCTTTCTTTCTTTTTTTTTTTTTTTTTTTCTTCGTTGAGCATCTCTAACCTCTGTGCAGTACGTCAATAGAAATGAAAAGGTTGACGATAACGATGGTCACTATATTGTGACAGCCGAATCCCCATTGACCGACCGATGTGAGTAGACCCTTGGCCCTGGAATCATGAGCCATACTGACCAGTCAGACTCCATCATCAAACTCCTTGGACAGGGGACTTTTGGAAAGGTGGTCGAGGCGTATGATAAGCACCGCAAGTCTCGGTGCGCAGTGAAGATTATCCGGTCGATTCAAAAATACCGGGATGCATCGCGGATCGAACTGCGAGTGCTGTCCACGCTGTCTTCGAACGATAAGCAG
Source organism: Aspergillus taichungensis (assembly GCA_002850765.1). Taxonomy (NCBI): domain Eukaryota; kingdom Fungi; phylum Ascomycota; class Eurotiomycetes; order Eurotiales; family Aspergillaceae; genus Aspergillus; species Aspergillus taichungensis. The sequence continues at coordinate 166,614 of KZ559497.1, read as the reverse complement.
AACCGCAACAAATGCATCCATCTGCGGGATTGTTTCGATTACCGCAACCATATCTGCATTGTCACCGATCTACTCGGCCAGAGTGTGTTTGACTTTTTGAAAGGAAACGGCTTTGTTCCGTTCCCCAGCAGCCAAATCCAGAACTTTGCTCGACAACTCTTCACGAGTGTAGCCTGTGAGTGACCTCGCCATGTCCCCATTTTCGATGGTTTATACTGATTTGTTCAGTCCTTCATGACCTCAACCTCATTCATACCGACCTCAAGCCCGAGAACATCCTTCTGGTCAGCAACTCCTACCAGACTTTTACCTACAACCGAACCATCCCGTCCTCCTCCCACGCCATTACTCGCACTGCCCGGCAACGACGTGTCTTGCTGGATAGCGAGATTCGTCTGATCGATTTTGGGTCAGCCACTTTCGATGACGAGTATCACTCGTCGGTTGTGTCTACTCGGCACTACCGGGCCCCAGAGATTATCCTGAATCTTGGCTGGAGCTTCCCCTGTGACATCTGGAGCATTGGGTGTATCCTGGTGGAATTCTTCACCGGAGACGCGTTGTTCCAGACGCATGATAACCTCGAACATCTAGCGATGATGGAGGCGGTCATCGGCGAGCGAATTGACACTCGGCTCGTGCGGCAAGTGATGCAAGGCGGACGAAGTGGGAGTCAGAATCAGTCGGCCAAGTATGTTCTCCCTCATTTCTTACCAGGATCCCACTAACAACGACGACAGATACTTTAACCGGAACCGACTCGACTATCCGAATGGAGAAACCACCCGAGCGTCGCGCAAGTACGTACGCGCGATGAAACAACTCACGGTATGTCCTCTAATCTTACCCTCAAAAACTCGACTAACGCCATGTCAGGAATTCATCCCCACCAACAACCAGTTCCACCGACTCTTCCTCGACCTCCTGCAACGCATCTTCGTCTACGATCCCAAAAACCGCATCACCGCCAAGGAGGCTCTGAAGCACGCGTGGTTCAAAGAGTCTCTGGTAGACGATGGCACGGAAGCGTTGCGGATCGGAGAACAGCTGCAACGGAGCCAGCGCCAGTAACCTGGCGTTTGAGGAAGATGCTTGCGTCCAGTCAAACTGGTTCCGCGATTCTTGTATGGCTAGGCGGTTCCACTGCCACGACCTTACTTTAATACAGCTACAGTTACGATAGATGGTTTCTTTTGGTTAATGTGCATCCAAAGCATACCGTGAGGTTTGCAAAGATGAAGGGTGCCGGCATATCCTGGGCTATGGAGTTGAGTGTGTTCATTTGGAGGAAAGGTGTATGGGGTTTTATTTTCATTGCTTTGATTTGCTTCTTAACTTTTATACGCTTGATTTGGGGTGCCACCCAACCGGATACCATCCCAACCTGGCACTACCGAGATACCGACGAAACAAAGGATAAGGATAGGGACCAGGGACATTTATTATGGAGGGCATATTGTTTGATCGATTTCCATTTCATTCCGACACGTGGTTTATCTTACGAGATTGCCTGGATTTATGGTTAGGCTTGTTTTATTTTATTATTTTCGCCTTCATTCTTCCTTTTTTTTCTTTTTTCTTTTTTTTCTGTGCTTTATATCACCATTGTTCTATCATTCTCAGCATGGTTGATTCGATTTGATTTGACTAAGCCTCTATTTTATTGGTCTATGTTTCCGTCGTCTTATGACGCTGGTTTATGATGATTATACAGGATTGATTTTTTGTCTTTTCTTTTGGTGTTCTGTCAAGTGAATGAGCACGAGGATAGGAGAGGGGTAGTCAGTGACCTACGACCTACCTCCTACTACCTGCCTGCCTGCTCACCTACTGCTATTCACATCCGCATCACATCGCATCTCCAAGCATATACTGCCTAGAAGGTGACGCCTTGATAGGACATTGCATTTGTACTATACTATATACACTCTATTCTGTTAGCGAAGGTTACTTTAATCGCACACAGACACGAGCCCACCATTGAGAGGCTCTGTACACACAAACCACCAGTTCCACGCATTCACATAGCAGATAGTAGATCTCCACCATCCCTCAAATGATAAAATCCATAAAGAAAAGAACAAACTCTATAAGCACCACCCCATACCCAACTGGCGAATGGCAATGCTGAAGATGGTATGCACCGACCTATCAAGGGGCAAATTGCAGATTCCCGGGCTTGGCTGGGACGCGTAGATAGTAAATACCCCGCCATCGTAGCCGACTAATTCCATGTCACGCTTTAGTCTTTGGCCCTTGTGTGGATACTGCTGGTCAAGGGGGTGGTCTTTTGGGTTTGGTATGGTCTATCTACGTAATTGGGTGGAGGGGATAGATAGATAGATAGATAGATAGATAGATAGATAGATAGCAGGGTAGATTGGCGGGTTATCATAGAGATAGAGATGGGGTATAAATATGGTGATGATTGCGGGATTAATCATTTACTATTCGTTTACTGGAAGTCAGTAAGTAGAGTACAGAAGAGGTTAGTCAACTGCTAAAACTACTCTATGTGGTGGTTTTGACCTGCGTATATCTAGCGAGAGATCTATACAAATACCCCGCAGACTATATGTACAATTTGGTGCAATAGGAAATAACATGCACGAATTGAAAGCCCGATACAGCATTAACGTACGTCTACATTGTATTCTGTACTCCGTACTCTCTACAGGTCAATATCGACTCCACTCAAACAGACCAGAGACTAACAGCTTGACCCCACTCTGTTCATCTCCGTCTCCAACTATCCTAACCACTTCTCCAACTACACTACATTACCTACTCTACTACATACTTTCATAATTGTCGGTACCCCTAACATCCGCGACTCATAAATCTACACGAACAAACCACCATTCTTTCTATCCAACTCTGACATCCATTCAGAGTTGATCATGGACGACTCCCAATATACGCACATCCATGAACTCACTATCCCCGCCTACCACGCGGCGCTCCTAAACGGCACAGCAACATGTGAACAGACCGTCTCTGCTTATTTGGCTCAGATCACTCGTTACAACCCTACTCTCCGGGCCATCATCACCATAAACCACAATGCGCTAGACGACGCTCGTCAAAAGGACATGGAACTGGTCCAATTCCTCCAAGACAACACCACCAACACCAACAACACCCCAAACGAACCCACCCCCCAAAAGAAAAAGAGCCTACGCCCCCTCCACGGCGTCCCCCTCCTCCTAAAAGACACCTACACAACCTTCCACCTCCCAACAACAAGCGGCGTCCTCGCCCTCTCCACCCTCCAAACACACGCCTACAACGCCCCCATCGTCCAATCCCTCCTCGCATCCGGCGCCATCCTCCTCGCCAAAACCAACCTCCACGAATTCTCCCTCGAAGGAACCACAACCTCCTCCCTCGGCGGACAGACCCTCAACCCCTACGATCTCACACGCACGCCCGGCGGGTCGTCAGGCGGCACTGCCGCGGCCCTCGCCGCTAATATGGGCCTTGCGGGATGTGGCGGCGATACGATGAACTCGTTGAGGTCGCCGGCATCGGCGTGTGCGGTTGTGGGGTTTAGGCCGACGACGGGGAGGGTGTGTACGAGGGGTGTGGTGGGTGTTTCGAAGACGCAGGATGCGCTGGGGCCGATGGGGAGGTCGGTGGGTGATGTTAGGGTTTTGTGGGGGGTTATGGGGGGGTCTTTGCTGGGGATGGATTCTTCTCCTGCTGCTGTTGCTGCTGCTGTCGCTACTCCTAGCACCACTAATGATGCTACTGCTACTACTCTTGATACACCTACTAACAATCCTAGCCCCAGCCCCAAGAATAAAGAAGAAAACACCCCCCTCCGCATCGGCATCCTAACCAGCTACTTCCCGTCTCCCTCCCCCAACAACCCCGAAACCCACTTAATCAACAACATCATGCAAACAGCACTACACAAAATCCAATCCCCGTCCAAGAACTCCCTCAACCCCCAACCCATCCAGCTCATCCCCCTCCCCACCGAACCAACAACAACCTGGGAACCAACCCACCTCCGCACCGAAGCAGACACCCAATCCTTTGAATTCGCCTCAGAACTCAACACCTTCCTCCAATCCCCCTTCATAACCCACACCCCACACACATCGCTCGCATCCATCGCCGCCTCAGGCGCGTACCACAAAACGGCAGTAACAGACGTATTCCACGAGACGCTGCAAACCGAGAAATTCAACACCAGTTGCTCAGCGTACAAGGCGCGCCTCCAGCGGATCAGCGAGCTGAAGGCATCCGTGCAGACGTGTTTCGAGAACTACAGACTAGACGCTATGGTGTACCCGCATCAGAAACGGCTCGTCGTCCCCGTGGGTGAGGTGAGGCAGGGCGGACGGAATGGGATTTTGGCTGCGTTGACGGGGAGGCCGGCTGTTTGTATTCCTGGTATTTTTCCATTTATTTCTCTTTCTTTCTTCTTTCTTTCATGATCCTCGTCTCGGATCGTCACATATGATACAACCGCTAACCACACAACTACTATATTCGGAATGGCCAGCCGGCTTCGCTCAAACCGACAAACACAAACACAATGCCGAACCCGGTATACCAGTTGGTTTAGAGTTAATGGGTATTCCATGGAAAGACAATGAGCTGCTCGATATAGCGGAGGTGTTTGAGGGGATTATTCAAGGGAGGCAGCCCCCGGTGCTTACTTCTGGAATATCTTAATCTAGAGATTTATGTAGAACTACAGATGGTTGGGTTTATATATTGTATATATATCCCGCTGTATACAGTTTACATACATATATATGATATGTAAATCAGAGTGGCAGTACCATTAGCACAAAGTAGGAATTATATAACTTGCTTAAGGAATCAATTCAATCAAATTAGGTTGTGAATATCCGACAAGTATAGCCAAGTTGCGGCGTAAGTAGTTGTTGCCAATGGAATATAGAGCAGTAACCTCGGCTCAAACGGTTAAATATCAGATAAGCCTTATCGAAGGCGGTGACGCGATAAGCTTAACCTCGTCCAATCGGAGTTAGTCGTTCCCCGACAGGTGGGTCATTCTTCACCGCCTACGAATTTCCCCGGACTTTTATTTTTTTTTCTCATTGTCTTTTGTCAATGATCACATACTAGGGACTACATAGTAGGCAAGCCTATTACTGTTGACAATTTAATAAACTGGTATCTATATGGTTACACTAGATACGTAACAGTGTCGCTCGACTCAGCTAACAAGCAACAGACTCCGATAGTACCAAACTCCGGACAACAAGGAAAAATAGGGGTATTTCTAAATTTTGTTTCAAAATGCACAAAGGAAACCCAGTGGAAGAGAGTGCAGGTATCCGTGTCTTGTATTATGACAGACCGGATCGAGTCATCTATCCGTAAATGGTACACACAAGGAGAAATATGGACGCAGTCATGAATCATCGGAATCGAAACGATTTGTGAGCCAAAGGCGAGGCAGGGGCGTGGCCAACCGGACCAACCGGTACACGGATGCGATTCCGGCGTGTAGGAGTCTGCGCACAAAACACGCAGACGTAGGAGGATGGGAGGTTCGACCGCTCGAGTCCAACACATTTGGTGTGGAGCCAGTGACTGCATGATTCGCTGGTCGAGTGAGTAGAGCGTCCTTGAATTATTGGTCATGAAACTTACCATTGAATCATGAGGTGGCCGCCATTGTCCATGGAATTACAAATGCATCGAGTTCCACTGCTGGGGTTGCTGAAGCGGTCGGTGGTTGGGGTGGCCAGATCGGGGTCGGTCATCGTGGTCGGGGAGGAGGGGTTGGGAGGACAGGCGTTGAGATCCAGTTCAGCCCCGAATCGCGGGGGCGACGAACGCAGATGCGCCAGCGAAGGGGGGGCCCGGGTCATCCGTGACCCGTAGCCGACGGTGTGTGGACGGGACACTTGTCGCTGCCGTAACACTTTGCGAAGGGCATGCTGCGCGTCTCCATCGTCCTCCTCTGATTCAGGCAGAGGCATCACGGCCGAACTGGCGCTGCGGTATGAGAGATCCGGGTTCACCACTTGTCTCTTCGGCGTCGTCCTCTTCCAATCTTCAATGGTGGAGTGATACGTCGGCCGTCGAGCCAGTCCCCGCGAATTCGACCACGGGGAGACCCGTCCCGATTGTGAGGACGCTGCAGATGTGTAGGACCCTTTGGAATGGGGCCGGGACCCGCAGTCACTGTGGGCGAGCATGGATCTACCGGCGTCGGAGAAAGCAAAGGAGGTATTGCGGCTGGGAAAGAGTGAATGGTCGAGATACTCCGCCGAGTCATACTCGCTCTCGGTCGTTGAGCCATCCAAGTCCATACCCGTGACCGGGTCTGTCAACCCGGTAGACGACTCAGGCACGGTTTGCATCTCCGTCTTCGCTCGGCCGTCTCTGCCGATCCGGAGGACGACCGACTGTGAGCGAGTGGGAACACTGGCAGTCGAGCTCGCTCTGGATAATGGCTGGCCCGTGGGCTTGATGGGGGAAGACCGGCCCCTCTTGGACGGGCTCTTGTGGATGCCGTTTGTCGAAGCCATCATGCCACTGGAGAGCGGGCGCCGAGACGTGGCCGCCGTGTGCGTGAGGCTGCGAGTGAGCCCTGGACGAATGGGCTGGGGTTGTCGAGGGGTATAATCCTCCTCGTCCTCCTCGTCAAACCCCAGCAGACTATGGTGGGCATATTGAACGCGGCGAAGCTCCTCCCGCTTGGACTCCTCAGTCTGGTGATGGTAAGGTTGACGGATCGGAGGCCGGGAAAAGAGTCGTTTCTCTGGAGTGGGTTGCGGGCCCCCAAACCGCCGGGCAGGAGAGCTCAAGAACATAGCTGGGTCCTCCGCTTTGGTAACCGGAATCCGTGGGGAGGTCGAGAAGGGTGCGGGAAAGAGCGCCGCATCGGTAGTCGGGGCGGACGAGATTCCATAAAGGCCGCTCTGGAAGTCAGGCAGCTCCATCGTCGTCCCGATATCAGGCAATTGTGGGATCTGAGAGTCGTGCACGGCATGGGTGTTGGCTGATAACGTTCCCGTTGGGTGGGCGTCGAACACGCTGGAATGGTGGTCGGGCAACCCGAAGTGGCTTTCCGGCTGCTCAAAATCATGATCCCAGAACAGCCGCTGCTGGGGGTAGAAAGGAGAGACCGAGGGGTCCACGGTTCCGAGATGGAAGGGATCCGAGGACGCCTGGAGATCGCCAAATAGGCGGGGAGAGGCCCCCATTAAGCGGCTGGGAGTCTCCAGATGGCTCCCATCCACCACGCTGGAGGCAGACGGACGTCGGTTTGTGTTTTGCACGTTCCCCAGCCCCGTCACCTTCCTCTTCGAAGCGCTGCTGGGCGGAGGAGTCTGCATCGAGGCCGCGGATTTGGCAGATGCCACGGTCTGGGGAGCATCTTCCTCCGAGGGACCCCGAGGATTGGCAGGGCGTACACGTCTGGCCGTGTCGGTTTGGTGCTCCAATGCCTTTGCACTCTGGCCGCCCGACTGATCTGCGCCTGTCTCGGGCAACCGCTGGTGGTTGAGTGAAGGGGTACTCAAGGCGAATTTGTGGGGGGTGCGGAGGAACTCTGGGCTCGAGGCATAGGGATCGGAGGTGTCCCAGGTGACCCGGGGGTCAAAAAAGCTGGACTCAAGTTTGGGGGTCTGAAACGCCGTGTCGCCAAAGACCGGAGGAGTTCTGGTGGGGGTTTGAGGTTCACCGTTCGGATAACTGAAGCTGCAAGGGAAGGGAGGTTCGGTCAGCATCATCGTTTCGAACATTGATCACCGGAACGGAGCTCGGAGAGAGCTCCGTCAAACAAGCAGAAAGAAGCGTCTTTGTATAGATAGCAAGTTTTCACAGGACAAAGGGAGGGATGAAAGGAACAAGTTCAGAGTTGGACAGGTCGGACAAGGCGCCGGCGCTGGCAAGGACTAGCCATTGCAACGCAAAGAGACCCCGCCGTTGAGCAAGAATGCCAGGGAGTACGTAAATCAAGAGGAACATACCTGTGGACAGGCTGATCCCAACTCATGTCAGCAACGGTGATCCCAGCAACCGATCGGAGCAAGCTGCCAGGCAACCCTCTCTGGTGGGCGGAGTCCAGATATTTGAGAAGTGGTCTGGAATGCTCAAGGAGAGGGGGTTCGGGGAGGGATTGAAGAGCCGACGAATGTAGACCTCCACAGGACCATTGAACCAAAGCTAAAACTGCGGACGGCTTTGTTGACGAATCTAGAACGTCTCCGCAGGGAACAAAGGTCCTGAAAAGGAAGAAGGGTACGATCAACGAGATCTATAATTTTTTTCCTTCTTTCTTCTTCTTCTTCAAGTTTCTTTTTTTTTCAAAAATATTTTTTGGTTGTTTTCCGAGTGAAAGGAAAGGAAAGGGGGGGGGGGGAGAAGGAAAGCGGAGAAGAGTGGTCTGTTTGCTTTAAAACATAGTCTGGAATGGTGAGGATAAAAGAGCGAGATCGACGGACAAATAAGTCCGAGACGGCGGATGGAGGAGAGGAGGGAACAAGGCAGGATGTGATCCGAGGGATTGAGATGGGATGAACGAATCGATTGGAGGAGTCGACTTTAGTTGTTGGCAGGCTAGGCAGGTAGTAGCTTGTAGGCAGGTCCCTAGGTAGGTTGGTAGGCACAGGATCGGAGCTCTCCTGAAGGAACAAAGGGAGGAGAGTTAAAAAGCGGAGGAATGTGTTTAGTGCCTAGAGGGAGTTTGTCCTTAGTGATTGTCCTTTCATGGATGCGATCTAGGAGAGAAGGGAACCAGTACCTTGAATGAAGCAGAATTGGTTGAGAGTGAAGAGAAGAAGAAGAAAAAGAAGAAGAATAGGAAGAAAGAAAAGTAATGGTTATGATCCTCAGGCTGTCCGTCGTTCAAGTGGAGGCTTTTTTTTTTTTTGTGTTTTCCTTTTTCTCTGTTTGTAATTTTGTCGCTTTTTTAATTTTTATTCTTTTTACTTTTTTTGGTGATTTCAATTTTAATTTTTACTTTCTTCTTATTTTATTCGATTTCATTTTTCCTGGATGGGGCTTTTTTATTACTGATTGTTTACTCCGCAGATCCACTGGAATAGAAATAAATGACAGGGTGGGAGTAAGGCTAGTATCGACTCTGAGATACAACAAAAGAACCATGAGAATGTACGCGGAATTGACCAGTAGAGAGATAGATAGACCCATATATCTACGTTGAGTAGGTACGACGTGTAGACTCAAATACGTGGAAGTACGTACTCCGCAGTAGAGATGATGTAGGAGGTCACATGATAGGGTCACGACGTAGTTCGTCGTCATATCAGGTTGAGCCCTGTACGGTCTATACCAAATGTTGGTCAACGTCGAGGCGTCGCGGCTATGAATTTACAAACCTTTGCAATGAGTCTAACGTAGTGATTCGTTTCCATCACTCATCCACTACAGTCGATACAACGGCGCCATGGACCCACTAAACACCAGCCGCCCAGATACTTCGTCCGGTGTATTGTTGAATATCCAATAGTTTCAAGGCCCTACCACTCGCCAAGTGGTGTTTTGGTCGAGTTGTCAAGAATGAGAGTCCTGGCATATCTTCATGATGGGACGCTGGAGCAGGACTCAGCAAGATCCTGCTGGGCACGAGTCCCTGACACACTGCCCCCGACCTTCCCCCCGCCATCGCATATTAGCCCTCCTGGCCATTCCAGACAGAGACGATCTAGCCAGTCCTAGTGAGGACAGGTGGTTTGCGTCAGATCAGACTTCCACCTGCTCCACTGTCTCTTATCCCCGCAATTTCCACGACGTGCGTGTTCCTCGTGCGTGTGGTCTTGTCTCTTCGCTGCTAATCTTATGACTCGCGCTTAAGTTCCTGACCAAATATGGTTGACGTAGGAAGACCCGTCGGCCCTCGTCGCAAAATACCATGAATACCTTCATGGTTACCCAGAAGGGGACCGGCGGGCGGTACTAGACGGCGAGAGACTCTCCATCATCTTAGAGACTGGGAACATACGTGTTGTGTCACAAAAGGATCTTCTTGAGAGATGATACCCCAGCACACCCAAAGCGCAAGCGGCCGAAGCGACCCGCTGTGAAGAGCATCTATCTAGTCCTGCTGTTTTCGAGCATAGCACCCCAGCTCATGGGGTAAAGATTAGAGGTTCCGTCCTGCATATGAAAGACCTCCCTTGTCTACTGCAACCGAGGCTCTTTTCCACGATTTTCACTACATTGTGCTACTCAAGTGGGTGGCTCGTTTGCCCGAATATCAACCAACAGCAGCTGAATACCACGGCTATAACAGCAGCAGGCAATAAGTATGAACCATCATCATGGGCTGTCAGCAGAAGTGCTGGGCGCGCCAGTGGTGCCTCTGCTGTTCTACGCTGTCTAGTAAATGCGAGGAAGCCCAGGAGGGGACAGAACATCCTACCTATATTGCTTTCTCAAAGTCAATATATGACTGTGTGAGAGACATGGGAGCACTGGAAATTTCCCAAAGACGATGATGACTGGGAGACAAGCTACCAGCCTCGTCTCTGTGCATAACTGTCTTCGATTTATCCTCAATGGCGTTACCTACTCGAATGACAAGATTGATAGCCTGACGGAAACTATGGTATACAGGCTAGGGGCGATGCATGAGGCAAACTATCTAAGAGAGCAGATAGGGCTGGAATTCCCATCGAAATTCAGTCTCGCAACTGGCAGTTATACACAGACATGGAGGAATCCGCCTGCATTTCTCATCGTATGTGTCACCTATCCTGAGTCTCATCTCATTATTGACATCGCTTCTATCTCACTTTATACACAACTATTTTGACCCTATCCATCGTCCTCCTCATCCGCGCCCCCGGGGGTTCGGTGCACGAAATTAGTCTTAGCAATATCGTATGTGTGTTGTGGATTCCTTTTCTGCCTCAGGTAGTAGGATCTCGTAGCTTGAGAACGACTTTGTCGCTACGGGCGAACTTCATTTCGACTAAGCAAAGAAAACCAACAATTAGAAGAATAAGCATAAAAAAACCGATTTTTAAGGTCATGAGTATAAACGAATTAATTGACCCCCTTTGCCCCCACCCATCCCCTCTCAAAGTCCATTACGTGCATGTTCTCTATCCCTTCCCCGCCGCAGCGTCACCATTGGCCCTAGAAACAAGGACCGGACGGTCTATCGGCGATCGACTACCTCGGGTCTTTCTCGTGGATCAATCGAGTTAGATACATCTGAACGGAACGACAGGGCCGAACAGCCTGGGATGAGCTGATCAGAATCTCTTCAATCGAAACGACCAATTGATCCCAATATACAGTAACCTGACAGTTCATGATGAATAGAGTGAAGGTGTTGAATCCAGACCACTACACTTTAGGCTGCCTTCCTGCCCTCTACCTGGTAGCCGCGGTCCCTAAGGCGGACAACATGACCTGGTGGAGCTGCTAAAGCCTTTAGTTCCCCCGCCAAGGGGACCAGGCTCTTTCAGCTCCAGCCTCGATCGATCAATCCCACCAGTCCATAGTCATACTCCATAATAAGTACGGACGACTAACGGAGAGTCCACCCAATGCCCCAGCATGACGACATCCCGTCTCTGAGCACGCAGGATGCGACCTGGTTGTGTATAATTTGCTGAATGCCGACAAACTCACCCCAATAGTATTGAGAGGAACATGGACAAATAGCGAACCACTACCAAATTCAAATTCCTTTAACTTCTAATCCAAATAACGGGCGGAACATTTTCCATCGTCCACCGCTGCCTCTAGCTTCCAGCCTGGTAATGGATGATCCATCCTACCTACTAGTCAGCTTAGCTGGCATTCCCACGGACCCATCTGTAAGCATCGCCCGCGATTGGCACTGGCCCACGCAACACAAAACAAGGATCGGATGGGAGGCCAGCTTGGAAGTCTAGACTATCGTCTCCTATCTATACTCTCTCCGGAAGGACTTGCCTGTCAAATGCTTGATTGGCTGGGTGTTCAAAAATAGGATGAGCTGTACTCTGTAGAATTTCACCGACTAGCACGCGGAGGAGAGCCTCGCGCACTTCCGCTTACTTGGCTTGGTGTTCAAGGCTTATTTGCTATTTATGATGGAACGGTAAAATATAAGACGGCCTACTATCCGTAATTATGGGCGTCGTTCCCCGGTCGCTATTGCTACGCTCGTATTCCCCATATTGCGCAGGGCGCCTAATGGCCTCGGAGCCTTCACCACCACCCCTACTATACTACAAGCACCCCTAATAATAACACCCTAATCAATGGTCCCCCTAAACAGAAACCGCCCCCCAGGAATCAACCCCCCGTAACCTTCTCGTCAGCCATGCAGACGCACTATGGGACCTGCAGCAGACTAGGTGGTCACCCTGCCGTGTGACGCCGTCGCACATACACTATGCACGTCCGCGGACAGGAGAGCTAATAATGTCCTGAGCCCCTGACATGGTCTCGCAGCCGCCCTGCAGCCAGGGACCCAATTATCGCTCTCCCTGTCCCCCTTCCCCCCAGCTTCTATTTTGCGTGGCTTTTGAGTTGAAGACATCGGCAAGGGAGTTGACCGCCTGTACTGCACCGAGCTTTTAGCAATAATTTCTCTTTCACCCCGCCTTGGAGATGCTAGATGCTAGATCGATGGTAGCTGCAAATGCACGTTGGCTGGGTATGGTCGCATCATGAACAGAGTTTAGATCGCTGCATGCATGATAGCAGTGTCCATATACGGAAGACAATACGGAACTGTTGATCGGCAAGTCGATGGCGACTGGGGGTTTGGCCTGGTCCGTGTCTAATCGGAACTCTGCTCTATCTGATCTTATCCCTACTCAAGGCGCATCTGGCCATGTCTTGCCCTATATCCCTGGAGATCCATGTCCCTTAAGGTCTGACTCAGGGAGAGGGTCGGATCGTTTTCTGGCCCTTTCATAGAGACGTATCCGTAGCAAACATTGAACACACAAAGCGACGTCTGGCCGACACTGCCCGAAGCTTGTTTCGATAATTGTCTCGGTATCGGCCATCGGATTTGAGACCGCACGCTCTGGACAATGAAGTTGAAAAGTCGGCTATGTCCACCCGGTAGCACCCATCGACTATCAACGGAAATTGATTGGAACCATCGGCGAACGTCTCCCGGGTGATACTCGATCATGTACCGCCCCGATCGTCCTGTCTCCTCGAAGTGACTTGTCATTTTGAGATGCGATGCTGGATTTCTGTACCACTCGCAGCCATGTTTGCCCGATAGTTGCCATACAGTGCAAGTCTGACGCGCACATAAAACGGTGGAATGATAATGATCATAATCACGACCAGGCAGTTGAACGGTTAACTGATAGAGGAATCGATCGCCCACATGGTCCTTTACAGATCCACTTATGCCTGATATACAAGGCACCAAAGTACACCGCCTGGTGCCCCTCCATCAATGAGGGCGTTCGTACTGGGCCATGACTGACAAAAGCGTTGGGTTTGGGCAGAGACCGGGTCGCTTCTCCTTTTCCATGGGTCTCCATGTCCTTATCTTTGTTTAGTTCCTTCCTCTTTGATCATGAGTTCCTAAATAGTATACTGAGGCGTGGGTGTACCGCTTTGTCAACAAGTATCATTCCCTAATTGTTCCATGATCGTGATCTTTGTGCTGGTCTGCATCTGTGCCCAAGCAGATGATTCACTCGCTCTGTCATAGCAGCTCAGTTAACTGGATATGCTCATTGTCTAAAGATCACTACACTTTTCTTTCATACTTAAACTTAGATAACCTGTTTGTTCATTCACATACGTCCATCATCTTCCTCTCGTCCCAGTCCTCTCTACTACTACCTACCTTTCACGATGACTCCAACGATGCGATCTCCGCGTAGAAGACATGCTAGGAAACCGCACACCCGCGGAAAGAATCGTCCCGCAAACCGGTTGGCGAACAGGTCCATTCTATCCGATCTGGGCCAGACGCACAAGAATATTCTATCTAGAGGACGCCGTCGCGGCGGTAGTCTGGTCGGTGTCGCTGGGATCCGCAAAAGAAGCCCAGTGCGGGGCGCCGGCAATCGCCGCGCACAGGCTCAGAAATATGCCAGGCCTGCTAAGTTGCCGCCTTCATCTGAACCGCTAGAGGTGGTAAGTGTTTCTGTTCCGGGGTCCCCTGGTGCTTCGTTTCGTCCGGGGTATGAAGAGAAAAGCTATAATGTATTAACGGAGCAGCGAGTAGAATTGTTTTGAACATGATTCGTTCCCGGATGGTTATGTCTTCGTTCCTAGGGGGGACGTCTACATTACTCGGAACTGTCGCGCGAGAACCAAGGAGTCTCACCGTATAGTCCATCTAGTTTGGGTGAGTGACCCCTCTCCAGTGACTGATAGCAAACTCCTGACATAGATAGGATCGATCGGCCAAACTTAAGCTCGGTATCCGCGTCCCAGCAGACGTTCAAGCCGCCGTTCTCGAGTCGGCCTCAGCGACAGCCGATTCACGCGCCAATGCAGTCATGGCTCGCGACGAAAAAGACCTAGCCCACTCACGTCAGCTCCTGCGTTCGCAATTTCCACTGATGCCAGACGAGCCCATGAAGATGATTCTCGACCATGCCTTTCGCAAGGGCTCGAGGCGTGTAGGCCGGTCGTCGAATCTAACAGACCACCACAAAGCCATACTGGCCGTCGAGGCACACATCCGCCACGCACTCACGCCATACGAGGATCTTTTGCGTGCTGGGGTCAAACGACAAACGGCGCGGATCTCGGTCTGGGGAATGATCCAGTCGATTAGGAAGACCTGGGAGGGATGCGGTGCATGCGGCTCTCAGCCTAAGCCTTTTGTGCTACCGCTGAGAAATGCAATCTAATACGCTTTTTCATTATCACATTTTGCTTTTTGGGTGTTGGGTTTGAAGTTAACAACAACTTCGGTGTTTATTTTGTTTTGGGCGCTCATCTATATATGTGCGGTATTGCGTGATGTCCTATCACGGCGGTGTGACTGGATAAGGGGGGTCTGCCAGGTGCAGATGCAAGATGGATGACTTTTACGAACCCTATGACGTTTACGAGAAATTAGATAGAGAGGTGGCTCATGCCGTATTGATGGAGGGGAGTAGTAGATATGGCCTGTTTATCATTATATGGTGCTCGCAACACACCTGTTATTCTAGTATACCAACCCATACCATATTTCTTTTTGCGGACTTCCACTCTAGTAGGTCTATAGAGTCTTCCACTCCAGCGTACATATGATCTAGAATAATCCAAAGAGGATTATCCACCATGGAAGGACGGATAACAACGGTCAAATCATAATCCAACCCGAAGCTTCTAGGCCACAATTTGATATTTGTACGAGGGAGACAGTTGCAAAAACACGAGAAACCAAAAAACAGTCTATAATAGTTAAAACTATGCAAGCCAGCTAGCTGATATTGGCAGATCATACGCCTCACGCATCCACGCTATATGATAATGAACACGTAGATTATAGATAGATACAGCTGAATAGCCATGTCCTTATTCACTAGGGGTTTCTAAATAGACTGAAGGGGCAGTGCTTGCTTGATCACCTGTTTATCTACTTTGTGACGCAGGTAAGTGTCAAGGTATGGTATGAATCCAACCTGGATAGATCTACTGTAGAGGGAAGACATAGCATTTCTAGTCTACTAGAGATAACGATGTTGGATTTCTGAAAACTTGTATGGAGTTTATATTAGTATTGTGAACATACTATAGGATGGTATTTTCAACAAGGAAAGACATGGCAGTTTGCTATCAAATTCTAGAAAGAAAGGATGGAGGAAAGAGGAAGGACTGCATGAAGGCAGGGAAAAAGAGAGAGAAGATGAAGAGGTAAAAGGAAAAAGGAAAGTCTACACCCAGTCAACAGCAAGCACCATATCATCAAACCAACAACCACAGCCAAACGCATCCCCTTGCACGGCATGCTTATTCACACAAACAGAAAAAGGAATCTTGGTGATAATGCCACCCATACGCGGACAAGTGCCCCGCATGAACAGGCTTCTCGCATGGCCAATGACAGAAGTAGGCGAGCAATCCGGCTGGGCCAGCTTAATTTTCACGTTGACCTTGAGGGCGAGGCGGCAGGTGTTCTCGCCGGGGGAGTCCGTTGGGTTGTCGAAGCGCTGGATAGTGTTGCGGCGGATGAGATCAACTCCCACGGCTTTGGCGGCGTAATACATTGTGGGAGGGGTGTCGGCTTCGGTGGCTGGAACGTCGACTTGCAGGAGGATTGTGTCTGTCATTGCGGAGAGATCGGTGGTCAGGTTGCCGTTACCATCGAGAAAGGAGAAGCCTTGTTGGATGAGGGTTAGTTTGTTCTTGGTAGGGGGGTCGGTGGGAGTGTTGGGTGAGATGACTGTCATTGTGATGGGTACTCAGCTCTTTATTCTTCCTCCTCTTCTTCTATTTTATGGATGGGAGTTTGGGAGTTGATGTTAGATGATGTGCTTGCGATGACGATGGTAATAATGCTGAGCCATGAGGCGGGAAGGACTCCGGTTTATATATACTGCGAATCTACCTATAGATAATGTATATTTGCACTCAAAGCTGTGGATATTATTGTGAATGGCATTAATGAGACGCATTTAAAGAACTGGCTATTGTCTGATGGGTGCTTTGTCTAGAGATTTTTCTTTGGCTTCGAGAACTCTATACAAGAGCTTTGTGCTAGGATGAAGCTCTAGGTTGATGCTAGAATGAAACATTGTGCTGGATAGCAGCTTTTGATAAAATTAATATAGAGAAATTTGTGTTCTTCGATATCCAACGCGTCTCAAAGGTAGACTATATGTGTCTGTAGTCTGTATTCTGTATGGTTTGGAGAACGGCGCATGATTGTGATGGAATCGACATCAGCAGGAAACAAAGCATTATGATGCTTTGTACTTATATCAAGGGATAAGACATAGAGATGATCTTCTTTCTAATACTTGGCTTTCTAAAATGTAATCAGTAATATTCCACTTGTCCTTGACAAAGATAGATCAAACAGGTATACTCTGGAGAGAGATACTATATCGACCGATATGGTAATAGGGCTAGCCCTGCGCTAACCTTTTTGGGACACGTCCTTGCGGGACTCCGCGCAGGCTCCATCTGCATTTCCGACGCGGGAAGCTTCTGCTACTCCGTTGCATCAATTACTCCTTTCTCACCTCTCTCCTCCGCCACATTATCGCAATGGAAGGTGTCGATATTGTCGAGTCGCCGCGTAAGCGCATCAAGACGGACAATGCCACCGCGACCGATGACTCGGTGATTCCCCCGTCCGACGCTCAGCCCGCCGCGGCCAAAACCGACGAAGATGCCCAGGCAGCGAAGGAGATGGAGGTCGGAATCACGGCTTTCGTCAGCTCGGAGAATCAAGGATTCGCAGGTGTCTTGAAGAAAAGGTTGGTGATGCTGCTCGATGGACAAAAGCCTTGAATTGACCGTTTCAGATATACCGATTTCCTTGTCAACGAGATCCTGCCGTCTGGCGAGGTTTGCCATCTGCGGGACGTGCCCGTGCCACAACCTCGTGCGAAGCCGACTAGCGACACTGCGCAGTCCGCGGACAAAACGACTAAGGAAGAAACAAAGCCGGAAGAAGTTAAGAAGCCAGAGGAATCCGAGTCCGCCGCTGGGAACGATACCCCCGCAGGGAACGATACCCCCGCATCGGAGAGCACACCCACCATTGAGTTCCATATTGCAGACGAAGACCTGGCTCTCTTGGAGTCGCTTTTTGGCCCCGAATCCACGGAGAAGATCATTTCACTTCACAAGCGTGCGTTGGCCAAACTCAGAGCCCGTCCCAGCGAACTAGGACGGATCCCGACCTCCGTCATTGATGACCGTGACGTGCGCATCAAAATGCACCAAGCAATTCGCCGTATCTTCAACTCTCAGCTCGAGTCATCCACCGATCACGATGGTTTGATGACCGTCTCCGCCGCTCCCAACCGCAACAAGGCCAGCCGTGGACCTAAGGGCGAGGGCGACAAGCATACCCAGCGGGGCCGAATCAACTGGGACGAACTCGGCGGTCCTTATCTGCATTTCACCATCTACAAGGAGAACAAGGACACTATGGAGGTACTCTCCTTTATTGCACGCCAGCTGAAGATGAACCCCAAGAACTTCCAGTTTGCGGGTACCAAGGACCGGCGCGGTGTGACGGCGCAGAGGGCTTGTGTTGTCCGCCTGCAAGCCGATCGCCTCGCACGGATGAACCAGGTTCTCCGCAACGCCAAGGTGGGCGACTTCGAATACCGCAAACACGGCTTGGATCTGGGAGACCTCTGGGGCAACGAGTTCGTTGTGACCCTGCGCGAATGCGACATCCCCGGTGTCAACCCCCAGGACTCCGAGACCGCCGTCTCGACCGCCACGGAGCTTGTCGGAACTGCCCTGCGGAACCTGCGCGAACGCGGCTACTTCAACTACTACGGACTCCAGCGGTTCGGGACGTTCGCGACACGCACCGACTCCGTCGGCCTGAAGATGCTGCAGGGAGACTTCAAGGGCGCCTGCGACGCCATTCTCCACTACAGCCCGCACATCCTCGCCGCGGCTCAAGCAGGCGCGGACAACACGACAGTCAGCTCAGACGACAGGGACCGCGCCGAAGCGCTCTACCTCTTCGAGTCCACCGGCCGCAGCGCCGAAGCGATGGAAAAGCTCCCCCGTAAATTCTACGCCGAAGCAAACCTCATGCGGCACCTCTCGCGCAACAAGACCGACCACCTCGGCGCCCTGCAAACCATCCCCCGCAACCTGCGCATGATGTACGTCCACGCGTACCAATCCCTCGTATGGAACTTCGCCGTTGGCGAGCGCTGGAGGCTCTACGGCGACAAAGTCGTCGAAGGCGACCTCGTCCTCGTCAACGAACACCGCGACAAGGAGGAAGAAGCCGCCAGCGCAGCAACACCCGCCGTAGACGCCGACGGCGAAGTGATCATCGCGCCCCAAGCGGAAGACAGCGCCTGCGCCGCAGACGACATGTTCACGCGGGCGCGCGCGCTAACTGCCGCCGAGGCCGCCAGCGGCAAGTACAGCATCTTCGACGTGGTGCTGACTCTCCCGGGTTACGATGTGGTGTACCCGCCCAACCAGATGACAGACTTCTACAAGCGCTTCATGGGCAGCGAGCAAGGCGGCGGCCTCGACCCCTTCGACATGCGCCGCAAGTGGAAGGAGGTCAGTCTGAGCGGGAGCTACCGCAAGTTGCTGAGCCGCATGGGGCCGGATTACTCGGTTGAGGTTAAGCCTTACGCGCGCGACGAGACGCAGTTCGTGCAGACCGACTTGGAGAGACTGCAGTCTGCTAGTGCCGAGGGCGGTGCTCCCGCCGAAGGCGGCGCTGGTGCGGGCGCGGAAGAAGACAAGAAGGATAAGATTGCTGTTGTGCTCAAGTTCCAGCTTGGGTCTAGCCAGTATGCTACCATGGCGCTGAGAGAGTTGACGAGGGGTAAGGTTAAGGCTTATCGGCCCGATTTTGGAAGTGGGAGGTAGGCTACCCTACCACTCTGGACATCTAGATTTATGCAAATGGCGCGGGGTTAACTCGCTACATAAACCAAGGAAAAGCTCTGTAGATATAAGATTATTTGAACTTTGATATATACACAGATGACTGTAAAATGGCGGTCACATCTTGTAACATCCAAGACTTCTTCTAACCTGAATCCATCCACCATCTACAATGATACATCTGGGTTTTCCAGACAGTACAAGGCTAGTGAATTGGGCAAAAAGACAAACGAGTCAAAGTCGCTTCCAGGCGACCATCATAAACCTACAATAGGACAAATAGTAAACACCTAAGTCGATATACATATATACTAAATTCCAATTATTATTCGTTGCAGCAATACATACAAGAGTCCATTATTAAAACCCCACCAAACACAACAACACGAACAATACTACACATCAGCACATCAACGCGGCCTCATCCTCTCGCCCTCATCATCACTAACAGACGACACAGACGAGACATCATCGTGATCATGCGGATGTGCGCGCCGCTCGCTCATCGCCGACATCACAGACAATTGATCGTCCATGGGGTGGTCAAAAGGCGATCGCGGCCGTGATTCCGTTGCCGCTGCGTTGTGCCAGAGGTTCCGCTCTGTGATGGGGTCTCCGCTGGCGTGGTACGGTTGTTGTTCTGGTTGTTGTCGTTGTTGCTGATGTTGGCCTGCGCCGGCGATGAGGATGGCTGGGTGGTTTGTGGGGGGGAGCTGGCTGGTGGGTCGGATGGGATCTCCCCTTGTTGCTACCGCTGCGGGTGGTTCGATGTTGATGTTTGGGTTTGAGTGGTGGGGAGATGGCTCTGTTGGTACTGCTGCGAATGGCGCGGGGGAGTGCGGTTGAGGCGACGGGAAAGGTGGAGGGTAAGGCTGTGTATGTGCGGGCGTAGAGGCAGCCGTGCTCATGACGAGGTGGTCGGTAGAGGGGACGGCCTTGTTTCGTTTTTGACGGTTGCGACGGCGGAGGAAGAAGTAGATTAGGGCTGCGATTATGAGGGCGCCGACGACGGCAACGGGGACGGCAATGGCGACTTTCGTTTTGGTTGGCATCCCTCCTCCTCCTCCCCCTCCTCCTTTTTCTTCTACGCTGTTGCTCTCGCCCTTTTGGGCAGAGGTATTTTTGGGGGCATCGTATGTGGTGGTCTTGGTTGGGTCTGAAGGTTCAGACTGAGTAATGGTTGTTTCCGTCGGGTTCTCTTTTGTGGTTGCGGACGACTGGGCCGTGGGTTTTGGGTGGGGGTCATTCGGTTCCTGGTCTCCCGGCGAAGTATTTGTTGGGTGAGGAGGATGATCGTGGGTAGTGGCTTCATTTCTCGAGGTTGATGTTGTGTTTGAATCAGATGTTGTCTGCGTTGTTTGACCATTTCGATTTGATCGTGTGGGTTGGGATCCGTCTGTTTCGTGCTCCGTCGACTGTAGTCTAGTTGTGGTATTTGGAACCGCCCCATTGTAGGTCCTTTCTGTGCCTGTGCTTGTGCCTGCGCTTGTGTCTGGGTTTGTGTCTGCGCTTGTGTCTGCGCTTGTGTCTGCGCTTGTGCCTGCGCTTTTGCTTGTGCCTGTGCCTGTGCTTGTACCTGTGCTTGTGTCTGTGTCTGTCACTGGGGACTCAGATACAAAGTCCTTTCTGTCAGGACCAAAATCATCGGACCCTGTCCAAGCAAACTCGGTCCTGCTGTCTTGATCGGTCGTTGCTGTATCTATATCCTCGGGCGCCATGTTTACATGCATGTCGTCGCCGGACGATCGTTCTCTGGGAGGATAATGTCGTTCTACTTTCACGGTATACTGATATCGCTTCAATTGGTGCCGGGTGTGTAGGTTTGATGACGATCCCGTGTCGCTGGTTTGAGAGGTTAGACAAGAAACACAGAACAACCAGGCTATAGAGGCTCAAACCGAGATGCGTCACTTACAGTGCCAAGTACTTGAGGCAAGATTATGTGAAGCAGATGGTGGGCACCAGCATGAAATCCGTTGGCGACATCTTTGTCCGCAAGGCTATCCGGTAACGAAGGACGAAAACCGAGGAGCGAAATAACTGGCTGGCCTAATCTACAAATAATGGAAGGAGGGGGGGGATAATAATATTCAAGTCTAAAAAGGAAAAATATTCGAAAAAGAAAAAGGGAATTTAAAAAAAAATAAACGGCTAACGAGGCGCAGCAACCGGGACATGATCATCCCAGAACTACTCATCCTCCGCGTTTCGTCTACTATCTAGCCATATAGAGCAGTGGCAACCAATCAAGAAAAGTCACATAAACGCCCAAGATACGAAGCGGCGTGCTCTGGCACCGCGAGACGCATGCGATGGAATAGTGGTTGGTGGGTTTATGTGCGGTAATCGAGGAGCGCCATACGCGGTCTCCATCGAATATGCTTCTCTTTGCAAGCGCTCGCGGCGTTCCATGTCTCCACGGTGGTGTTGGTAGGCGCCCATCAACAAAGAAGGCATGCCCCGCCCAAAAGTGCAATTAGCACGTCAGCCTGTTCTCAAGTGGTCGTAAAGCAAAGTCAATAGACCTTGACTCGTGGATCAATTATTCAACACTAAGGATTATTTTGCATCCTGGTAGGAAGAATGGTGGTCGAAATGGTATTAGCACTGCAGCCTTGCATGGTCTGTCCATGGGGCCAAAGCCTTCAGGATCGTCGCTGTGGACCAATACTAATCCTGGAAGCTTTCAGCATTGCCCCGTTCATCACCTAAGGATGGTTTGGGAAGGAGTTCGATGAATGTCAGCAAGGTGGGATCATCGGATTGACGAGCTCCAGGCGTTGATTGAGCACCTCGTCATCATGGTGGCCGTCGATCGAAGAACGGAGAACGAGAATGGAAAATGGAGATGGAGATGATGCTAAGAATAAACTGATGGATAAAACCAGCCCTATCCACAGCTGAGTCATGATATGTAGAGTTGACTATCTCCACGTGATCGTCACGGAGATGGATCACCCAGGGCTAACCCTATCAGGCTAGACTCGCATCCTGATACGAGCGGACCAACGAGAGAAGAACGGCGGATGATGCATGACGAACTCCCGTCTCGTTCCTCCCCTCCTCTCTTGCACCACCCAAGCCTTGTCTGTTTCATTTTTCTCCGATCCTGGTCTGATCGGCAAATTGTTATACTGATTTTTGCGTGGATCGCAATGAGTGGACTGAGAGGTGTTATCAAAGAGGGCTGGCACCCTAAAGGCCGTGAGGGCGGTAAGGAAAGTTGGCGGGGCGACTTCAAAGGCATCAATCAAGTGGTACGTCTCTGGTCAGACTGGGTCGTATCTCTTTTACTGACTGTATACTTCACATCTCTAGGCAGGATGGATGGGAAAAGGCGGTAGCAAAGACGGAGACCGGGAAGAGCGCGTCTCCCGACCACTCTCGTCACTAAAGGATCCTAGATCCTTTGGGCCACCACCCAAGCATATCCAAGCCCATAGTCCGGTTGCTGCTGCCAACCGGGCGTCTTCGGGCTCTAGGGGGCTAGGAGCACCATTATCGCAGGATGAGGTTGATGAGCAGAACTATCGCATACAGCAAGAACGGCAAGCGGAGGCGGAGGTTCAAGAGGCAGCGGCGCACAAGCCGGCGCCACCCCCGGTACCGTACCGGTTGAATACGACCGGTCTCGACACATCTACACTTCCGCCGCCCCCATCGAGACGGGTAGATGCAGGTACGGAACACGGGAGATCGTCACCGAGGTCGACCTCCAAGCCAAGCCTCCCTCCTCGCGTTCCTCCGCGCACCAACTCCAGCACGCAGTCGCCGGCCCCGCCTCCAGTGTACTCGGCCCAACAGCCCTCGGATCCCTACATCAATGAGGGTGCGACCGCACGCCTCCAACAGGCAGGTGTGTCTGTTCCCTCGCTCGGAATCGGGGGCAATAACAGCCAGGGTCGGGGGGATGGCAATTCACGTAGCTCGGCATCCCCAACCAGAGCAGGTTCTGGTGGCCAAGGCTCCCTAAACGAATTACAGTCGCGTTTTCGCCAAATGAGAACCGATTCCGCGCCGTCTCCAACCCAGGCGCCTTCCCCGCCAGCCCGGAGGAGCACTTACAGCCAGGCGCAGTCCCCCGCACAAAGCTCCCCCAGCTCGACTTTGGGAGACTTGCGCGAGCGACATGGGGACAAGATCCAGGCCGGGAGAGAGAAGATCAGCGGCATCAACGAAAAGTTTGGCATCAGCTCGCGCTTCAACAATTTCGTGGACAGCCACCGATCCTCTCCCAGCACTCAGGCGCCGCTTGCTGCGAGCACGCCCCGGCTGGCGTCTACCGGGGCGTCTAGGGGGGCGTCTATCGGATCATCGGACGTCAGTGCGGAAGCCGCGCGCAAGAAGCGCCCGCCTCCTCCGCCGCCTAAGAAGGTCGAGATGCGCTCTGTGCCTGTTGGTGCGGCTGCACCGTCGCCTCCGCCGCTTCCGCTGGATACTAAGCCCCGCTGAGCGGGTATTGAATTGTCGCTGTCTTCCTACTACTGGCTGTAACACCACTTCGCTCGACTGGGTGTTTACATGGCCGGTGTTTGATTATGTATAACTAACCCTGTGGATGCGTGTACGAATAGACATTGTTTATAGAAAAGATCACTACTACTACCCGCCTCATTCTGTCGAAAGTAGATAGCACCAACATCACGGTTCAGCCTAGTTTGATCTCTGGTAGGCCTAGTAGGGTTAGCAAAAATGTATTAACAACTAACGGAAAATAAAAATTGATTATATAGCTGCAGCATGATAAGTACCAGAACTCCCTCCCCTCTTCCTAAACTAGATGAAGCCCTGTCAACCGTCCAAAGGCTACACTACCCCCACACCCTACATTTCCCATAAGCCAATGTCATCAATGCCATCAAAACCAGGAAACACATTCATTCCGCGAGAAGGCCCTTTCAAATCCCCACCTTTCCCAACGTATCCTACCTAATACTGATTCCTCCCTCATGGGCGGATATTCCCGATGTATCTAAATCAATCGAGTAGACACAGACAGCATGAATACCATTGCGCCCACCACTTTCCCATATCAAGTCAGGTATCCAGGCACTGCCTAGCATCATCGTCATAATCATCATCAACAAAAACAACAACAACAAAATGTTCCCCAACCGGCCTTCACCGCTCAACGAGCGCAACAGGGCCGCGCAGGTGCAGATTCACTCGCCCCTGGCATTATCGTTGTCTTGACGCAAGGTCTCAAGGTAATGCTTGCTGTTGAAAGCTCTTCTTTTTCATTCATTTCTTGAAGCA
This sequence comes from Aspergillus taichungensis, assembly GCA_002850765.1. Taxonomy (NCBI): domain Eukaryota; kingdom Fungi; phylum Ascomycota; class Eurotiomycetes; order Eurotiales; family Aspergillaceae; genus Aspergillus; species Aspergillus taichungensis. The sequence continues at coordinate 141,873 of KZ559497.1, read as the reverse complement.
AAGCCCGAGTCATACCCCGGAGAAGATGGATGAGGGGGTCTTGTACTCCGTCAATGCCAAGACTCGGGTGATCTCCATGATCCACAGAGTGTAGCTATTAGGCGGTTCGTATGCTGATTATCGAGATAGGGGGAAATACAAAAGGAAAAATCAAAATTAAAAGATAAAGATAACTGATCATCAAGAGCTATAACTCGAGAACGTAATGTACTAAGAAATGGAAAGAAAGAACGAAGGTCAAGTAGATAATCGACTAGCTGGATAGAATTGGCGCTATTGATAGCCTGAATACTCCGTAGTGGGGAATTCTGTCTGATGCAGCGGGCTAAGACATTGTCAGGAATGGTCACTTCATGCAGTAGTGTCTTGCGATCTGGATTTGACTAGATCATTTTGAAGATAAGATCGATTCCGTGGAGGGGAGATGTTGATAAGATAGAGTTATAGACAGTTAATAACTACCCGGCGGAGATGTACAACTACCTTGTTTAGATCATGCGCATTGTACTAATGGATATTTCATCATGAACATCCTCTGTTTATGCCTATTTCTATATCAATAGCTGTATGTCATCAGAGAGTCTTGGATGCTGTGCGGCTGTGGTCTGAACAGCATTGGCAATCCAAAGTCAAGATAAGGACCTACAATCTAGATCTGGTCTCACTGCGGAGATGTAAAATAATAGGCATCAACTGCTTAGAGTTCACTAACTTCAAGAATCTAATCATTAGACTACAATAGTTTGATGCCAAAAAGAGGAAAGAGTGTTAGGCCAGTACTCCGTACAGGTTAGTGTCATTCCGAGATCTAATTGAGCTTCCGATTAGATACTCATGGTGGGACCTAAACTTTACATCATTGATGCTCCATATACCTCATTTGTCCGAACTCCGATGTCAATTTTCATCTCCGTACATACAGGTGTAACTATCCAGGCATCCTGTTGAATATCTGATAGTTTTGTTCAGACCAATGGTTCATACAGGTGGCTCCTCCGTAGTTCAGGGTCCGGCTGAGTCATACGCCCTATAAGGTCATGGACTGATGGGGAAGATTTCCCAGTACGGATCCTCCGTATCATCATGACGCTTCGGCTCTGGGGAACGAATGGGGGATGGATGGGGCAATGAGGGAACCGAGGTGCCATGGAAGAGACAGTGGGTAGTGGCGTCGGGAATGGGATTAGTTAGGAAACAGCTGCATCATCAATTGCAGCCGCGTGTGGAATCCGACGGGGGGAGAGCGTTGCATCCCAACCAACCAGTGTACAGTTTGGAGACGGATGAGACTATCATTTTGATCTTACTGACCTTCTGTCGAATTTATTCTAACACTATATACATAAATATATATATCTTTATTTTTATGTTTTCTTTCTTTTCTTGCTCTCTATTTTTTCCATTCACAGGATTCATTTCAATCAATTCGGATTACTTGTTGGGCCGAGGTTGTCCCAACAAAATCGACGGACCCACTCAATTCCTCCAAACTCCAGACTTTTCCTTCTTATCATTCTCGATCTGCCAGGCTGATCATCTCAACGGTTCATGGTCCGGTTTCTCCTCGGTTGCTGTCCCTGACCCTTCCATTGCTCTTTCTTTCTTTTTCCTTTCCTTTTTTATTTTCATTTCTGTGTTATGATTCTTTTTCTTTTAGGAATTTCTTGGTTTTTTCCTGGTTGATTGACCCGGTGTCTCTCTGACTACTGTTTCTGGCCTTCCGCCCGATCTGCACTTGCCATACACTAGGCCGGATCTGTCGACACGGGATCCACCCGGCCTTTTCACTAGTTCATATATATCTTTTTCTTTTCTTTTCCTTTTATTTTTTTTTTCTCTGTTTGTTTTATAATAAAACCCCATCCTGTCTTTTCTCTTGATTTCGTTCTTCCTTTTTTTTGCTGCCTCTCGTCTTTTCAATCCATTGACTGGTTGTTTCCCTGTCGCAATACAACCATGTACGACTTCAATGTCGACACCGCGTCGGGACCGGCCATCGTCCGCATTGGCCTCCCGCCCTCCTCCCTCTTGAAATTCCCTCCCGACCAACTGCCCAACACCCTGCCCGCTCCCGTCATCGATCAACCCACCTGGGACCAGCCCTTCAACATCCCTCCCACCCTCTACAATCAAGCCCTGGATGTCCGCGTCCCCATCACCATCGCCGGAGTCTACGCCGTCACCGTCGTCCTGCTCAATCGCGTCAACAAGGCCCGCGGTTACAAGCCCTGGGGCTTCAGCCAGACCAAGCTCTTCAAGCTCTTCGTCATCCTCCACAATGTCTTCCTCGCCATCTACTCGGCCTGGACCTTTGTTGGCATGCTCAAGGCCTTCCGCAACTCGCTCCCCGCCCGGAACGACCCCAATGGCGTGATCAGCGTGGCCGACGCCATGTGCAAGATCAATGGCCCCCGAGGCTACGGCAACGCCGCCACCTATAACCCTGCGATCGATGAGTGGACCATGCGGAACCCGGCCTACCAGCTGGCCGAAGGAGGTGTCCCGGACCCGACCGATGTTGGCCGCCTGTGGAACCAGGGTCTGGCCTACTTGGGCTGGATCTTCTACCTGTCCAAGTTCTACGAGGTCGTCGATACCGCCATCATCCTGGCCAAGGGCAAGAAGAGCTCGACCCTGCAGACCTACCACCACGCGGGCGCGATGATGTGCATGTGGGCGGGGATTCGCTACGTCGCGCCTCCCATCCTGATCTTCACCCTCGTCAACTCGGCCATCCACGCCATGATGTACACCTACTACACCGTGACGGCGCTCCGCATCCGCGTCCCCGGCATCATTAAGCGCTCTTTGACCAGCATGCAAATCACCCAGTTCCTGATCGGCACCACGTGGGCGGCCTCGTATCTGTTCGTGCACTACACTCTCCCTCTGGACCCGTCCGCCGCCAGCGCCGCTGCCGCTGCCGGATCCGCCGACGCGGGCTCCGTCTCGTGGCTGAAGAAGCTCGCCTTCCGCGCCGCCGGCGCCGAGGGCATCGCCGAGAACGTGGGCCACGTCGAAGACGCCGGGCAGCGTCTCCGCGTGGGCCCCATGACGACCTGCATGGACACCAGCGGCCAGGGCTTCGCCATCTGGCTCAACGTCACCTATCTCCTGCCGCTGACCTTCCTCTTCGTCCGCTTCTTCATCCGCTCGTACCTGTCCCGCAAGGAGCCCGCCACCCGCCAGCCGACCCAGATGCACTCGGCCGAGAAGGCCGGTCTGGACGCGCTCAAGGGCGTCAGCCGCGAAATCCAGAAGTCCGTCGAGATGAACGGCGAGACCAGCGAGGCTACCGATGACGAGGTGATCAACAAGGCCAAGGCCATCCAGGCCAAGAAGGCCCAGGCGGCGGCTCCCGTGGACAACTCGCCCGTGCGGACGCGCGCCTCGGCGGCCAACAAGCAGAAGTCGCGCGTCATCGCGAGCGAGACCTCCGATCAGGGATTCTCGCCCGTGCAGACCAAGAAGGGCGCCAAGAAGGCCACCAAGGAGAACGACCACTCCAGCAGCAACGTCAACGCCCAGGACAACAACCCCTTTGGGGTGCTTGACCGCAACGCCTAAGCTTGAGGACAGCTAGTTGATTTTTTTTAAAAGCAAGCACGAGACAAACAGCGGTCTCATTTACGAGATATTCGAGATAAACGCCATGAGCTACGAGGATCGTTTCTGGCATCTGTCTTATTTACGGCTCGACGATTTACGATTCCGTCGTTTCCCTGCGTCTGTCGATCTGAGGGGACTTGCCTATCCACGGACTGGTCTCCACCATCGGATTCGGCAAACATGCAGCTGCACTTACATGATCCTTCTACATTACCTAACCTACCTTGACTGAATTATTACTTCATGTCTGGTTGAAGTTGGATGGTATCATTGGTAATTGTTGGAATATTTTACTGTATTTTTTTACCTTTCCTTGATAACTATTTTTATTCTGGTTTATTGTTTCATTGTTTTACCCTATACCATGTGTTTTGTTGTACATAGTTCTAGTTACAGTTACAGATACAGGTTCGCCAGCGTCGGGGTTGACGTGGGGCGTGGAAGGAAAAGAAAGCATCGGTTGATGCATACACGATATCTTATCTACCTAAATTTGCCACTTCAACTAATATTTGGAGACCGGTAACATTAACAAAGAAAACCCATAAATAGCTAGCTATCGATTCACCGACACCTTACCTCCCTTCAACCTCTATAATCATCCAACACACCCAGCTGGACACACCTTCACTAGAAGGGACAGTTCGAAAACTTCCTGTAAATAAACATGTCAGTGAGTGACAGTAAAGAGTACCTACCCATCTAGGCCTAAGCCCAAGCCAACATCACAGCAACAGGCATAAATGAAAGGATCAAAGGATTGAAGGATTCAGGATTCAAGGACTTGTTTGTGTCTTGAGTTACCTACCTATAATATCTAGATCTATAATATCTGGTCCTATAATATCAATTGGAGCGGAGAGGTTGATCCACTTACTGTTCCAGTCGGGGTCTCGGCCGTTGGTGTGGGGCCGTACTTCATGGGTATGTGATTTATGCGAGTGTTGTGATTGCGGTTCTGGTTGTGGTTGGATCGTTCAATAAATGATTGTTCTTGGGTAGTCTTTGCACTGATTTTCATATTTGGGTGTTTTTTTTTAATGTGGGAGTCGAGAATGTATAGAATAGTATCTGATATAGTATTTACTCCATCTACCGGTCAACAGTCAATCATCAATCAATCAATCAATCAATCCAACCAGCTTCCATGGCTATCTACCACAACTACATATAATGGGGCAAACCCCCAAGACAGTAATCTCTAGCGTCATTCTAATATAGTCTATCTTCTGTTTAAGGTCGGCAGTGAAAAGTACATATATATATATATATCGGCACGTTTAAACCCCCGATCACCACTAGCGCCTACGCTTGTCTGAGGGATACAATGGTTGTGGTGGGTATGCTGTGCAGGTTGGTTATCTACGCCGTAACTTAGATTAGTTGGTAGAGATAGGAAATTAGAAATAAGAAATACTATGCCTGGTTGATTATTCCCTGGTCTGAAGATTGGATGCCCATTCCTGTATTATCAGAATCTAACAACCACCGTTTCAGCCGTCCTGATCCTATTGTCATATTCCAATAATGAGACCATACATGTCTATCGTAAGTCAAATATACCCTGGTGTCTTTCAAGTACCCACTGTCTCGGCTATAAGGATGGTTGTTATAGAGGTGTTCATCCTGATCGGAGGAGAATAACCTCCGATTTGGAATAATCCCTTATCCCAGGGGAGAATGACATTAGCTAGATATCTAGTATTTGAAGTATATATCCCTTCTTGGATATACCCCTGAGCACAGCCATATATACATACATGCCTCACATCCACTCTGTCAATTCTATCAGTTCCCTCCAGACACTCTCATCCCCTCCAACACACTCCATCCCACCCCAAAACCCAAATCCAAACCCCCCAATCTCCAAACCAAAATGAAACTCTCCCTTCTAACCCTTCTCTCTCTTCTCCCCCTCATCCCCGCAAAACTCCTCCTCGACTATGACGCCACCCGCGGCGACCCACCCACCAAGCTCGGCACCATCGAAATGGAAAGCACCCGCGGCCACCGCGAGTTCACAAACACCAACGCCCTCTCCATCAAGCCCGGCAAGGACTCCACCGGCCAGCCAGCCCTGCACTTCCACCGCGATAAGGGCAACATCCGCGCCGAGGTGCGCGCGCTCAAAGGCGAGATCGAAGACGGCAAGACTTATTACATTGGGTATGAGTTTGCGATGGCGGATGTGCAGGAGAGTTTGGTTGTTTGGCAGTTGTATGTTTCTTTCTCTTCCTTCTCCTTCTCCCCCTTCCCCTCCATATTTACGGAGTAGTTACTCCATCAGCATCGTCAATAACTAAGAGGAGACAAACAAAGCAAAACCTACAACCCAACCGACCAAACAACCGCCAACATCCCCCTCTCCCTCGAAGTAAAACGCAACAAGCTCAACCTGCACTACCAGCGCAACCGGTCCTCCACACGCCAGTCGCAGTGGGCGGTGACTCCCGAGCCCAACGCCGTCAACAGCGTCGTGCTGGGCATTCGCACGGCCGCGACCGAGGACGACGGGTGGGTCGAGCTGTACTGGAACGGCGAGCAGCAGGTGCTGGGCGATGAGAAGGTGAAGCGGCTTGCGGCGGCGACGAATCCGGGCCAGTCGGAGCCGAAGTTTGGGGCTTATCGCGGGGAGGAGATTGATGTTGATACGTTTGTTTATAGGGTGAGGATTGGGGAGGAGTTGGGGGATTTGGGGGATGGGTTTGGGAAGGGGGTAGGCAATAGTGATGGTTATGATGGTGGTGATGGTGGTGATTGTGATGATGATAGCAGTGATGTTAATAGCAGCAATGATGATGGTAGTGATGATGGCAGTGATGATGGCAGTGATGATGGCAGTGATGATGGCAGTGATGATGGCAGTGATGATGGTGGTGATGATGGCAGTGATGATGGTGGTGATGATGGTGGTGATGATGATGGTAGCGATTGTTAGGCGCGCTGTTGTTAGAGGGTGTTCTTCTGGTGATTGTATCTAGTGGTCAGTGTGGAGACAGATATCTAGTTTAAAGACCACAGTCACCTAATATCCAAGTCCTGTATAACTATATGATAATGCACAGGTATACCCCCTGTATTTTGAACATACATCATGAATTATTTGATTCTACTTGAGTACTGATAAACAAAGAGGATGTTATCTGTTTACATATCATAATGATCACTGATATTGCAGTGATATCAAACCGATTACCCCATCAACAGTCCCTGCCCAGACAGATCACTCAAATCACTCACATTAGGAGTCTATAACAGTCTATCTACTATATCTACTCATCTACTAGTACTAAGATGTAGGTGTATTAAACCCTACCGGGTTTTGGCATTCTCTCTTGCTTTTAGGGCTGGCACCGATTCTCGCTCGCGCTAGACAACGTGTATGAAGAAAAGAAAAATAAAACACAATATCAAAACAGCAAAGGCCATGATGCTGAAAGAAAAAAAGAAAAGAAAGAATCTTCAAATGAAGGATCAAGCGAAATGTGTTGTTGTTGTTGTTGTTGTTGTTGTTGTTGTTGTTGCATATCGTCCAAACAAAGTTATTACCGGCAACATGTATGGAAAGTTCGAGCGAACGTAAAATAGCGACGCCGAAGACAAAAGATACAGAGTGAAGTTTGATGCAGTTCACAGGCAAAGAAAAGAAGAGGAAAAGAAACTTCTGGATGCTGCATGTACCCGACCGGCCAAAGCATACCACTGAACCATTGCCGCAATGCTTTATGTACGGTGGCCCATGGCCACAATCAAGAATAAATCAAAAGATAGGAACCGAAGATGGACGGGCTGACAACCAAGCAGATAGTCCCAAACTTCCACGCTCACAAAGAAAAGAAGCAGATTAGTATTTGAAAGAGGCTTGCACGCACGTCAACCTCAAAAAAGCGCAAGGTCGGCAATCAGGCCAATTGAAGAAGGGTGTAGAACTGTACTCCATATCGAAGCGCGATAGACCTGAAGCCCGAGATCACCGTGCAGAGTAGACCGATGCCAAATGGTCCGGAGTGGGGCAACCACAGTCCAACCCATTCCCAGTAACGACGCAGAGCGATAAAGCATCAATGACCGAAGGTTCGGTCACTGCCATACCGCCAGAATCATGTTACTGAGTAATGATTCCGTATCCCCGCATCACGATGGTGGGGAAGCAGTGAACATCCACTCTAGAAAAGAAAGAGAAAAGTCTACAGGTTCAAGACACCAAGGCCGCATATCACACCGTCCACAATCCAACAGCCGTCCGAGAATTAAAGAACACAGGTGACAACGCGTAACGCCGTTCGAAATGCAACGGTTTAAAGAAAGTGGGTATAGACCTTTGACGTCTCGTGAACTTCCATCTCCTGATAATTGGTTAGTATTATTGCGGCAGGAGAGGGAACTGATGACGCACCATCTTGAAGTTGTTCAGCTCCTCCTTGATCTGCTGAGCAAGCAGCGGAGTCAAACGGTTGCACGTCGCGATGTCTCCCCGTCGATCGTATTCCCCACTGGGCCAGGTATCGTGGTACTGTAATAGTGGACTGAAGATAAGGCTCTTGGACATCATCGTATTCGGCGAGACCGGGGCACTCTTGCTTTCGTTGACGAGTCGACCGTCCGACAGGTAGTCATCAACACCAGCAATCTTAACCGCGTCCGCACGTTTCCCGGACCGGGCCCGGTCCTCAGGGGTGCTGGGCGCACTAGAGTGCGGGGACTCATTGCCCTGGCTGGTGGTGGGGATCGCCGGCTCGGAATAGGTTTCTAGGTAGATGTTAGCAAAGGGGATCGGCAATTCATTAGGGTGGTCACTAACTTTTAAGGATACCCTTCCGAACCGCGGCAAGAACTTCGGCTCGCTCCCTATCGCCCCCGACGATGCTCTTTCGTGATTGAGACTTGTCCGCTGCGTCACCATCCGGTCCCAAGGTATCGGGGCCGTTTTGCTCGACCTTGGCGAAACCATTGCCAGCGCGAGAGGGCTCTTGTGAATCAAGGTTGCCAGTTCCATTCTGCCTGTCTGCCTCGATGTTAACCACGGACAACTGAGGGGCCATCGCCTCAAGAGGTCCGTCATTCGAAGCGGTACTCATCACGGACTTCGGGCGGAATAAGCCCACGAGGGACCGCCCCGACCGCTTCACTCCCTTGCCCATCTTTCGGAGCATTATGGAAGCGGACGATGCCGTCGAAGACACGGAAAGATTGTCCGTAGAGCTGTTGAAGAAGCGACCTTGATGATGAGAATAGATACTCTCACCCAAGCCACCGGCTTCTTGCTGCTCAGCGATCGCTGCCTGTTCCGGTCCCAACTCTTCCTGGAGAAGGTCCCGGCGGGCCTTCTCCACCGCGATGGCCTCCCGCTTACTGACGCTGCTCTGCTGCGACGCTTTCAGGAGCTCCGACGCACTCCCAAAAGAGAAAGCCCGTCGCAGCCGAGATTTCCCAGGCCGGTTCGGCTCATTTTTGAGATCGGTGAGGCGTTGGGCTGCAATGCTCTCCGGTCTTCCCCTACTTTGGGGCGGGGCAGGCGTTGACTCTGGGGGAGGAGGATCCGATGACACTGGTTGGGACAACGGCGACGGTTTGGTCGTCCGCTTCGGCTCCTCTGCCTTGGGGCTGGCCCTGTTGGACGACGACGCCGTATCCGGTTGGCCCGTCTCTGGCACCGAAGAGCTGGACGAGTTGGCGGAGGGGGTGCTTTCTGTGACATCACGGTGGGACTGAGCCGACCGTGGCCGGTCGAAGTAGTCTTGCCCCCCCGTGGTCGGGATCGGGGACGATGTCGGCAAATGGAGCTGTAGGTTAATGAGTCCAGCATTATCTATGTTTCCCCAGCTCCGACGCCGATACCTCTTGGCGAGTTCTGGCTGTGACTTTTCCCGTCGGAGGGTGTCGTCCGCACTAGATACTCGATTATGGCCCGGGGGCTTAGGTCCCAAAGCACTTGGTGGTAACAGTTGATCGTCAACGGTCCCACGAGCCGACGGTGGATTGCTCGCCGGGGTCGCCAGACTGTCTGGTCGTCGATTTCCACGGCGATAGCGATCCGGGGAGGGACGAGATACGGTCGGAGAAGATATGTTCATGAAGGCGGGAGGAGAGGGAATGTTGGCGGTCGACAGGGGGCGGAGAGGTGGTTCAGCTTGATGTTGCTTGGACGGGATCGCCGTGTCGTCTTTCGACACGTACGATTGGACGGAGGAGTTGGAGGAGGTCGATACAGAACCAGCTGCAGGATGGTTGGCTAATCGCGGGTTGGCTCCGCCGTGGCCAGGACCGAACGTCACTTGAGGGGCCGACGGGGCAGAGGAGGTGCGGTGTTCGGGCCTCAGATGAGGGGACCAAGATTGACGGTTTTGGGTGTTGGAGGCGGGGACGTTCGGGGTACTGGTGAAGGCGTAGGGGGCCACGACCGGGTGGCCTGCCCGATAATTGCCGGAGTTGCCCATCGAGTTGTAGGTGTTCCAGGACACGGCAGGATTCCGCGGGTTCTGCTGTTGGGAGGGCTGAGAGGGAGTAAAGGTGCCCGATGAGGAGGAAGGGCGAGTCTGAAGCACAGGAACCGTGCCACCTTGCTGAGGAATCGTCTGTACCAACGCAGCCATGATGTTCTTCTCCACGGTTCGGAAAGGAGGTGCTCCGACGCGTAGGGACTGACGCCGTTCGATGAGGTATCGTCAAGCGAGCTTGCCAGAATCCGCGGAACCCAAGTCAGGAGGGAGAGAAGTCGTATGAGGGGACAACTCGAGAGGAGGGGAGGAAGGAAGGAAGGAAGCGAAAAAAAAATAAAAAAAAAAATGAAGAAGATCCTGTACCACGTAGTCGTCAGTTTGGATTGCACAAGGGCAACATCATTCCCACATTGGCTGCACTTCTCCAAGGTCGACCACGTCTGCCGACGAATGATATTCTTTTTCTGTCTTCCAGGGGGTAATCTCTGGTTGAGGGAGGGGGAAAGCGTACCTGTTCTAATAGATGCAGAAGAAACAAAAGAGATTATATTGATACAAAGATTAAAAGGAGACGCTTAGGAGAATGCAGAGAAATGAATGTTGTCGAAGGCGAAAGGAAAGGTTCGAGTCGGGCGATGGAAGAGAGGAGCCAGATACGGGGGGAGGGGCGACGTAAGGAACACAAAGGCTCCAGGATGGCAGATGCTATCTAGAGCGGTCGAGCCATGTACACGGGGGAGGCGTGAAAAGGGGAAGAATGTCAAAACCCGGTGGATGAGATGCAGAAAACCGAGGGCGATGAGGTGAGGAGGAGAAAAGAAAAAGGGAACCAAGAGGATGCAATACCAGAAAGAAGGAAAAGAAGAAGCAAACGAAGAAGAAAAGAGAAGAGAGGAGAACCAGATCCTTGGAATGGCGCCTTATCTTCTGAATCAAGCAGAAGATGGGGCCGTTCACTTGGATTGGTATGTGTTGAAAGGGAAGGTGAGGTGTAAGGGAGAGAGAGAGAGAGAGAGATGGGTAGGAGGGGTTGACAAGAATGGGAGAGTGGGAGAGGGGAGGAGAGGAGAGGAATCAGGAGAGAGAGAGAGAGAGAGAGAGATAATCGGACTGGGGATAGAATGGGATGGGATGGGATGAGAGATGGATGGATGGATTGGAGTGCTGCTAGTCGCGGACGGGCTTTAGGGGACTGACAGGCGGAGTCTGACGGACGGGCTTTTCCCTGAGAAAAGCGAGCAAGCACGCAGTTCTCTCTCTCCCACACACTGGATTCTGCCTTTTTTTCTTTTTTTTTTTCTTTCCCCTCGTGAAGTTTATTTTCTTTATTTCGGTTGGGGTTTAAAAATAAATTAACAATAGCGATGGAAGAAGTATCATAAAAAAGTGCTTTTTTTTTGCTTTTACCTTTTTTTCCCTCGTATGTTATGGGGATGTGGTCGGAAAATCCACGAGGGGGGGAGGGGGAACCGATCTGGCGTAATCGTCGTGTAATAAAAATAATCAAATGATAATAATATTAATGACAATAATGAAGATAATATAATCAAATGACAAAGATAATATTAATCATAGACAATTCAAAATCCAATATGCTCAGTATTAGCTTGGTATCTCCCGATTACTATCATTGCAGCTGCAAGTCATTACCAGAAGCCAATGCAAACTCGGGGGTGGTATTATTGTATGAGGATGGATACGGTAAGGGAAATATCAACGGGGTCATGAATTGAATGAACAATCCCACTATCTACGCTATTTTGTATCAACATCATACAAGAGTCGGCCAACGAGAAAAGATAATAACGATCAAAAGAATCCTGATAACACCCCTCATGACTCTCCTGAAACTCCCTTTTCCAACATCAGCCAACCGTGCAGAGAGGTCCGTCCATCCCATCCCCTCCCATATTGACACTAGTCCAGGCAACCTGCTAAAGGGGTAAGACACTTCGACAGAGTAGCTGTGTAAGTTTGGTAAGTACGGAGTCGGTACGGTTCAGCTACACCCACAAGGTACCGCTGCAGATACTGTGGTTCGGCCGGAAGATCCAGGTACCCCATCCCGTATCTTGGTTTGGAGATTACCAATAATACACTAATTCTGGAAATCCCCCTAGTAGTATCCGTACCCTCTCTCTTTCTGTCTCTCTCTCTCTCCTGTTGTCGATGCGACATACGGTGTACACCTGGCGGGATGCACGGCCACTAAGTCCCCCCGAAAACACCTTGCTCTCAATTCATACTGTACTCTTGATCCGTGATGTGGGGGTTGACGACAAAGAAATCTTAGCTTTGCTGAACATCCACCATTTTTTGAAGCTGGGACCTATAGCAGACAAACGATGGCATCGTAAGACATCATAAATAAATAAAAAAAGAGAGAGAGAAAAGAAAAGAAAATAGAAATTTTTCAACCAAATCCACACCACTGAAGTAAATAGATGCCGAAAAAAACGGTGGATAATTGGAAAGAAAAAAAAAAAATGGAAACTAAAAGATAAGAGCAATGAATAAGAATAAAAAAGAAGAGAACGTGCTCAACAGTGGAACACATGAGACCACATACCATCAATTAATTAATGGCAAACTGTACATAAAACGAGCGATTGGATGAGCAAATCCGACGCTGATTTGCGACCACACCCAGCGCCGACCCAAAGGCTAAAATGCAACGCCAACTTCTGAACGGGGTCGTCTCCCGAGGACCACACTGGCAACACACGGAGGTTCGGAGAAACAGTCTGGTAGCGACCGTCGCGAGGGTGGGCTCTTTTTGACAGGCTAGTACGTACAAAATAATCAACAGATGGGGTGTACACCAATCATGATAGCATCTCTGTTTCTCCGATCGTTGTGTAGCTGGTCCTCGATAGTGGTTCTAATCATCTTCTGACGCGCCAGGGAATGGCGGTTAATCTATTGTGAATACACTAATGAGAGTGCGACCGACCTCTCCTCATCATAGATAAATAGCTATCCCACGCAAGCTGGCTCGCAGGGTATTAGCCTACTAGGGATTATAGGTAATGAGATGATCTGACGACGACTGGGTACGATGATCCCCGGATCTTCGTCTTCGTCATCCTAACCCTACTCATCTACAACCTTGCCTCTATAGTATCCTCTACATACTCCGTAGGAATGGCGATATCTTGAGTCGCATCGACAGCTGTCCTCTGAACCTCTTACAGAGTACCGGTGGAAAACTCCCGTCTGTCTGTTCCATGGATCAGCCAGCTCCGCCCAAATGAACCAAACTTCTGACCGATCATCCCCTGTTGATGTCCCACTGTCCAGCTGTCCCAGAGTAGCAGCCTTGTGGGTAATCCTTACCCCAACCCGTGTACCGTGGCATTAAGCAATACCCGAACCATGAACAATCAACGATGACCTCAACACAAGTCGTTTCTGATGTCAACCGTTGTTTCCAAGTATCATTGAATCTCTTCTCAAACCGATATAAAATCACCTTCCCACTAGCCAAGTGTCCAGCATGGGACCTGAATAAAAAAACGTGGCTCGACAAAAGACACCTAGTTAGGTTGCGAACAAGGCTAATGTAGAGTCAATCTCCAGATACAAGGTTTGGGCTCCTTATGCAAGCGCAGTGCATTGAAGCTGTCCTTGTTCTGTGTGCAATCGTCGCCGAATCCATCCGTTAATTGCACGGTGGGCCGGTTGCGATCCGAATAGGCTACAATTCACTCATATTGAAGCCTTATATTTGCCTCATGGATACCTACTTCTGCCCAGAACATTCGCCCTTGCTCACCCACCGCAGGATAAATAGAGCCATAATCCGCTTGCCACATGGAAATCGACCTAATTACGACAATATATGTATGTATCTTGGAGCTTTAGCACAGATTCGGCTGTATCTCTCCTTGAACGGCTACCCCCTTGGCTGCATTTACGGGAAGGGCGCCGCCCCTAGGACAGACTGGCGAATGTCAATGATCTCGGATCCACGCACGCTTGAGCCAGACGCGACTGAGGCTCCTTTTGGAAGTGAGGGGAATCCAGGAACCAATTCAATAATCAGTAGACTGCGAAACCTTCTCTTTGGTCTTCCAGACGTGTTGGATTTGTCGGTGTGCCAGGTACCCTGCTGCAAGTGGACCTAACTGTACCTGATACCTACTTAAGTTCAATATTTATGCACTTTATACTTTTGAATAGGATCGCATCGATAGCAATGGATGACTATATACCCCACTACCTTGAACTATCCATACAACCAATTACATACCTACTTATACGAAAGCTATGTCGGTATGTAGAGCAGATGGTAAGGTAGATACGCAGATAAGCAGGTGGTGGTGATAAGTTTAGGATGTGGTGATTTGCCGCATGCGGAGCAGCGTAATCCAGGTGACCCACATTTATTTTCCTTCATTTTCGCTCGAAATTTCCCTTTTTTTTTTTTTTTTTTTCTTTCTAATTCGAACCCTCTACTGACTCGTAATTATGGTTTCATACCTCAGCTGGAACAGCTATCTATAGCTCCGTTCTCATGCCTAGCCGAGCCCATCCAGCTCCCTAGGGCCTTATACCAAAAACCCCTCAAACACCATAGAGGATCAAAATCAAAACAGGCGCCATAAAGATACACGAAATACACAATACATAACCACCTTACTACTAAAGTACTAGTCAACTAGTTAGTAGCCAGAAAGGACCAGTTAGTCGCAACCGCCAGCAGATCAATGTAAGGAGTTCCCGCGTGATCGACACAGCAAACGTCGCCCTTCCTGGCATCTGATTCGGGGCTTTACTCTGCCAACCGCGTCACTGCGCTTGACACCGGGGCGCGACGGGCGCAAATCACCCAGCTATCCAGCGTGTTTCAGGATTCCATTCGACGGGGCAGCAAATCTTCTTCCCCACAGCTTGGCCTTTGCCGTGAACGCAATGGGATTTTGGGCTCCATCTTTGGTTCCACTTGTTTGCTCTGCGGGTTCGGCCTGATTTGTTTGTTCCACGGTTGGGAATGGGAATATATCGCGTTGGTTACATTTGTAGACATGGGTTTTTCCTCATGAATAAAAGAAAAGAAAGGAAAAGAAAGAAAAAGAACGAGGGGAAATGTTGGAATGCGTCCAACAGCCCGGTTTGAAATGGATGTTCTAAACCAATTTAACACGCTAATGATTTGACTATCATTTGACAATCAGGAGAGATTCCCTTCAAGGAAGGAGAAGGAGATTTTCCCGGTCGATCCATCTTCACAGCCCACAATCCTCTTCCAAAGTTCCTAACTTCCTAACTTCCTCGGATTCGAGGTTTGGAAAGTGGAGAACTGTCGTTTTGGATAAGCTTGGTACGACTAGCTCGGTAACAGTCGCACCAGAGGGAAAATACGGGCAGAAAAATTGACCGGGCTACCTGAACTATAAGGGAGAGAGCATCCTTCGTGCGGAGAACTTGCGCACGCCATTGTTGGTTCCGCTGGATTTAGTTCAGCTGCCGTGAGTCTTCCGTGGTGTACGGAACAGTACATACAAAATATTAATACCTGGTTTTGGAGTACTCATGTCATGGAGACTCTTTTGCAATCGGGTTCTTTTTACCGCAGTTTCTTGCTTCCTAAAACCTGACCGCCTGGGGAAGTAAATTACCCAGTATAGGATTGGAGATAGTCAAACCATTAAGGCGGTGGCCCACCCCCTGATATATATCCCAACCACGGAATCCAACCCTTCCGGTTGGGACTTGAGTCATTGAGCCACTTCACTTACAGCATGTCGCTTAATGCCATGCTGTGGGATAGTGTCTCGGGCGTTGCCAAGCGGAAACCCGCGTCCTCACTTCCCAAAAGCCAAGAACTCGGTTCATGGAATTCCACATAGCTCCTGTGCCTAATGTACAGTCTAGGGAGCTCGCACGAGGCGACAGAGACCAAAGCAGGCTGTCAACCACCCCGATGCGGCTCTCCCTCCATTCCTCAAGCTCCCCCCCAAAACATGTACATGACTTGACTCAGTCTGCAACCCCTTGTACCGTAGCGGAATGCGGAACCAAACTTCGATGACCCCACTCCCTAAAATCTGTACCACTGTATGACAGGCGTCAAACTGCCTTTGAAGTTCAAACCCAGCCCATATTGACTCAAGCGCGCGAGACGCATGTCACCACATTGTTGATTTACCCCCGACAGGATATCGGACCCGTTCGTTCTTCCCTCCCTCCTTCCCCGATCCTCAAAATCGCGTGAGATAAATTACCCCCTCTTTTGTGTCCCAAGACGCAAGCGAGCTTCTCGACGAGCACCTAGCTATGCTGGTCCAATATCGTACTCGGAAGACACCTCTTACCCCTTCCAGATAAGGAGGCATCGCACTACAGGAGTCAAAAGAGGAACCCAAACCGCCCGTGCTGGGACCGGATCCAACAAAGGGACGATCCCTGACCTATTCGGATTAGGGGTGGGGGCAAGACGGATGAGCAGAGCCCGTGAGATTGTGCCAATTTGAACGCCGAGCATCCTTTGGAGAAGCATTATCTGGGGAAAGAAATTGTTGTGGAGTCGACCGAGACTCGAGCTGGGGTTCCTACTCCTAGTTTACAGTAGCATGGTTGATTTTTTTTCGGTCTGGAAATGAGAATGATTTGCAAAAACATGGCCTTGATCTTATCAGCTGCTGAGCGGCTCAGCATTCCTGTCCCGTCCGACGGAATGGTTTTGCATAGGAATGCACGCCGTATTGCGCAAAGAATGTGGTAAAAGCGTTCCGAGGCGGCGGAACAACAAGGCCAATTACAGCCTGGCATTATCGGAGCAGGTTGCAAATGTCTGGAGGAATACTGAGGTAGGCTCAGGTACCACCATCACCCCGCATCAGTGATAGGCTCTGACCATTAGATTGAGCTAGTGGGATCCTAGCGGTGTAATTATGCAATGAGATGATGAGATCGCATCTCCCCTGTCCGAAGTAAAGAACCAAGCCAATGACTTCGGTACAACAACAGAGCCACACAAGTTGATATCATTGGTGGTCTGTAGACTTGCTCCGATCCGCTCCAGGTGGAATGTAGGTAGTTGATATTAGGATCTTTTTAACCCAAACACAGCGCTACGGTCCTACCTAGAGAGGTTGCAAGCCCTGTTGATCACTGAGAACAATTCACTCTGCATTGCTGGATAGTGACCGGCCAGTGCCAGACCAGTGTGAAACCAAGCGAAACCCTCGCAATATGTAACTCTTCCAATATGTTCTGAAATATGGTACGGGGTAATGACTCGACCTACTGATGATCTCATGGCTAGGGAGAAAAATAGATAAACAAAAAATAGCGCACACCACGCATCTGCCGTCTCTAGGATGATTAGCTTAGACATCTGCATAGTTAGCTTGTCTAATAGTGACTGTATATTGCGACCGGGGTCAAATCAGATCATATGACCAACATAATGGGCCCTAGTCTCCAGACTAAACTTATCTGATGATTGAGCACGAGTTTCCTTACTTGCCTAGACTAGTTGACCGTAGATTTAAAGCCTCTCTGCCTAGTAATCAGGTCATCCGGCGGAATTTAGGCGACAGGACCCGGGCAATAACTCCAAAGGTATCCGGTGGTATGTTGGTGGCCTGCATGTCGCTGCAACCGGAAAGCCACCGAGCGGGGTCGGGAGCCCAGGAGGGAGGGGGGGGAGGAATGTCCGGTCTCCGTATATGATAGTATCTTGGATGTGAGGGGCAGACAAGCCTGGGTGGTCCACCTGCTGTTCGTTGATAAGTTGATAAGCGCTGGAGGCGTGTGTATTTTGACCTATACACCTGGAGGCTTCCTGTGAAGTGTGGTGGTCTGAGGAGTGATTGGGGGGTAAATTACTTTTTGGCTCTCCAATGAATGAATGATGTCAGGGGTATAAAAGTAGCTGCATTGCCTCTATGCTTAACAGGGTGGTAGTGGTAGAATCCACTAGGTCTTAGATGTTGAAGACAAAACCCCACTTTATATTGAAGCTGAGTTGTCTATATTTTAACAAGCCAGTCGCAGCACAGTTGTTCCAGATATAAATATCTTCTATATTAGCGAAAACTTTCCTCTGACCCACTGTGCGATCCACATGAAAACGCGGCAAGTACAATATGGTCGGTAGCAAAGGAGCGAAGGTATGTAGTATCGTAGTGTCTGTTATTCTCTATGGAAGTTGTTCTTATCTACGTTGGTGCCGCTATTAAAACTCGCAGCGCGCGGCTTGCATAATTTCGCCAGTCGTGCAATCATCTCTCGAGATCTGTAAGATACAGACTTCTTCCTTGCTTGGGACACTGCAATGAAAGTGACCCGCAGGAAAGACCGGTAGAAGTCGGTGGGTACTTGCAAACTACTGCTAATATTAGATATGGGCGTTGCGAGTAGCCAAGAGCATTGTAGACTGACCAACTTGCCCATACGCACAGCAGTATATAGGAACTCAACTACTTGTATCAATTTATCCACTGCACATTTGCTACCGTATAGAGTATCATAGTATTATGCGAATTCGGGAGTGGTTTATGCTAATGGATAGCCACTTGCTAACGTGGAGGAGGATTTTTCCTATGGTGTATAATCAGTACCCTTGCATCGGGAAATCGTTTACGTGTACTCGAACATCAGTGTCTGTATACAGTGTTATTCTGAGATATTTCGTTACCTCATCGCCGTGAGAAATCACTGAGAGCTTGTTTTCGAGATCGGAAGCTGGTCTTCTCAGGTATGAAGTCAAAATACTCAATGCGTGTTATCTCGCAGGCATAGAGAGCAACCCTTTCGAGTGAACGACACTAGGTGCGGTCTTATTCGACCGACCTTACAAAAAGACGTGGCAGGCCAGAAAAGAGCGTTTACAATATCATAGAGCCCTGACTAGTTCAAAATCAGTGCCATACAAATGATTTACAATGAAAGAGCTTTTACAATATATGAGCCTCTTTTTCTATACAAATGTTTGCTTGGAGTCACTTGTTTTGACGCACTGCCGCTCTCTATGATCTCTGCCAGCTTGGAAAAGGAGATCAGCTACATGCTCTCTTCCATAAGTCACCGTTGAGATTTTGTCCTTCATTGAAAACAAGTTCTCTACGCCCTTAATGTGAAGTGAAGGCCCTGCGGGCCCGACGCGGAGCCTTGAGGTCTTAACTGATACTGTTGCTTAGCTTTCACGCTCGGCGACGACTCACGTCCTAACATGGCAAAGAAGTCATGATGGACAGTGTCATGAGTTAATTTGTTATTGATTTGGAACACGTATATAAGACTACACGTCCCGTGTTTCCTATCTACAATTCTGTCTCTGAATGTTCTTGGACTGCACCGTCCATCAGAATATCGCCAAACAAGGAGGTTCAATTACCATCAAGATCGTGTTTCCCCCCTGATATTACATTTCTACTGATCGATGACCCAAAAGAAGAAGGATACGAAGAAACCATGTGTCAAATGATTGTGTTTTGGCATTCCTGCGGCCATCTCTATGCTTCCTACTTGCGGTGTCCTTTCAAAGGCTTGGACAGACATGAGGAAGAACTTGCTACAGCAGCCACTGTAGATGCCGAATGTTGGGCCTGCAAAGTGACCGAATGCCCTGTGTCCAGAAGCCTGAAGACAACTCTTCTGACCGTCGAACATCTCGAAGGAATACTTGGAGAGTCGTCCACCGATCCGGGTTTCCTAGATTCGGTCATCGGGTTTTACGCACACGGAGACCATTCCCGCTATTGGGGTCAGCCAGGGCATCGCAAAGCCGGGTACGTGGTGGAAGATTCGTATATGGATGATATGCGCGCCGAGGTCTATCTAGAAACAGCTGCACGGACAGGGAAACTCGCATGTAACGCGGGATTTGCCTTCGATTTGAAGATCGCCCAGGCTGCTCAAAATGATCCTCAGAACAACAACAACATCAATTGGTTCGCGAGAGGAGCTTACCCAAAAAATCCTTTCTACTATCAATCGTCTAATACGTCCCTGTTTCAGCCTCCAAGAAAAGTTCCACGCCCTAAGCCCAGGGATGGTGGCGAGGTCCGACGGCTCTTTCCCCCCTTGGGAGAATTTATTCACAAGAGTGAGACATCGAAACCCAGATACAGTCATACAACTACACTTAATGAACACAGTCTCTTGGCATCTGTGTTTCGGCCTGGTGATGCCTCCTTGTCTACAGAGAACAGCCTCACGAGCGAGATACCGCAGGCCCGCCATGATACTACAGGCTCTATCCATAAAGATTCCGCCATTGGTAATTCGAACAAAATGATACTCTCCTTGTCAACAAATGTCAATGGTCCAGTGCCTTATGGTGTTGAAAGCTCTGCTGCAAATAGTCTCGCACTTCCCTTCCAAAGGAATGTCGTGGTGCCTACTCAGAGTGACGTCGCTGACCCCTTCGTTGACACTGTCACCAGCTTTGTCCCTAACATCACCACACCTTCGCTCTCCAACGATGTTACCACCCCTTTTCTGGAACGGTTGATTGACTCTATGCAGAATAACACTGCGAGCCTCACCCAGAACGAGCGCACAAGTCGCATCCAGACGAACGCTGTAGCTCCCATCCAAGGTGACGAAAAAAACAATATGCACTCCGAGAATGCAACGAACACAATCAACGACAACAGAGTCAGCCATGACATGGGAAAGCCGATAGGAGAGGACAATCCCAACGGCCCAGTCATTGTCAGCCCCAACGACGGTTCCGAAGTTTCAAGCCACGGACATTCTTTCATTGGAGCACAGAGAGTAGTTGAATACTTCCAAAACCAGCGGCCTCAGAACCCCCAGAAGTATCAAGAAGTATTTTCATCTTCCCAAGGTTACTACCAAATCACCCATCCCACCCCGACTCCCACAGCAGAGGCTTTCCGCGAGCCGTCAATGGACCCAGCTTCTCCTGAACTGCCGCCAATCGGTGCCAGTCATCAGACTTTTTCAAGACTTCATGACGTTGGAGTCTTCATGCTAGATAATGTTTCGATGGTTGCCAATCCTCCATCGAGCGATACAATTGAGGATTGGTCAACTACCTATGGACAAGACAGTGTGGGGGATGTGATGCTGGATGACGACAGAGAGACCGCGATTGGGGTTTACCCTCGGACTGAGTAATAATGCTCTACTGTGTCTCCGATGTTGATCCCTTAGCATGGAACTTTTCTATTGGGTACTTTATAGTAACATGCGAAGACCACTTTCATGTTTGTTGTATTTGGCACGCACCTAGGTCGGTCCTTATGGATATGTTTGCTGGAAACCTGGGTTGTAGTGGAGGATTTTCTGCAACGAGGGGGAAAATAAAGGAATGGCTCTGCAAATTTAGTTACTGGTAGGAAATGAAGAGATTTCATATCTAAATAATGTCCTTTCCATTATTGCATAGTAGATCTTCAAGTTGGTCCACTGTCTGACTGTATCTCTGCATCTCATCCTCCAAAACAGATCAAATAGTGGACATCTTCATATATCCGCCATAGCTTCGTCTTCTGCCTTTCCACACATATTAAAGATGTATATCAACTCCATTGCCATATGTAATATGTAGCAGACTTTCTTTCGTGATATCAAAATTTCTTTATTATGTCTGTTGTTTCAAGCGGAGAAATTCGCACAAACAGTGCAAACACTGGTAACCAGATGAACACCCGCTTGGCTGGAATCCCCCGGCATGACCTTACCCGATTGGTAAAGACCGCGGTAAACATAGACATCACCAGCCACATGTATTCTCGGCTCGTCCGAGGCCCCCCCAGCAGCCCTGCGCAAAGCTCCCTCCTCCTTTCTTACTCAACACCCCTTTGTATTCCATGATCCCCCTCAATCCAGCCTCCCTTTTCTCTTGCTCCCAATCCAACGCTCGTGAGATGTGATTTGAATGCATTTCAATCCACACAGTTCTATGCGCCACTTCTAATTGTCCATCAGCGACCGCAATGTCTTACCGTCAAGATCCCCGTCGGCGGGTCGCACCTGGCACCGGTTTCAGCTCATCGGGACGACGAACGGCCCTAGGATACTATGTTCCTCTAGCTTTAACTGTCAGCGTTGCGGCAATCGGCATTGCGGCGTGGATCTGGAGTGAACGCAGTGAAGATGACGATGATGAACGCGACCAACCCGGAGACGACAATCGCATCCCCGCGTCCGGTCCCGGTGGGGCCCCCTACCGCCCCGACACATATCCTGACGGCTTTGCCAGGGCAGAGGGCGAAATTCTCCCCGGCGACCATCCCGACGATGCTGGCGTGATGGCCCGCTGGCAGGGAGCTTTGCGCCGCACCCCCAGTCCTCAGCAGATCTTCGACGGCGCAAGCAAAAAGGTTGCCGCTGGCGTGGCTGCTGCTGGAGCGTTTGTCGGCGGTGCCCTGACCTCAATTCGGGAGGAAGACCGGAGGGACTTTGAGGACCATTCTCGGTGGTCGGAAGAGGTGGAATCTAGAAATCAGCGCAGGGACCAGCCAGCTGCCCCGTCTATGAGTGGAGCGCTCCCGAGTCGCGGCGTCGGTAGCGCCGATAGAAAGAAGACGGTGGCGATTGTGATTTCGTCAGAATCTTTACCGGTTGACCCTGAAGATATAACGTCTGACCACGTGGTAAGCCATCTTGTCCCCGGTCCAGGGTTGGTTTTCTCAAGTGTCGCCCGCTGATTGTTAGGACAGTCCATTCTTTCCCATCTCCCTGAACATGTAACCCCCGAGACGGCTAAGATCTTCGTCATGATCTATGCACCCGACCTCAAGCATGCCCCTCACCAGGGAAATGGATCTCGCCCTACATTGTCCGTCGCTTCGTCGTATTCGAACATTGCCCCTGAAGAAGCTGCCTCTGCCGACCTCACAAGCGGTGACTTGGCCTCCCCCAGTTCCCACCACGAAGATGAGAGCGAGGAGACCTCCCCGCTCTTCAAGACCCTGTACACCCAAGCCCAAGCCATCGTTGAGAAGGAGAGCACCATCATGGCGTTCAGTACCCCCGGCGGTTACGTGCATCTGGTGCGCCATATTTCACCCGAAATTGTGTATGTCCAGGAGTCCTTGACCGGGAAAGAGGGGAGCGCCGCCCAGCACATCTCTGGCTGGGTCCGACAGGTCGTGGTTGTGGTCGGTGATCGCGGTGGTCTGATCGACAGCGAGGATGAGTCGGCCCTGGCAGACAAAGGCGAGAACTGGTGGGAAAAGGAAGGCATGACGGGTATCGGCAAACGGATTGATGTTGTTGATGTGCTCCGTGTCGGCGACGATTGGCGACGAAGGGTGGCTGGCTTTGACTGAGTGGCCGAAGTGATGCCTGCGCGATCTCTACCTGAGATACTGTTGATATGCTGGGCTATTACTTGGATGTTTATATGACTTGTTCTTTTTCTGTTTCTATCATCTTTACCTGACGATTGATTTGATTCCCCTTAATGAAATGTGTATACTCGCGTGATGCCGTCTACTATTGAATGATTGTGTAACTTTCTATTTTTGTTACAAAAAGAAGTCTTCATATAGATGTTCATTATTTCAGCTCCAACAATCCCCAAACCCTTGTCTACCTCTTTATTCACATCCTCATTCATCCATTGAATCAGCAGGACTACATGTCATGTGATAGTGGCCTCCCAGATGCCGCTAAACCTCGTACAGACATCACGTGCCCCCGACCTCCTTCACGCCCGCGGCTTGGCATCACCAAACTCCCTCTGACGAGCCACCGCAGTCGACGGGAATCAGCTTCGCCGCATCTCCCCTGCACTCCTTCGCAGGCTTTTGGTCTATGGCCGTCCGTATTCTCTTTTCCTAGCGGCTCCGGGCTTGGTGCAAATTCTTGATTCAGCTCAGGCGTGTTTGTTGCGGCGCGGTGACACTCTCGACTCCCCACATGTCTCGCGCCCCGGTCACATCATCCTCGATTTCCGGAGTTCGGCTTCCCACCATCGTCATCCGATCTGCCTTCCGAGTAGTCGCATCCGCGAGATACCGACTGTAATCGCGTCGCACACCCTCTACCGGCAACATGGCGACCGCGATCTCGAATCATACCTCTCACCCGCCGAAGATGAAGCGACCGCCCCCGCCTTTTCCCCAGACGGGAGTGAATGGCGTCAAGGCTCACCAGTCATCCTCCCCGCAACCTGCCTCGAAACAACTTCCGGGCTCGAATCATTCCACCTCCGCTAGCACTACCGGGCCGCCGATTATCAACGGCGCCAATGGCGCCGTCGAGTCGAAAGGTGCCCCCGGCAAGGGCCCCCTGAATAAATCGAAGAAGGATGCGCAGAAAGCGAATGATCCAGCCGCGCGGATACCAAAGAATTTGGTAAAACCTCTGTCGACAGACACTGAGCGTCGGTTGGGCAAGAAGTGTCCCGAGCCTTATGGTGAGATCTGGCAATGCTGTGTGCTGAGAAACCCCTGTTTACTGACACTCGCGCTCCTTGTCAAAAGTCAAAACAACTTCCTATATCCTCAAAAAATTCTCAAAATGTCCGCCTTCCCTTATCGTACACCTACATCCGACACATTTCCGTTTCGAGCAGCAGGATGGAAGCTTTCCCTACAATTCAGAAATGAAAGTCATCATTGAGCATATCCGTGCTGGGACTGTTCCGCACGATATGATGGAGGAACTGCTGCGGGCTAATGTTCGCTTTTACGAAGGTGATTCCCGCATTACATGGACGACGAGCTATGGACTGTGACTGATCTTCTCCCTTTCCTTTGTTAGGCTGTCTGATTGTTCGTGTGGTCGATCACAAGTCGGCGGTAGCGCAGGCGAGGAAATCGGCCGCAACGTCGTCGAACGAGAATAACGCCCCCTTTTCGATCCACAATTACAACGAGCATATAACTCCGTCAGCCTTTGTACCATACCCGAAGCAGAACCAATTGACTTCGGAGAAACCAAGCTCGAAAGATTCTGTGTCAAACCAGTCCGACGTCAAGGCTAATGGAGATTCGTCGACTTCCCCCGCCGCAGGACCCGAGTCAACATCTACCCAGCGAAATCAGCCTCCTCCGAAGCCTCGTGTTTTCACCACTGTCCTTCACCCTACCCCCCGTTCTTTGCAGGCAGAGCTTACTTTGCTTGCCACTACACCCGATCCCAGAGTCGCGAAACAGACCAATCAAAGTTCGGCGACCTCTGCTTCGGGAACGTCATCTGGCCAGACCGATCGCGGACATGTCGCAAAGAAGCAGAAAATGCTGGTTGAGCCGTCGGAGCTCGTGGAATGCGAATCTAAACTTACGAGGGCGCTGGCACCACCCCTCTTCCTGGAACCTGTTAATAGTCTTGATGCTGTTCAAGATCTGCTGAAATACATGGAAAGCCCTCTGCATCGCGATCCGCCACCGTCACCGAAGAGGAGAAAGAGGACTGTGGCCGAGCTTGCTGCAGACGAGGCGTTGGCAGCCGAAGAAGAACGATTTATGCTTATCATGGATGAACGACTCGAGCCTACGACGTCAGGAGGCGCTGGTGCGACGAAATCTACTGTTGACGAGGCTAGTGGTGGTGCACCTTTCGAACCGCGCTTTTCGAGATTCAAGACCTTGGAGAACATCCGCATGCAGCACGAGGAGAAGGCGAAACGCGAACACGAAAACAAGCTCAAACAGGAGATGGTCAAGAGACAGCAGCAGCAGGAACAGGAACGGGAACGACGTCGCCTCATGGAACAACGACAAGCGGAAGAACATGCCAAGGAGGAAACTCGAAGGCAACAGATGGCTGCCCAGCAGGCACAGGCACAGCTCGCAGCAACCCAGCAACAAAATCGGCACATCATGGCACAAGCCAACGGTGTCAGTCAAGGGCCACAGTCCTCGCCAGTGGTCCGTAACCAAACACCGCACAATACCTCATCGCCTCTTGTTAGTGTTCCAATGAGTATGACATCGTCGATGCAGGGTGCGGGGAGTCCACCGAGACCGCCGTCTGCTCTACAACATGCTCACCCGAATGTCATGAGCCACCCCATGGCAGCTTCCCGAAGTCAACAAGGACAGAGCCGTCACGGAACTCCGCAGATGACACAGGGCACGCCAGCCATGTCTCATGCGACCCCTATTATGCGCAATGTAACGCCCACCCAACGCATGAGCCACGCCAGCCCGAGCCGTCCATCGATGGCGCCAACCCCCGTTGTGAACCAGTCGATGTTGGGAACTCCGCAAATGGCTGGTGGGATGGGCCTTACGCCCCAGCAGCAGCAGATATTAATGCAGCAGAGACAACAGATGCTAGCTCAACAGAGTCAGCTGACACCTCAGCAGTTGGCTCAACTGCATGCTAGCGCTCATGCCCAGCAAAATATCCAATCTCACCAGCATAATATGATCCAAGCTCAGCACCATAATCAGCAGTTGCAGCAAAAGGTTCAAAACCCGCAGGCATACCAAGCTCAGTTGATGCGAGCGCAGCTTGCGCAAATGCAGATTGTCCAACAACAGCAACAGCAGCAACAACAGCAGCAGCAGCAGCAGCAGCAGCAGCAACCGCAGGCGCAACCTCAGCCCCAACCTCAACCGCAGCCGCAGCCGCAGGCCCCACAGCCGCAACAACAGGGTCAAATGCACCAGGCCAGCCCGCAGCTGAATTCTCAGCAACAGATGTTAATGGCCGCTGCCCAAGCCAACGGAGGCCAGATCCCACAGCATCTCCAGGGAATCAACCGGGCCCAGGGCGCCATGGCGCAACGGTACAACAACCTTTACCAGCAGCGCTTATTGCAGCTACGGCACAGCATGGCAAACCGCCTCATGGCACAATTCGGACCTCCTACGCAATACCCGCCGAACGTCTCCCACCAGTACCAAGTTGGGCTTGAACAGACGGCCAAGACATGGATCCAGGAGATCATCCGACGAGAACGAGAAATGGCCCAGCAACAACGAGCCAACCAGGCTGCGGCCGTGCAGGCCCAGGCGATGCAGCAACAGCATCAGCACAACATGATGCAGGGCGGCATGGGCAAGTAGACAATGACATCTCTTGAACCCCTTCCCCGCCACGTGCAGACCTTCATCCTTCACCTCTGTGTCTATCCTTCTTGTCCTATCTATTTAGACATCACTACCGACAGCAAAACGGACTCAACAGGGTCCCAACTTCTTCAATTCATTGGGCTATGTACACGGGACTATGTGTTTTTGCTATAAATTAGGGCGGCGTTTGACAAAACGATCGATCGACAGTCGATCTTGGAGTTTATCATTTTCCCTTCAATTTGCTTTCCTTCCATTCATCCTATCCTATCCTATTCTTATCTTTATCTTTACTTTTTATTGTTCGTTTTGTACCACTTGGGAAGCGGGTTCGGTTGGCTGGGATGCCTGGTTGGTCGGTCGGTTGGTTGGTAGGTTTTGTTAGCTGGCTGATTACTTACTTACTCGCTTACTTGCTTGCTTGCTTTGCTTCGCTTGAAATCCAGGCCCGGGAATGGAGAGCAAGAAACAGACTTGATACCATTTTGTACAGATGCTTCCCTGTTTGCGTTGGCTTTTGTTGGCAGATTTTGCCTTCACTTGTTGTCGTCATAATGAGATTTGCTTATTACTCCTATTGATTGTCTAGTATTGGTGCTGTAGGGGCGCTATTCTGAATATATTACTTCTTTGACTGTTGTGTAGTGTTGGGTAATGTGTTGTAGGCTTTGGTGTAGACTATTGTTCGGACTCATTGAGGATATATAGTGAATGTCTCAAGGTCTATGGGCAGCTAGTTACTGCTGTTATCACCTATACAGTAGATAGTATGATGGTGTTTCCTACTCAATGATGAGGCATGGTTCATATAACTATTATATGGTTTTTGAGCATGGATGCTATATATATACACCTGATGCATTTAGATGGACATACACACCAATATAAACACCTTAGGCATTATTCAAAATAGATATACGGGAGTATAATAACTGCGATGGTACAGAATTTATATAAATCTAGTAGGTATCATATCTGTCATCTATCTGAATAAGAACGAAAGCAATTCTTCTCCAGTCATGATGCGCAATATTTCCTACCACGGGCTTCAGGGCTGACTGACTGGGAATATAGAATTATGGCTAATTTACTCGGAACTTGTTCGCAATCTCCAGAAAGAAATAATGTAACTATCACAGTGAGAATGCAGACTCTCGAGGATTGGATAAGATCAACTCTACGCACAGCATCAGTGAACAGTACTTGACATCGTGGGTACTTGTGTAGGTAGCCAATAGATTTACCATGCTAGATATCTTTCTGTGATTGATGTTCTCAAAGCTCTTCTTCTCCTCCTCATCCCTTCTTCACTTTCTTCGTCATGACTTTTTGATGTAACCAAATAAACACACGTACCTACTCACCGACTACCCAAATCAGCAAACACAAGACCAGGTGGTCAACCATAGCCTAACCAAACCCAGTTTTCTAGACATCTACAACCACGTACCAATAACAACACTTCAGATTCTTCCATGTAACACACCATCATCACTTCTCCCCAACGCACAGACAGCCAGAGAGCCACCGAACCAGTACACCAGCCAGTCAACTAGCCAGTCAACCAGCCCCAGCAATCTCAACCCAATTGCGCTCACCATGGTGTACGTGCGTGCGTGCGTGCATGCGTACATACTTGGATCTCCGGTGCATGTTACATGCATATCGAACTATGCACGACGACCGTCGTGTTGCAGTTGGAAGACTGTCTGCCTGCCTGCCTGCCTGCCAGCCTGCCATCCATCCACTGGTTTTTGTTCTACCTGCAGTAGTGGCTGGGTGTTCTCAGTGAGTGGCTGTTACTACCTTTACTGTTACTGCTACTGTTGCTGATGTAGTCAACCATTAGTCACGAGACCAGTGACGCTGCACGACAACTACAAACTAGACAAGTAGTTCCACACCGTACACATAAAACAAACCAGCATATAAACAACCATCTAGCCCATCATCCAACAAACACAACAAAGCAAAGATAACCAAACAGGGAAGAGATGCGCCGCTGCGGGAATAATCTCCCAAGCACAGCCCGCGCCCAATGACAGACAGAAACATATCAACCGACGCAAGAAGGCGGGCTCGTCGTGCTGCTCTTTTTTAAGGGCCGTCCTTCTCATTTCATTTCGATTCATTCCAATGCGGGCTAGACGCAGTGGACCCGCTTGTGGATGGTTCCAGAGGACGGTCTGATTGACTGACTGACTCACCTCTACTTTCTTACCAGTCCCAACCACCCTCTAACCCCGATTATGCTATCTTTCTAGTGCCATGAGACAGAAATAGCCGTTCGTTGATGAGACGATACGGTAGGTATGTGTGTATGTAACGTATCCTCGAGAATAAGCTCGATCCTGTTACAGTGGAACAATATACGCGTGAGTCAATCGACAAAACAGTCGAAGCCGAGAAAGTCCAGAACAAACGCTTCAGCTCCAATCGGCTTGTCTACCTACCGACCCAGTCAGACCACAGTCATTTGTCAGGTTAGGTAGGTATGAACGAAGTAAATAAAACAAAATGACGTAGTGGGGAATGGAGTGCTACCACCTGATGGACAGTCACGCAAGGACGTAATGACCAGCAGTTAGTTGCTTCAGCGTTTGATTTATCTATTATTATATTCTATTCTATTCTGATTTTTTTGTTCTTGGAAGAGTCCACAGGCCGTTGCCTGTCCCCACACACCCAACGGGGGAAAGGATGAGCGTGGACGCACGAGACGAAAGATTTAGGATCGAGGGGCGGCGATGATTATCTCCCAGGATGATCCATGTTGCCTGCCTGGTAGGTAGTAGGTATTGCGTAGAATGATCTGATTTGATTTGGTCCAAGTTTTGTTCCACCCCCACCACTGATGGGCTCCAAGAACCGGGAATGGAGATGCAATGCAATGCAACCCAAATCAATGATATTGATTCGAGCTTGGAAAGCGCTGGCTGACTGCCACGGTGGCTAGAAGGGGCAAATAATAATAGAGAAAAAATGAATAAAAAAAGCACCACATCCTGGTGACGCAAGGGGGTGGGAGGGAAAAAGCCAGAGGCACAGATTGCCCCCGCCTTTGAATCTGGCTGGCTGATTGCAGAGTAGGGTAGTAGGGTAGTAAAGGACTGAGGTGATTTGCCTTTACCTGCAACAGATACTTGCTGGTAAGTGGCTCGTTGGGCCCCGCCGTTCGTGCCCTGCATAAAAATCGACGAGATAGGAATAGGTCAAAGCATGGGAGAGGAGGCTGCAACGCAGATGAGACATGGGAGAGTTATTGAGAGGGAGAGAGATAAACTGGTTTGTCCCCTGATCACGGTGTAATGGTGTAGATCTTGATGAAAATCATCCGAATCTGCCCCCCCTATATTGGTTTTGAATGGCCATTAATCCGCCTAGAAGGATGTTCTCGACTCCAAGAATTTCGTAAAGAGAAAAGTATAAAGCCTGTTTTGTGCACGACTATTGATCAACATAGTCCATAGAACTTTATCCCTGTACGTACCTGCAGAGAGAAGGCAGGGGAAAACGACGGAAAGAAAATTAGAAGGGGGAACCAAAGAATAAGACGATGGACGAAAGTTGAAATTTCCATATTCAGTCTGCAGTCCCACACATCACCTCCCTGCTTGTTTCCACTGACTGGAGATCAGTAGATCAATTACTCCAACTAAGATAGGATGTCTTTCCATTTGTCACTCTCGTCGGTCAACGCTCGAGGCTACTAAGCACTGATATTATCGAGCAATGCATGTGTAAGATATGTGATCCCTAAAAAAACGGTAGACTAGTAGGTAGATCATGGCTGATTATGCCTCGTTGATTGCAATCTGCTGTCCTTCAATTTTTCGATGGAGACCATTGACTCTGCAATGACTAAGTGTTATTAAAGCGAGGAGATCTGTCATTAGATGCCTATTGTAGCAGCGTTAGCTCCTGGTGTTGTACGTATCGTGCCTGGTCGGCCCATTATTTGGGATGATCGGACAAATGTACGGCTGGTAGGGACTTTTTTCTCAATAGAAATCGCAACACCCTACAGGCAATAGAAGAAAATTGACAGATAGATTCATCTGAAGGTGGGGGAGAAATCAGTATTCAACTAGTTAGCTTAGCCCTGCGTAGGCGTGGACTCATATCG
The DNA here is from genome assembly GCA_002850765.1 of Aspergillus taichungensis. NCBI lineage: Eukaryota > Fungi > Ascomycota > Eurotiomycetes > Eurotiales > Aspergillaceae > Aspergillus > Aspergillus taichungensis. The sequence continues at coordinate 110,743 of KZ559497.1, read as the reverse complement.
AATGAAATCTCATAATTGGCATGGTCCTGACGCAGGAACTAGACCGACTGGCGCTATGCATGATTACCGTTTTCTGTTTTTGATTGATATATTCCTTGATCATGACGATGACGATGATTATTCCTTGGTGCTTCTTCAAACCGTTGGGATTCAATAGTTCCTGGACATTGGTCGTCCAGGACACCCCTCGAATGGCGAAGCCATTCCAGAAAAGTACCTAGAAACTCGGCATCTTCCTAGGGTCTGACTTTCCTTGCTATAGGTGATCAATATATTGATTGGAAGGGGCCACCTACCTATATTATAACGCTTGAAACAAATTTCACTCATGTTCTTGGCGACCCCGCTCATGGAGCTTAAACAAGGAACACGAAGGAAGAAAAGAGTTCTTTTTCGATATACGAGTAGGGGAAAATCCGGGGACGCGTTTAATTGTCCGGTTGATCCTTGCTGCATACAGGGCCCGTGTTGCAGGGGCTTTGTGTCCTAGGTTCGTAAGTAATCGATCTATCTGGTGGCTGGCCTGTTTCCCTCCTAGAGATGAAATGAGCGGGGTATTTATTGATTTCTTGGCGATTTGTGGACGGACAAGGGCGGTTGGTCCTGGCTGTAACGTCACCTACCCTCTGCTGGTAAGAATCTCAGTATCAGCCCTATACTCATTGAACTGGCCATTCTAGGAAAGGATATGGCGACAAATTATCAATCGTTGAACCGACATTTAGCACGCTGGGTCACCATTCCGTGTCGGTTGATATTGGCTGTGTTGACTTGACTATGCCGAGTGGGTTGGTTGCCTTTCGGAGAGTGCGTCTACCGGGAAAACAGATGCGGTTCCGAACCAAACCTGCTCCGGCCCCCGCGTCGGACAACCAGCATGGGTTATCGATAATTGAACTGTATGTCGCATCTCTCGATACATCTTGTCTCCTCCTTCTCTCTTTGTGTTAGTATCAGCTATTGCAATGCTTTTCCATAAGGCTCTACGTGTAAACAGTGCTAAGCTGGGGTGTCTGGTTGACTCGTAGAGCCGTAAACGTAGATATGACAACAAAATGGTCAAGGACCCACGGAATAGATTTCTCCTGTAGCCAAACCGTTTGCATGAACGAGAATATGGTGCTGGCTGTACCCGTCGAACTATACATCAACAGGGTTTGATGGGATTGACGGAGGATCAGTGGGTTGACGGTCGATCAGTGGGTTTTTGTCCTAATATGGCAATAGCGGAAGCCTTCCAAACGCCGAACTATTCAACCACAACGTATTTCCGTATACGGAGTATACGTTCCTGCTATCGAGATAGGGGCAGAAAAAGTTCGAACCGAAAAAACAAGAATCACTGTTGTAACCAGTCACATGTGGCTCATCAACGTGGCTTGTGGCGAAGTAGGAGGGGCATGCTTCATTGCCGAAGGGAACCTCCGTAGCGGCCCAAGATCAATAATATTGGCAATCTGGCTTCCATCTTGCCTGATGTGACTTCCCCTTGAACTAATCAACCCAAGAGCCTCGGGATAATTAGAGCGCAGGTCGATGCATCGGAACCCCTATTTCCATGTTCTATTCATGGCACAAAGCACACAGTGAGAGCTGATAGTAGACTGCACAAATGCACGTCCAAGCCTTGTGTGTGATTTCTACTCGAATATGAGATGACGGGGCGGTGCACCAGAAAGAATCTGACGGATTGCTTCGCAGGGGAGCTATCAGATATTCCCCACCCGGTCTCCTGCCAAGTTCTTGGATCATGGCGTATGGGGCACATGTCGGTCATGTAGTTCAGAATATTCTGGTCAAAGCCCGCTGAGCGACCATTGAGGTCTACGTCGTCCGTGTCCAATAGTCGATGAAGAGGATGATCCGTCTTGCCTTTGCGAGGATCAGCAATCGCGGTCGGTCTTGATTGGAGGCCCTGATGGCTTTTCGTTGAGTCCATTGAGAATGTACCGAAAGTATCGTCGGGCATAGACTCAAATCTAGCATCTTGACAAAAATCCATAGCCAGAGACCTATCGTCCGTAGGAAGTACGGAACGGCAATAACAGGCTACATAATGCGTGCAACGCCCTATAATTTGGCCAAAGTAGGCAGATTCTAACACACGAGAAGCTCCCCACCGCTCGTGGACACTTTAGCAATGTAGCAAAATGTATATGGATATAGGATTTAGTTCAAAACAGAACAAGACGCAGGTGATGCTTTCACGAGACAGTGGCTTTCGTAGATTAAACTTCTGTGTGTTATGGATGCAAACATCCCGCGCCCGGGAAGAGACAAGCAATCACCAAAGTAGCTGCTGAGCTCAGTGGCAACTCATTTTTAACGAGATGGGATTTGACTATGGTTCTGTTTCGGTCCACCAAGCAGTAGAGACCAGGAGACCCTCCGGTAGTCTGATTGGTGGAAATTGGGCATTTGGCCTTGCAGGATGATCAGGCCGCTCTGGTAGGTTTAACATCAGATTGACGCGTGACAGGTCAAAACCTTGCTGGTCCTGTCTTGGCCAGAGTGGCTCGCCATTTGACCGCTGACTTTTAGTGCTAGAGGGCCGAGACAGCACTCGACCAACCTGACGACCGAACAAAAGAGAGGAGCTATGGGAGAGGAAGGTCGTTGACCAACTATTGGATGGGCCTGGAGCGGGAAGCGATTGCCGTTGTGACGGTGTGGATGGTAGTAGGTATGTGGCCATCTTGGGAAGTCAGCCAGCCCCGGGGTCGCACATCCCCACATTCCAATGGGTGGGACTTTTGTAGGCCAGATAGGGTGAGTAAAGTACCTGGTATCTAGACACCGAGTACCAACCCAATACTCAGTATCCGTACTGAGACTGTAAATCATCGGAGGGTTCTTGGGACGGCGGTTGGGGAACAGTTAGAGAGCGTGGCTGTTTGCCCGACCGGTGACTGGTCGATCCTCTGCTGGTCCAAGCCTTGGGGCGGATGATGTGCGTCTGATCAGGGATCGTCGGTCAACACGCCCCACAGTTGTCTGGGCTCAGTGGTTCACTGGTTAGTCCCGTCGATCCCAGAATGAATGGGTTCCGAATTTAGCATCCCGAGTCCAGGCTACATCCATTGGGGTACCCTGAAGTGGGAAACTTCCACACCTCGGCCGAACAAGTATGTGATTTTCTGTTGCCTTCTACCCACTTAGAGTCAGTATACGCTCTTGTCAAAATGGGTCAAGAGTAGATGGTAGCACAAGCAATGAGTTCGAACTGGTAGGTCGGTCGCGAGTGAGACTGACCAGATCGGCGGAGATGAATCCCGTGTTTCACTTGCGTGCTTTGGGAGCTATGTGTGGTACGTAGAATGAGTGTGAAACCTTGAAAGACTTGATTGATTGACATTGCTCAGAATCACGCCCGGATCATACCCACTAGGTAATTCGAAGATAGAGAAACGCAAGCGATTCTGTGGAAGGAAGCCATGGCTGGTTGGTTAGGATTGGAGAGAACATCAAGGGTTATTAATTGTTTGGATGACTCATCGTCATAAATCGAGGCTCGCACAGGCCATGCTTCCAGGCAGCAAACCCTTGTTACATTGGGTTTTGATTTTGATTTTGTTCATTTACTGCTATTCAAGGCTTTCGCTTTCTGGTCAATCTATTTTTTCCATTTTACTAACATTCATCTAGTATAGGAAAAAAGAAGGGATCAAGAGGAAGAGTTATAGATAGAACCACTCGAAGGACAACCATGGGCGGACTAAGACTGGCTCTGAGGCGATCCCGAGGAATCTGTTGACCCACCTTAACTGTGGACTGGCAACTGAATCTGTAACTAGAAGATGGGCAGTTATCTCTTAATATCGCACTGTCTAATTGTTGGTTTACACCATGGTTAATACAGATGATTCACTTCTTATGCTCCTTGTACTCTGCAAGCGCTATCTGGAACTGAGGTTCTGCTTTGAGATACACACATATCGTTCAAGCTAATATAGTCAGAATTCTCGTATCCGTATACCAGGCTGTGCCGGTGGCATCGTTCTAGCGTAGATCATTAGTTCTTCCACCTTAGTTCTAGACTGAACAGCGGTCTGGGGAGGGGGGGCGGAAGGTGTGGAGGCGGCCCCAGAGCTTGGCTGATTGGGATTAACATTCATGACTATGGCCTCAGTGGCGTCACAGTGCACGGTGCATTCCATTGCTATTATCAGAAATTGGTTGAAGATCTTCAGGCGAGGGCGGTCGATAAGAAAGAAGCCTGTAGGACACTATAGAATTCTGGCTGCGCGTCCCTCTCCTCTGGTTCGTTTCCCACGATCTTCCATCCTAAGTGATCTTTATAATCGATCCACAATTATTCGGTCCCTGGACATCCCTTGGCTCGATTAGTAGAACAAGAGAGTTTGGAGGGGAGTATATGTCTTCACCTTGAATTTATCCCGGAGTGCTGTTCGCCAGGAAGGTGTACCATGTCTAGGAAAACCGGCCTCCCTCTTTTTCTCCATGTGGAGATGGAAAAATGTCGATCATTCAGGGTCTTGGAACACGCACTTGGGACGGATACGATGGTTGCACAAGAGAGACATTCTCAAGACATCTTCTGGAGCGTTTGAGAAAAAATTTGAAACAAAATGAATAGAAAAAACAAAGTCAACTGGCAATGGTCCAAACCCGCATGTATCTGCTGATGTTCAATTACGTTGAGTCTCGTCAGGATTGAGATCGATGCGCGATCCAGCGGGGCGAGTGCGGACCTGGTACCTGCGATACGTCCGTACCGGCGTCCTCTGTAAACAATACCAATAAACATCGATGTACCGGTATGGACCGGGTACTAGGGGGGAAGTTAGTACCTAAACATGGAAAGGTATATACTACGTACCTACGTCGAGTCTCTCGGGGAAGGTTCCGAGTGTGTGGGTTGTGTGGATGACGAGTGTCGATCCTTTCGTTGGTGCTCAAGCCCCTCTCCAGTCATGGTCGCGAAGATAGTGGACTTGGGGCGTTGGGGAACATTCCAGCTGTCCTGTTCGTCTCTGTTACACTACCACATCCTCCTTTTGTCCCGTCTCCCCATTCCCTGGAAGAGGGGAGAAGGGACCGATGTGGTACGTGGACATTGGAGATGAAGAGAGCAAACAGGAAGGATCTCATTCGACCATGAGGCATCTAGTTATCGTTTCACCACGGCCCACTACTATGGAACGAGTCGGTATGTTTTATCGGGAGTTGACTCAATAAAGTTAAAAGAAACCAATGAAGATTCAATAATAGCAAAGGTGAATGCAAACAACGCTAAGAACAATGGCAAAGACACTCGGTATTACCTTATTTTGATTGCAGATTGAGACTTGATGAAACCAATGTCAATCAACCCTGTTCAACGGTTGACAGAGGGACTCATAGAAAAAGAAAAGAAAGAGAGTCAACCAGAAGACAGTGCCTATTTCTTTCTTTCCCCTCCAATCAAGCAGGAAAGAAATTCGAATGAGAGACGAATAAGTAAAGACAGTGAAAGAGAAGGAAAGTACGAGATAATGAAAATCAGGTGAATAGATAATAAAACAAATAAGATCAAACCCTGGAAAAGAAAATAATGGAATTAGAATCAAGAATAAAAACAGAGGGGGAAAAAAAGAAAATAGAAAATAGAAAATAGAAAATAGAAAATAGAAAAATGAAAAATAAATAAAAAGTAAAAAACAAAAGCATGATGATAATAATAATAAAATAAATAATAATCAAAAGATCCACTTCCCAGACAGGTATAGAACCACCTCAAATTCCTAGAGCGAAAAGAACGAATTGCTGTAGGGCGAACAACAGCCACAGCAGGAACATAATGTGTGTAGGTCTGGATCTTCTCCGTCCTATTGGTAGTCCGTGGCTCAAAACAGTCGACTTAAACATACTATAGTACCTTACCCATACTAATAGTCCTCATAAATACCATTGTTAAACTGTAAATTAATCTTCCTATAAACCTCCTTCCCCAGCCGGATCTGAACGAACTATCACTATCACTACTCCATACTTTGCTATCTATCTAGGACTCTCCTACCTTGCCTACCCACTACCTCTATTCTATCCTTCTTCTTTCTTCCTCCACGTTGAATCAGGAACGACGCCTTCAAGGGACAAATTATCACGGATTATACTTCTTTGCCGCTAATAATCCTGAGACATTTCATCCTACTTGCGTCGTCGACGGCTGTATCCAGTCCGTCCCCTTGCTGGTGTTGTCCCTGCCCACCCTTTTTACCTATAACTACATCCCCTCCGGCACATCTGAGACCCATTCCCACCCGGTTCATCACCCCCTCGATCCCTCAACCCTGAGTACAGGATCCTCCCGTCTACCGCGTCAAAGGGTTGCTTATCACCACTCGACTCTCGCCCTATTTCCTCCATCCTTGTCTTTTATCTCAGACACAGTCGCGCCTCCTAGGAAACGGTGTCCTGGAACGCCGCCGCTCCAGGTCAGATCATTCGCTCTTCGTTACTCGAGGAACTCTGTAGTCTGCATTCCTGGCCTTGCTTGGGCCTCTCAAGGCACGCGACGCGCCTCTCATTTTTTGAATCTTGTCTTGACTTTGCTGCTCTACTTTGGGAGAAGAGAGGAAAAAAGAGCGATGGTGACTAGCTGTAAGTCCGACCGCCTCCCACCCCCCTCCTCCCTCTGCAACCCTGCCACATATATTGGATGTCCTGGCATTTTGTTTATTTCATCTCGTCCGTCCTCCATTCCCCCAACCTCATTTCCTTTCTTCCCTCCCACTCTCTTTCAACTACTCTCATGTCGACCATCCTTCATTCCTTCTAGCAATTGTGCTCAGCACATCAGTCCCTCTTTCACTTTCCCCGTCCCAGATGCGACTTTCCTTCAGTCCTTCACTTGCTGCATACTGATCCTCCTTGCCTATTCTCCACATTCTCTAGCTCGAGATTTCCTTGTGTTGTAGTCTTTCACTCTTGTTCGTTTGCTTGCATCCTTGAACCTGTCACTGTCATATCCTTTGGTTTTCTATCGGTCATATCTTTCTAGTTTAAACCAAGACTAAAGGGTGTGGTTATAGGTGGAAATCAGGACAAACCACTTGAAAAGGAAATCGTGAAACCGGAAGATATGCGAAACGCCTCTGATCGGTTGACTGTTGAAGTGGACTGTCCTTCGTTGGGTTCCAGCGAGTGCCCGTCTATGAGTTCCAGCTTCTCGCCTCTGGAGTCACCTACCCCCACCCCAACGAGCATCTATAGCCAAGGATCGCTTGCCTCGCCTAGCTGGCACGAGACTGGGTCATATCCTGGTCACTCTTTTGATCGAACGACCGGGCCGGCGCCAGTTCGAGGTCCCTTCCGCTTAGCTAGCATGAATTCCAATGAGAACATGGCGTTGCCTCACTACAGCGGCATGGACCCGCACGAGCGCATGCCGATGCCGGATTTCCTCTCCGCATACGACGACAACGTCGAACAGTTCTGGATTCCTTCGGATGCGCCCAAGACCTATGAGCCCGGGCACCATGGTCTGCCGTATCCGCCGGCAATGCAACAGTATCCGCCAATGGTTCGGGGCAACTATCGGAGCCATGCTCCTTCATACCTCCCAGAGTCCGCTACCAATCCGTGCCTGTCGCGGCCTATCTTCCACCAGTCCGAGCGTGTACCGACGTCGATGTCCATGAGCAACATGCTCCCGTGGATGCCCGCGCCAAGCGAGTCGATTGCGCCTCAGACTATCGCTCCCTCACAGGTCGCACCCGTGACCCCGCCGCCTTCATATACGGACTTCCCAGCCTCCATGAACAATTTCAAGATGCACACTCCAACGACGCCAGTGCGCTCATGCTCTCTCGGAACCGCTTCTGGGACTGACACGCCGATGAGCCGCCTGTCCGGAGGTGCCGCAGACTACATGGATGACTTTCAGCAGTCCCCCGTGTACGCCGATGGCATGGTACCGCCCCACCGCCAACAGTCACGGAAGGTTGCTCGCAAGCAGTCTTCCCGCCAGAAAATGTCGCTGGATGCCTTGCCCCATATCATTCGCCAGGTCCAGTTCAAGTGCCAAGAGCCCGGTTGCAAAGGGCGATTCAAGAGGCAGGAGCATCTGAAGCGGCACATGAAGAGCCACTCCAAGGAGAAGCCCCATGTCTGCTGGGTGCCCGGGTGCCAACGCGCGTTCGGGCGCAGCGACAACCTCAATGCCCACTACACCAAGACCCACAGCAAGCGCGGCGGTCGCAACCGATATGTGGCCACTCTGGATGAGACGAGCCCCGACTACGATCCCGACTTCCGTGGGCAACTCTCCCAGGATGGTCGACCTATCTACGGGTCAAAGCTGGAAGACGTCATCCCTGACACTCGCGAAGTCAGTGTCGACGCCTGGGATGACTGAAGTACATATCACTACTGGAACAAGCATGATACCCCACGGCATGTCCGCTTGCCAATTTCCTTCTGTCGTTAGGTGGGCACAGGCATACATACAGGGCCAGGCGAACCTCGGTCGGCGCGTTGCGGCGTTTCATGTAGAACATGTCCTGGCACTGTTGACTGGACCGCTTGTGCTTTCTTTCCTATTTTTGTTGCATAACTTTTTCTTTCCTGTCTGTCATGTCTATTTGGTGAGGCTTTTTACTTTCCCTCCAAACTCAATCATCTTTGTTCACTGCTCATCTTTCCTTTGTTTGCCTTTTTTTTTTCTATTTCTTTTCTTTTCTTTTTCCACCCTCGAAGGTCAAATAATTTTGCATCACTCGGACAGGATAAAAATGGAAAGGGGGGGCCAGGAAGCATTGTATGATCGTGTTGCTTCCGATCTGACAGATCTACTAACCACTCATCATTATTTGAGATAATACCAGCCAGATACTATATGTTATTTAAACAACTCCGCCAGCGGTACCAAAAAAAGAAACTTGAACCGAGAAACAGTAGTAATAAAGCAGCCTGGTCTTCTGATAGCTAGCATACCATATCATCCATATCATCCATCTATCCATCCACTCTGCCATTGTATCGCAGCCACGAAGTCAATTAGTGATTCATGACGCATCAGCTGCCGGCTGCGAGCCCCTCAGCCTGACGAAGTCAGATCCGGCGGCGATCGTTCCTCGAATGTCCCGTAGGAGATGAGTAAATGACGCATGGAAGCCGTACCGAAGGCAGCAAGGCCGTGTGACACGTCATGGGCGGATTGTATTGTTCCAAAGCAGCCTTTCATTCCCCGCGTCTTTTTTCCACCTGATACTTACTTCTTGGATTCGACATCCTCTCTTTTTTGGTTTCATTTTCAATTTGTTCTTTCTAGTTTTCCATCACAATCCTTACTACTATCCTAATTATTCTCACCATCAATCCAACACCCGATCTCCCCACCGAGCAATCCCAAACGTAGAGTCAAACGACCTAACGATCGATATATCAGACGGTGTCATATACGACGCACGGGTGCAATGCCGGTGTCAGCTTTCAGGGCAGTGATTGACCGTCGATCCGCGATCATTCCCACAGTGAGATCATTTCCCAAAGAATTGTTTGTTTGGTTTATTCAGCTTCTGGCTGTACTCCACATTCTGTCTCGTCCTGTGAATGGCGGGTGTGCTTATTGGTAGGTTGCTGGTTCCTATCAGGACTCCGTACCTGGGGCAGCATTACTCTTGGGGATAATCAGCGATGATATGTAACTAGCTAACTTTCTGGGCACCTAGTCTTCGCAATTTGACCTGAGTTAACTTTGTCTACTTACTTGAGCTAACTATGGGGTGGTTATTTCGGCCAATGGTCGATGCTACGGAGCGACTGGGAGTAAGTAGGCAGCAAGGTAGTATTGCAGTTCCAGGTCCATTCCATAGTAACGGTGTCTGTTTATCTCTGTATGATGTATGAGCATGATTTATGGAGTAGGTAGGTAAGGTGGGATCTGCACATACGTTCGGTGAGTGACATGCATACATACATACCGAATACTGGGTCTGGGTCTCGGTGGATATGTCGATACTGGCTTTTAATATGCGCTGCCTTACAACTGGGTCGGGTAGTGAGGACTCAGCTAGGTTATGGTTGCCTCCAAGTAAATATCATTGCTGAATCATTGTTCTTTATTTACTTTGTAGACAAAGACATATTTGATTTTGCTCAATAGAATAGGGTTACAGGAAATATAACAAGCACATTCGACAATAACAACAACATAATTATCATTGGTAATACATAAGGATAATAATGATCATAATAATAATAATGTTAATAAGACTAATAATAATAGGAAGAATGACGCCACATGACTGGGCCAAGAATCCCGGATACCTGGATATCTCTGGAGCTTAACGCCCCTAATGGTTCCACATGCCAGGATATGTGTTTCTATTTCTATGAAATCACAGGCTGTGTCATTTCGCTGTTACTGATATGTAGTGCTTTGTTATTATTTCTTATTTTCAAAATTAAATATGAAAAAAATTAGGAAAAAGTTGAGTTGATTTATCTGATCCACAATAATAATAAACACCTGGCACTACTATCATACACTTTGACTCTAAGGGCAAGGTGCCCGACAGCCTCACGCTACGTGTCGATCACCAGGTATTAGCTAGTCGATCACCAGCACTAAGCCAGCTACTCCGGATAGCAGGTTCGATGCCCAGAAGTACAGAGTAGTACCATTCCCACTTGTCACACCGAGTAGTTCGTCCTACTCCGACCAACATCCACTGCCACGCCCCAGGAATGCGCATATCCCTGCCCTTGTTCGTGCGACGTCGCACTGCAGCATCTTGCACAGATGATCGACGGTAGTGGACTATTCGGTCGGCTCGGTGCCTTGGCAGGAGACCCATACACTTATCTGATTGGCAGGGTGTTTTATCCTCGATGTGATCGTGCTTCGTGGGCTGACTATATGCTAATAGATTGTTTTCCTGGGAGGTGAATCAGGTTCAGGACGTGCAGAATTGCAAATCAATCTTTCTCTTTAGGGTATTCGGTCTGCACGCTAGTCGGATTCGAGGTCTGCATTGTGGGGGGATTCAGGTGCTGTGCAGTGTGTGCCCTGAATAGGGGACGGGGCGGTGTTGTGGAAAGTTTGGATGTAAGCGCTAGACTGAATACAGATTTTCTTTCTTGATAGGCTCTGCAGGTTATGGATGAAAGAAGATTAGGTCAACGTTGCCGAGTATGCTAAGGGAGGAAGGCCTGGCGGTGTGGTCGCATACCGGTCATGCATGCCGACTTCGCCGATACTACCTCACAGTGTATGTGTTTGTAAGTACTCTCTGCCTGCTGTAAACAAGCTTTACCGGAGCTCTCAGGCCTCTGCGTCATTAAAAAGCAATAACTCGTGGGCTAACAAACCAATTCAGCCAATTGATGAAACAGCCGTTGGTGCTGTCCTCGCACAGCATGGCAAGACATGCGCCTTGAGGATCCGGCGGTATCAATCAATTGCACGGTAGTAATCCGCGATGGATAATTCAATATGCATCCATGGTCCCATCTACAGCGACCAACCACCCCGATCACACCCTGAGAGTTAAGTTCCGTGCAACCAATGGCTATTCCCAGCCTATCATGCCGTGGACACTGCGTGGAAAATATCAGGAAGGCTGAGAGAAAGCGGATCGAAGCCGTGGAATGCCAGGGGATGGCCTGGTCGTGCTCATCTTGCACTACCATCAGTCTAGTCTTGGTTTTACTGGTATAGGTTACAGAGTGTATTAGGTTCTTGTCCAAGGAATGGAGGTACCCTGAGACCAGTAATTTGCCAAGCACTCACGAAATCCTACTGCTCCTTCTATTTGGCTGCCTTTCTTCTTCATGCAGCGGGGACCTGACCGGAATGGTTTGATTTCGGAGACAGTACCTAATTTTCCATTTGTTTCTCAATACAAGAGAACAAACAGATAATCAAAACAGTCTCACCGACTCCTTCGTGTCGATCCGCTTGCTCTGATGTTGTGCTCTTGGGCTCTCTTCATTTCTAGTTCTCTTGGTTCCATTTGATTTGATTTCCATTACGATTTCCGTGTTGCATTTCCCGTTTCAACTATGGTTGTTGTAAGATCTTCTCGGATCTCGATATGGTAAGACAAGGACTAGGACAAATGTCGATTTTCAAAGATAATCAGCTTCGATAATGTGGTTATGGTCCCAAATCAAGATTGACACTAAGCACACCACACATAAAGATCAAAACCCAACTACCCCAGACCAAATCCATCAACTCAATCTACAAGTCAGAAAATTTATACCGTTACATGTCGCGTGCCAGCTTCCTCAGCAAGAAAATGAGCGTCCCACCATGTGATATGTGATCTCACATGCGCCCATCCGAAGTATATCGGGTCGATAGTCTGCTTGGAGCTTCCTCTCGGTGTTTGATGGGATCTTGTAGGAGAATTTCTGTGGGATATTGCCCGGAAGGATCAAAAGGGATCAATCTTTTTAGCAATCCCCGAAAGTGTGACTGTCGTCTCACACTTGGTTGGACAGCAGGTTTGAGGGCGCGTCGGTTGGTTCTAGCTATTTTCAATTATTGCGTCGAATCCTTGTACGATTGGAATATGTGCGAAGCTAGTGTTATATCTGGATAGTATCAATAGTATCGAAATTACTGAATTCAGATACAGAAGGATGAATAAGCTATTGAGATTGTATTGAATCCTTTTGTTGACCAGAATGATGGGACACAAAGGGCATTGTTTCTATACACGTTATGTAGTGCATAGTGTATGTATTAGTCATACGCATATTTTGGGCACATGGCGCTAAATTAGCGCGCTTATATAATCAGGCCTTTTTAAGCCCACAGTCGCGAAGCAAATTCTTCACCTTGCAAGCAACAGCATTCATCGTGCGTTTCTCAAGAATGACTACCGAACCACGTTGAAAGACTATATCAAAGTGATAGAGTACTCTGTACTCCACCCATTCCATGTTCAGTGATCAGGAGTCAGATCTGTCAGCCTGTTAATGTACAGGATTAAGGCGCCTCCAATTATGAACCCATAACCGACGCAAAGCAAAGCAAGACAAGAAAACAAACGTCTCGCATAACTATGATGACTACCCTTCTTTCTGGCACGATGCAGACCCCTGCGATGGGTGTCCATTAAAATATCAAGCTCAACAGTCTGAGTTACAACGAGACGTTTGTTTGTTTGCCTGCCTTGTCTTCGGATGTAATTGGTTCATTTAGTCTTTCCATATAGCTGCTATACAATCAAAAATATCATACCATGACTGAGCATACAGAATCTTGAAAATCTAAGCAAATCAAGACATATCTAGCCCCAAAAACAGCGTCCCCTCTAACGGCGTCTCATAGTAAGCCGCGATCTCCCCAAACCCAGCTCGCCGGTACAGCCCAATCGCCCCCGCCATCATAGGGAGCGTATCGAGCCGCATCTCTCGATACCCCAGTCCCCTCGCCCGCTGCACAATCGCATCCACCAACGCCTTGCCCAGTCCCATGCCGCGCGCCTCGGGCGAGACAAACAGCCGCTTCATCTCACAGCACGTCGCTGTGGCGCTTGCGTTGGCGTTTGCGTCCACATCCACATCTGGCTTGGTCAGGAGCGGGCGGACAGCCACGCATCCGAGGGGCTGGTCGGGTTCGGTGGTGCTGTAGGCGAGAAGGATCTCGCCTTGAGGAGCACTGTATTTCCCTGGGAGGGATTGGAGCTCCTCGGTGAAGCCTTGGAAGGTGAGGTCTAGGTTGAGCCACTCAGCGTAGGCTGTGAAGAGGGCTTTGGTGGCGGTGATGTGGGCTGGTGTTTCAGCGGGGATGATGCGGAAGGATTCTGCTTTTGCGGTTTCTTCCATGGTTTTTGGTATATGTGTGGAGGAATATATGTCTTGTTATCAATGGATATATGCGGTGATGGACGGGTGTCAGGTGGTGTCGTCCCAATTTCGACCAATGATTAGTTGCGAGTCTGGTCGCGAGATGAAAGTGTGTTGGGTAGTCGGTAGGTTTGGTCTCGGAGACGTGTGAGTTTTCGAATAGTTGGAGATTTGAAGCATTGTTGCGCATTATCACACCAAAGCTGAACATTCATTGATTTGCTGATATCGCCGAATATGAGTCAGAGTTTGACTCCTTGACGGGTATATAAAACATTAACAAGCACATAGTTCAAGTACGAGGAATTCTGCGGATAAATTCCAAGACATAAAAACTGAAGATATCGGGACATAGCTATCAGGCTTAGATGATCGTATAGTGTCGATATTGGCGTCGGCCTGAAACCCAAGGCCAACAACAGTAGCAAATGCCAGTTCAAAAACAAACTCTCCTATTGACTTGCAGGCGATCATCACGCTATTCTTCTGGCTCAAAGTTCGTCATATTTCTGATCTGTATCTTCGAGGAGTTCCATGAGACACGGACCCGTACTCGATCTGATAGATCTTGTTAACATGGGTGTAGTCTACGCCTGTGGATGACTCTAGACTCTTCATATTGAGAATTTTCGTCAGCTTCAGCCACCGGCGCTCGAAGTGGACGAGACAGCCCGCTAACCCGTCGAGTGAAGCTTATCGCCCGGTTTAATCTTCATTCGATGGACTGTCAAGCATAGCCCCTGTATCCAGTGCGGGGGTAAGCCTCCAAAATGCAACTCCACCTTCGTATCATACCCTGCTCGAAGTTGCGGGCAGACCATCTTGATTAACCACTGTCACGCAGGCTCCCCCGTCAGAGAGAGACTACTTGTATTTCTTGGACTCTATTCACAAAAAGGTACCATACGGAGAAACCAGTGTTGATTCGCTTGATTCCGCGTAATCTCTGACAATCAGTGAAGCTGTCATTTAGTTTCACGGGGATCCTATGATGATCACCTCATCAAACACAACGAAACAAATGCAAGATACAGCGAGGAAAGACCACACGATGCAACGCTTTGATACATGGTCCTGCCTTTAGATGACCCTGGGGTGTTCCGTGATCATCAATTCCCTAATTCAGCGCTATGGTGCACTTCGTTCCCGTCCAGTGCCTGAGTCTCGTCCGATGGCCCCCCGACGGCCATCGCCGGACGCTAACTGCAGACGAGCTGCGCGTCTCGCCATTGGCTGGGCCCTGTTTTAGCACGAGATTAACCAAGAGACGAAGAGTCTGGAACGGTGACATCCGATCGTCCATTGCCTTAAGGATCTCCGCTTCAATCACAGTCCCCGCCGAATCAGCAGGCGCTTACAGAACATGTGACGCTGTCTTCAACGTTCGATGTTAATTATCCGCAGCGCTGGCCAAGTCGCGGTCAGACACATGGGGACATGAACAACGGGATAAGAAAAGACATAAATTGAGCCATGTGCCGGGTTATCCCAATTCCTATTGTTCCTAGGCGACCCTCCCCCACACAACTCGGTCGCTATCCTTGACGAAAGCCACAATCCGCCAATATGGCCCCTACAGTATCGAAGCCGATGGGCTTGTTTGCCCTCAGCACCCTCGTCGCAGGTGCCCTGGCTGGCCCTAAGGCCTGCGAGGCCGACACCCCACTCAGCTGCCAGGGCGACGCCAAAGCCAGTTGCTGCTTCAATGCGCCTGGCGGTGCGCTTCTGCTGACCCAGTTCTGGGATACCGACCCGGTGACCGGTCCCAAGGATTCGTGGACTCTCCACGGTCTCTGGTGAGTCGGGCCCTTCTTACTTACCCTTTGCCTTTAGCAATTAGAACCGCGTTTCCTGACGGCATGCTAGGCCCGATAACTGCGACGGCACCTACGAGTCCAACTGCGACAGCAGCCGTGAGTACTCGAATATCACGGATATCCTCGAGGGCCAGGAGCGTACCGAGTTGTTGGCCGATATGAACAAGTACTGGAAGGATTACAAGGGAGATGATGAGACCTTCTGGAGCCATGAGTGGGACAAGCACGGTACGTACTACTCCCCAGCTAGGGTTGATTATCCTGGTGGATATCGTCACTGACGTACATGGTTCAGGCACCTGTGTCAACACCATCGAGCCTGACTGCTATGAGGACTACAAGCCCCAAGTGGAGGTGGGCGACTATTTCCAGAAGGCCGTCGATCTGTTCAAGAAGCTGGACACCTACAAGGTAGGCTCAATCCTCAGTCTATCAATCCCAACGCAACCATGTAAGAGAATAAGAGACACCAGAGATGCTGACCTCCAACACAGGCCCTCGCCGATGCTGGCATCACCCCCGATGAATCCAAGACCTACACGCTCTCGGAGATTGAGGGTGCCTTGACCGAGCTGCACGGCGGCAAGAAGCCCTCCGTCAGCTGCGACAGCGGCGCCCTGAACCAGGCCTGGTACTTCTACAACGTCCAGGGCAATGCCATCGACGGCAAGTACGAGCCGGCTGAGCCTCGTAAGTTTCCTTTACATATCTTTTCCGACGCCGTCGAACGTGAATGAACAAAGAGCTGACTTGCCATAGTGGCTGATTCTGATTGCCCTAAGGACGGCATCAAGTATCTGCCCAAGTAAACTACCACGAGTGCCACGATCCCTGTGAGGCGGTCCCCAGCAAAAATAGCGTACGGGCTTCCCCAGCGGCCGCGAAGTGATCGCTCTAGCTGGTTTGAGGGCGGGTCTGTAACAAATCTGTAAACTCTGATGGACTTTGCTGAGATTTCGATCGGGGAAAGATGTATGTATTGAATTAGCTGGAGACCGCATGTGACCCAAGTATTAGATTCATGAAGACCTTTGCAAAGAGACTTGTACAAATAAAAGGTCCACTGTAGCCACGTTCTCAATCCCTCGAGATTCTAAATTCCGGTAGCGTAGTTGCCACTGTCAAGCTTCATCCGAGAATACTCTCAACTGAGTAGTAAAACGCGCAACCTCTGCTCGTATACTGTGGTTGTATTCAATGGCTTGCTAGGCTCTGAGTAGCAACCAATGCTTATGCTCCATTGTTCTCTTGAAAGAAGACTTTGATTATAACAATTTCAAGATAATGATTCCCTTGTTGGAAGATCCACAGTCCATTCAGAATCTTTCTTCGCTTAAAAAAAAAAAAAGCTTATAGTGTGGGTTGATCCAATGATAGGAAACCGCAGCCCACGCAAGCCACAAAAAAAGGTTCTATGTAAACATAGAGCTGTCTTGTAAGGTTTGCGACACTCTTTTTGGATTGAGATTAGTCTGCAGTTGGGCTTCCGGTGTGGTTGGGCAAGATACAAGGGAATTAATCATGCCTGGTTGTTCTGACGCCGTGTCGACTCGACACTATTGGGTGGCTGCCTGTATCCATGTTCAACATGCCAACTAAGCGTACCGGACTTTTTGTGGAAATCCAATAAAATCGTTGGCTGGGCAATTCCGGGGATTTGGTCTCAGGGCGACAGGGCTACCCGTAGGCGGGATAAACGGGCGCGCCGGCAAGTTCATCCTGAATCCATCTGCTATCTATCAGGACCATAAAGCTGGTTTACTGAAAGAACACCTTTGAGATGTTTAGTAAAAGTAAAGACGTAAACAGGAGTTCGTGAGAACCCCTACATCCCCTTCAGCCGGACATTTCTTCTATCTTCGTCCTCCTTGGCGCCAACACGGTCCAAGAAGTCCATACGGCCAAGGAAGCCCTCTTTGGCTTTGCTGTGGACGGTGAGCTCGTCCCGGATGCCAGCCTGATCCACGTATGCAGCCCAGTCCAAGCGCGACTTCTCAACCGTATTGATCTTCGGGCCACGAGCATTCGCCTCTTGGCCGTTCGCATCAATCGACTGCTTCTCCCAGCTCTTTTTGATGGCTCCAGTGGGGTTAGGATCAAATCGCGAGACCTTGCGAAGTGGCCTGCGCATTTTGATGCCGGGTATCTCATTCGCGTCACCATCAGCATTAGTGGCCAATGCTCCTGCGCCGTCTTCGTTTGCTAGGAAGAGCCTTGCTTCTGCCGAGTCCTTGGGAACGACCTTCTCTTCGGTGATCATCTCCCCTGCGAATTTATACGTCCGCTTGATTTTGATCATCTCATCCATATGCCGGGGTCTCTGCTGTGTCTCCTCAATTAGCGCTTTCTGCTCGCGCATGCCGGTGTCTTGGCTTTCTCCGTCCGCCACTTTATCATCTGTTTTCTCGGTATGCGAAGGTGCCGCGGGTGATCCAGAGTCGCGTTCGTTCATTTTGGCCCATAACGCGTCAACGTCCACTGTTGCGCCATCGATCTTAGCAAGTGGCTTCCGCTCTTCCTTCCTATAAACATTATAGTTAGAATAGCGTCCTTGTATCCGATGTCCAACGAACCTACATTTGCATCTTCATAGCTCGTGTTCGTACAAACCCTCCCGGGCCACCCTCGTCGTCATCGAGATCCAGATCATCTTCATCGTCGCCTTTGGCCTTCGATTTATTTCCCTTTCTTTTTTTCTCCTTTCTCGCTTTTGCTTTGTTAATTGTGACTTCGTCTCCAGAATCTAGCGCAGCGTCTTCTGCTTCGGCCTTTCGTTTCTTGCTGGCCTCCTCATCGGAATCGGAAGACAACACCTCATCATCCTGGCCGTCGAGCTTGAAATCTTCGTCCGCCTCCGAGTCATATTGATCATCATCAAGCTCCAACTCAGGGTCCTGAGATACCGGGTTGGCTGACATAGTTGCGCAGAGATAATGAATAGCAATGATCGAATAGTTAATGGAATATTGGAGAGCAAAGCTGCAAATCGATGCGATAAAAGGATTCTGCCAGGCGGTGTGTAGCACCAATCTTTGTTATGTAAGCATTTTTGACCAATCACAATGAATATTCGTGTACCGAGGTATACCGTGGTGGAGAAGGGTGTTCAAGTACTCCGATACGTTCGCGATCAACGTATACCATGCTCACATCTACACAGATACCACTAGCTTCTTCAACATGTGTTACATTCTGAGTTAATACCAGATGGAGCGGTTAAATTGGGGAGATCATCCAGTCCACCTGGAGCCACTGGAGCTCGAGATCCTAGAACGGAGAGATGCCTTCGGCTTGCCCCCCAAGGCTACCTGCGACGATTTGGTGGATGTCTTCTTCAAATGGATATCCCCAATCTTGCCCGTGGTCAATCGACATGAGTTTATGAAACGCTATCATCATGTCGAAGGCGGTCCGTCAATTCTCTTGCTCCAGGCAATGTTCACTGTGTCATCTAGATTCGTAACGGGCCGACAGAGTCAAACAGATACAGCAATTTCACCACGCTCATTCTACAAGAAAGCCAAGGCTTTGTACGATGCTGGGTACGAGCAAGATATCCTAACTGTCTTACAGTCTGTGACTCTTTTGGGGGTTTACTGGGATGGACTTGATGGTAAGATATCCTACGATTTTGTCGTTATGGAGGTGTTGACCCGCCATAGATCTGACAGAAAGTGGTCTTTTTTATTGGAGTCGGCTGGGGATCGCTTTAGCACAGGAATTGGGTTTTCATGAGAGGTAACAGGTGATTTAGTTTCCTGCAAATCACGAATTCTCACAAATATTGCAGGGAGAAGTATTTGAATCTCAGCCAGTCAAAGCAAGGTCTGTGGAAGCGCATTTGGTGGACTCTTTACACGCGAGACCGCTCTGTTGCCGCAGCATTTGGTCGTCCACTACACATACACGCAGATGACTGCACAGTAGAAGAGTTGGCAGAAGGTGACTTTGTCGAGCATGATGAGGAACTCCAAATCGAGTTCCCTATTGATGAACTCAGAGCGCAATTCTTCATTCATTATGTCAAGCTCTGTCAACTCATGGATCTAGGTCTTTGTTCAAAATTGTCGTCTTGGTCAGCTCAGGCAAATCGACGAATTGAAACCGCACAGTGCGAGCTTGCGTTGAACGAATGGCTTGTATCTTGTCCACCCCAACTAGAATGGAGGCAGTCGCGCCATAACTTCTTATCCGCCATGCTATTTTCTACTTTTCAGTGGGCATTCCTTCGTCAAAATATGCCATTGTTTCGTCGCTAATGTATAACAGTACACTTGTATGCCAATTGCACCTTTTACAAGCACCAGCGTCTTCCCTAGAGTCTCGAAACTCAGCGTTCCATTCCGCTTCGACCGTAATCTCAATTTTGGAAACTCTGCAGTCCCACGGCGAGCTCACGTACAGCCCTTCTTTTATGTAAGTCCTGAGTCTGGTTTTCATCCGGGTACTAGCTAATCACAACAAGTATTTGCCATGCCGTCGTGTCCTTTGTCACTCTCAAGTGCCAAATGGAGGTTTCAATGCCGTCTCTCCTCCACGCGATTCGGTTGAAACTCGAAGCCAATCTTGAGATAATGAAAGTCCTATCTCAGGCGTGGCCCATTGCAGATATATTCCTAGAGCTGTTCCAGACCTTGACGAGTCCAGAACGGTTCGACCACTTGCTGTCGGCTGCGGTGGAAGCATGCCGAAAACGCGCTGGTGGTGAGCAAACAGACACATCAGGACCAGCTGGACCTTTCAGAAGACCGAAAGTAAAACAGGTGATTCTTCCGCAGAGCAGGCTTGTTCTCCAGATCCTACGGCGAGAGACCTTTCGGCAACCGACCAATTTATATCAGGCGTCAGATGCAGCCAACCAAGACCCGGCGCTCAGTGGAGAATATTCCTCACATATTGCTACATCGGAGTTTTCAAACGACGACGAACCAACTTCAGAGGCGCTCGAGCCTTCTGCGGTGTTGCGGAACCTGCAGGAGATGATTCGGCTCCGTCAGAACCATTCCTGAGTCACCTTTGACTCCCGCTCTTTGGGTATGATGTTACGAATTGTTTAATTGTTCTCGCCTTTTGATGAATGGGCCGTATAGTGATATAGCAGCACAGATAGTGTGCGACTCGTTGGATTTATCTATTCTACTCATTATCACTATGCAGGCTCAACAGGCAAAGTCAGGCATGAAATCATTGCAATGAGAGATCATGACGGGAAAAGTTCTCGCAAGATTGTCTGCACCTTTCCTCGCCTCAAGTCTGTTGTGGAGTGGGGATGCTCGTCTAAATCCAAAAGACTGCCACGCAGTTGAGTATCAATTTGGATCCAACGGCGGTGCTTACTCCGAGCAGCGGCCTTACGCCCACCCAATACTCTCCCCATCGCCGAATTTATTCTCTAGTTTGCGCCCATCTTTTATAAGTATATCGGTCAGGTCGGTGCCCTGTATATCATTTTACAAGACGGGACATGTGGAAGTGAAGCCGAGGAAGTTGGATACAAAGATTAAGATGATATCACCAGCGCTCGCAAGCTCATCAGCTATTGACACTGTGATTGCTGGTTCCCACTTTCATTGATACATAAGAGAATCAAGATGTGACATTGGTGTGGATTAAAACGACTAATTTGCTCGCTGGCTTATATTTGATGCATTTAATGCTGGGCGTAAATCTATTATTGATTAAAAGGCAGATCATTTAATAACCCCTCCCTTATTGCTAATAGCATTCAATAACGTAAAGCCATCATCCACAAGTTGTCCAAGCACGTATTCTTCCGGAGTCCCGAACCATATGGCTGGTGCAACATCCTCATCCAACACCGGTGGAAGCCACCGCACATCATATCTCCCACTATCACTGCGAGCGGCATGGACCGGAATAATAGATGGCTGGCGAGAAGAGCACCAGTGGCGAACAGCAGCCACGGCACTATTGGATGTGGTAATAATCAATCGCGTTTGCGAAGGATGCCACACGATCTGTTTGACAGGGTGTTCATGAACTAGTATCGAGACTAGAGCGGTCGTCTGTCCCAGCTCCCAGATCCATACGATGTTTGGCCGGTTTTGGTCGACTGTCGTTAGAATACTGCCGTTGGAGTTGAATGCAATGAGGGAGACGCCCCGTGGGAGACCCGATGGTTCGGTGATGACGCTAAATGCCTGCACCCCTACGCATTCGCCGTACTCGAGACTGCCGTCGCTGGTGTACCGTTCGCTCCAGACGGTTGGGGAATGTTGGTCAATCTGGAAACTGTGGGAGAGGGAAGTCGAGCATGAAAACTGGAAAACTCCGCAGTCAGATATACTGTTCCCCGATCATATAGAAATAGTTTGATTGATGAAGACAGGCGAGGGTGTTCTCACGGTTTTGGTACTCAGTAAGTCGACCGACCCATCGACCTTTGCAACAACCAGACACTCTGATGCACCACTTCCACTATTGACAGGTCCCCATTCCAATCCTCGAACACCTAGGTCAAAGGAATCGTCCACTCCCGGAGGACCAGTGTACGTTCTAAATAGCTGTCCATCAGCCGTGAAGATTAACACCTTGGTGCCGCAGCTGGCAGCATCCCAGACGGCAATCCACCGCCCGTCCGGGCTCCACTTCAAGCCCTGCGCATCAACTGTGGGAAGCATTGAGCGCCCAATCACTTCATAGGATCGAAATCCATGGATCGTGAGGATGTCAGTAGTGTCGGGCTTGAGGAGAACCGCAAATTCTCGGGTCCTCGGCCGGTAGCCGAAGCCATTATAGTGAGCAAATTTCGGGCTCTTGATAACCTGACTGCGACCAGTGTCCAGCCCAAAGATAGTCAATTTGGTATTCCATGCGTGGAAGGCGATGATCTCGTTGGAGTCGCCGCCGAAATCAATGTTCATGAACCCCGGCTCGAGACTTTCAATCTCAGCATGCAGGTCTAGTGGATCGAGTTGCCAGACAAGGAGACGCGTGTCGCTCGCATGGAGCAAGCGCCTTCCGGGATCATGATTGTCCCCAAGCGATGAGGCAGGTTCTTGTCGGGAGAATTTTAAAAATTTGGTGGTGTTTTCTTTGACCTTGACAGTTTGCACATCCTTGAAATGGGATGAGGCTGGGTTGAGATGGACGAAAACCTCTTTGCCATTGATCTGGGCCGCATATGCCCCATCGTCAGATAGTGATATCGTCGGTGATACTGATTCATGGGTCAGTTGATATCCAATGTGTAGAAAATAGCGGAAGATTCACCCCCTCCAGTCGAGTCCATTATTGATCCACAACAGACTACTGGCCGCAATGTGCACGATCTAGATTATGACAGAAGCACAATGAATAAGATTGCTTAGATATCATAGAAAAATGCCCCTCATTATGTTCATAATACGCATATTATACAAAACAACTGACTGCCCAAGAGCAAGTCCGTTGTCGTGTAGATGAATCCCACTTGATGCGGTGGAACGGACGCCAAGACTCAGATAAGATAAAACTAGCGGGTCAAAGATAGTCCGCTCCGTGATAACGCCGCCAGAAAAAAAAGGCCGATTCCCAATTGAGAGGAAATCTTCGATCATGAGTAGCGACAGCGCCTCTTTACCATCACACTGTGCTTAGCGTCCATTCGCAATTATAGGCATACTACGACATTTTGTCCCCCTTTTGGGGCGATTTATACCGGCCGTTGAACGCTCAAATATCCTAAAAATGGCTGTTCCCGAGACCCAGGCTCCGCAGCAAGCCCCCGCCGAAGCGCAGAATGCGCCAACAAAGCTGAGTTCTGAGCCCAAGAAGAAATTGCTGGGCAGGGAGTTCTATAAGAGCCTTGGGAGCCCGAAGTACATCGTTGCGCCTATGGTGGACCGGTCTGAGTTTGTATGTGCCCTAATTCAGTTGTCGCGAGTCATCCACTGACAATTTTATTGGATTTAGGCCTGGCGCATGCTCACCCGATCTTTCATGCCGTCCGATAGTCCAAAACCACTGCTCGCTTACTCTCCTATGTATCATGCACGACTGTTTGGCGAAAATGCGGGTCATCGTGACTCGTGCTTCAGGCCTACTCGTGCAGAAAACGGCGACGAGAACAACACTCCCTACCTCGACGGCAACCCCTCGATCGATCGGCCGCTCTTTGTGCAGTTCTGCACTAACAACCCGGATGAGTTCCTGGAAGCGTCGAAACACGTTGCACCCTATTGCGATGCGGTGGACTTGAACCTAGGGTGTCCGCAGGGGATTGCGAGAAAGGGTCATTATGGAGCGTTTTTGCAGGAGGATTGGGATCTGATCTACAAATTGATCAACCGGTTACACAACGAGTTGCCGATCCCAGTGACTGCCAAATTCAGGATCCAGGAGACGAAGGAGAAGACACTGGAATATGCCAAGATGATTCTGTCGGCGGGCGCAAGCATCATCACGCTGCATGGACGCACAAGAGAACAGAAAGGTCACAACACTGGCATCGCAGATTGGAGTTATATCCGGTATCTGCGGGACAATTTGCCGCCAGATACCGTTATTTTCGCCAACGGCAACATCTTGAGCTACGGTGATCTGGAGCGCTGCCTTGAAGAAACGGGCGCTGATGGCGTCATGAGCGCTGAGGGTAACCTGTCGGATCCGAGTGTCTTCAGTCCACCGCCTGCAGAAGGCACCCACGGACGAGAATATTGGCGTGGTCGAGACGGGCGAGGCGGTTACCGAATCGACGCGGTATTCCGTCGGTACCTCGACATTATCTATAAATATGTTTTAGAACAGCCAGCACCAGAACGGAAGCCACTCTACCTTCCGTCTGACCCCGAACAACCCGAACCGGAAGCCGATACAGTCGCCGGAGAGGAAGGCGAGGGTCCACCAAAGAAGAAGCAGAAGCGGGAAAGGAACAAGAGACCGGCCTCTCCTAGCTTAGGAGTCATGCAAGGTCATCTCTTCCAACTCCTCCGTCCGATGGTCTCCGTGCACACAAATGTTCGCGACGCGCTGGCAGGCTCACGGCCCGGCGACATGGCCGCCTTTGAACGTGTTTTGTCGCTTACCGAAAAAGCGGTCAAGGCGGGTCTGGACGAGTACGAGGAGCACCCAGAGCATTTCGAGACACCCGCGGATGCCGAGCTGAAGGGCTCCAAAGCGACAATTGCGGAGTATGGGCGGCCATTTTGGATTTGTCAACCGCACATCCGACCACTGCCCGAAGAAGCTATGGAGCTCGGGGCACTCACGGCGAAGAAGAAGGGGAAGGGCAAAGAGAACAAGCCTGCTTCAGGCGAGGAACCTTCGGACAAAGAGAAGATCCCGGATACGGAGGAAACCGTCGCGCCCTCTGACAAGCCAGTAGAGCAGGATTCGGCCACGGCAACACCGGACCGTTTAGTGAGCGGTTGAACAAAGCGTCTGTGGTTCAGGAGTTTAGGATATCGTCTTATTTTGGGTTGAGCGTTGGACTTGATCTGCTCATGTTAGTATATACTTAGATATTAGAATTGCATAGCGTCTCCTAGTTAGATTATTGCCAATGCCTATGTCTGCTTTACGCATTACCAAAAAATTATCCGATGAATTGGTAATCTCTGAAAACAATTGGTATCATGAACTCAAATGCAGAAAAACTTAGCCAACCCAAACTCCAAACAATTCCTTATCAACACACGCTCCACTAGAAATCCATCGTAAGCTGCGGGGCCATCTTCTCAAGATCCTCAACCTATCCCAAACCGTCAGTTAAAGATCCAAGCCAAGCATAGGGGGGACAAGAAACAAACAAACCTCCAAGAACCCATCTCCCCCACCACCCTCCGCCCTCTCATACGCCGCCCTCGCCAATGCCTCCCTTACAAAAACATCCACATACTTAGCAATCACCGGATTCGCCTCCTTCGCGACCTTCGTCTTCGGATTCTGGAAATGCTGGTGCAGCAACCGCGTGAGCAGCTTCGTCGGGATGGCAGGCTCACTCGAGAGGACGTCGTCGGCTTCGGGCTGCGCGTCCGTGATTTCCGCAAGGATGTAGTCTGGCTCTGGAGAAGGTTCGCGACTACTGACGCTGCCGTTGCTACCGCTGCCCGATTCGGAGCCGGATGTTGATCCCGGGGGACTTTCGGTGCGCGCGGGGCGCTTGTCTTTCTGGTTCTGCGATTGCTGCTTCTCTTTTGGTTGCGCGGGTTGCGAGCGTTTGGCTTTTGGTTTGGATGTTGAGGCTGAGGAGCTCGTTGCTGCTGCTTCTTTTGCAGTTGTGGGTTCAGTGGGCTTGGAGGTCTTCGTTTTGGGTTTCGCTTTGGATGAGGCGGTGGAGGGGCCGGCGGCGCTGGCGTTGGCGCTTGGGGATGCGCGACTTGGAGGGTTGAAGGGAAGGCGGCGTCTCTTCTGGGGAGGTTGTCTTTCGGGTGGCATTGCAGCAGACAGTCGAACAAGTAATTTCTATGTAGGTGTGTAAACCCTATTCAGTAGGTTGAATTCTTCCTTTGATCTGGTGGGCCTGAAATTAGATGAGATGAGATGCCACGATAGATGCGGATAGATACGCGCGGGTCAGAACGCGTGGTCATGTGATACTGCTTATATTTGACGTCATTTTCTACAGTTACGGGTTGTTTAAATACGCTACAACACATGTTTATCCGAATCGAGTGTCTTCGATTATCCAAAATACAGTCGAGTAGACCTAAAGACCAAGTGGTTCCCCTTCTGGTCTCACGACCGTCACTTCTAACCCCGCTTCTTCCAACACCTCCCGCGATAACTTCCACTCCACTCCAAACAGTCCCGCGTTAAATCGACATGATCGCAACTCTCCCAAAGGTACATCATTTTCTGGCTGGGACCGTAATCGCTCTAGTTGTCCTTTCATATCCGCCACCGCAAGTGCCGTGTTCTGCAAAATGACAGCAGGCGGGCTGACAGAGCGTCCGAAGCCCCTCGAGGTGAAAAGACAGATGATCCAGTGTCGTTTTTTCCCGTGCTCTCCGTTGTAGTCATCTTTCTGTGGTGGAATGATGAGAGCTGTGCCAATTGGCAGTTGAATTGTCCTAGTGGTCTTTTGCTGTTGCGTTTCATCAGGATTCTCAGCCTCGGTCGTCAGAAATTGCTTGTTTTCGAGATATTCTTGACAATGAGCTCGGTAAATTTTGAAAGCAGCAGGATACTGTGACTAGTAAGTTCCACTTATCCTTGGGTATCGATTGAGGGGCAAGAGAAGAAAGGGGGAATTTTGTGACTTGCCTTCTTTTTGAACGCTTCAGCGATCCCCTTCCCCCAGCTTCCTTGGCAGTTACATGCATCTGTGAAGCAGGTATATAATTAGCCCGTGTGATCTCTTACTGTAGTAGAGAAGAGATGGCACATACGAATCAAAGCCGCCCCGTCTGGCGCGTCGAAGAGATCGCCTTGGACTTCAGTTATCATGCTGTACGGATTAGAGATTATATTGGACTGAATGTCTTGGACTCGATCTGTGGTGGACAGGTAGATAGCAATTTGATACAAGCGTGTTGAGTTTCAAGTGTAGGAGCTGAGTGAAATGACAATAGGAGCTAATACGTGAGGTAGAAATAGGGAGGAGTCAACTCGTATTCCGACAAGCGGGATAGCAACCTAAATTTTAGGCAGACAGTCATTCAATTCAAAAAGCTATGTTATACTCAAACTCAATGATTCATACAACATCTATTGATATGCACGCTTTGTGTCTTTTTTGCCTTTGAACCAAATTAATAAAGTGTAGGAATTTCCATCCAGGACATCAAAGAAAGAAAGGAGAGAGGTGCGTCACTAAACATTGTCCGAAGATCCAGGAACCGATCGTCTGCGCGACAGTAGGCGTCCCAGATTGTGTGCCTTTTTGACAGACCAAGACCTTCCGTCTTCCCTGCCGGCGGAAAGTTCGCTGTCCTGGTGCTCGTGCCCTGATGCAGACGCAGCAGTTGATTCTCGAGATCCACGTCCATATCCCCATGAGGAAGAAGTCGTCACACTGCTAGATTTCAATCTTCGAGTCATCGATCGCGAGATGTTCTTGAGAATCCCCGTCTCCTGATCATACCGCTCCAGCCGAGCGATTTCACCCATAACAGTCACTCCGTTGCTAGCAAAGTTCTCCTCATGTATAGGGATGTACAGAACCACACCGCGGTTTGGAGGGACTTGAAGCACATCTTGCAGGGCTGACTGGATCAGGATGGTGCTGCGAAGGTTTGTAATCGGGGCTATCAGGTATGGTAGCGCAAATATCTTCATCAAATAGGCTGGCGATCCCAAGACGCCAAATTGAATACATGCATCCTGCTGGAGTGTGACCATCATGAAGGGAGTGGGTTTCTGGTAGATCTGGGCGAGGCGGGACGTAATTTGTGAGACGACAGTTTCGTTATCCTTGGTCTGTCTTGATCAGTTCTAATCAGAAAATTTCACTCTTGATTCCAATCACGTACCCTGGTATTATACTTAATATCCACTACAACGATCGACTCTTGAGTGATCCGGGTCCTCGGTGACACCAACGGCCCACGAGCGCTGAATGCATCCTCGAAATATCGGGTCTTCAGTCGAGAAGCCGGCTCCTCCTCGAAGCTTTTATTCACCAGGTTATGGGGCTTTGTATCTGTCGATGGACGTGATTTCATTTCCGGAACCGTGCTCTCTTCCTCCTCTGCCTCGTCGATGAACACCGATGGAATGACAGGGTTTCTCTCCAAGCTGGACTTCTGCTTCAGAGTTACTTCTGATACGGTCCCAGGCATCATTGCGTGGAACATTACAGGAGACTCGAGGACCGGGATTATGGGGTCCAAATTGCTCGAAGAGTCGGAGGTGTTATGGTAGCGCTTGAATCGATTGAGATCCAGTCGATGGTGTTTCGAGCTCATGATGACCCAGATCGAATAGCCGCCTAAACACTCAAGCCAGTCCAGCCAACCCTTGACGTGTTGCAGCGAGTGATCGATTGAAAGAGCTGCCGCTGATGCTATGTCATTGAGAAGAGCAAAGGTATACGCATACTTTCTCATAAGACATGGCAAGACTTAATTCATCTCTGGACCTTCCTGTTTAGGTCGGACGAATCTGTCTGCGAGGTGTGAGGTTGAGGGTTCCGTCATTCCATAAAGTATACACGAAAAGAGGAAGGAGCCCAGTGGCACCACTTATACTTATTATCAAGACCAACCATGCAATCAATTTCTGTTTTGAATAGCCCTAAAACGATGAAGGAAATATGGAACGAAGTCCGTGCAATATATCTCCCAATCGCCTAAACACCATCCACGAATGCTCGCCAGTCAAGTCAGAAAAGCCAGATAATCAAATGCTGAATTTCCACTGAGGAAAACCTTGTCAACCCTGCGTCTCTTGTCCCATACCACGTCACCGTCCGACACGCGTTTGATGTAGATGATGCGATGCTGGGGGATAAACTCCTCGTCCGTAGTCTCTCTCTTCCACGACCCCAGCCCGAGCTCCAAGCGTCCTTCAAATCGGTCTTCGTATCCGATTATGTAGTCGTCGTTGTCGAACTTCTCATCCCAAATAAGCCGGTTGATCACATCTTTGCTCAACAGATTAGTATGGAACTATGAAAGAGGTATGCAATGGTCGGGAGACTATACCAGACACGGGGCGCAATCTGTTCTCTTTGGCTGGGGAAGTGTAGCCGGTGCTTTTCGGTGATCGACTGCCGCGAGGTGATGGAGTTCGTTTCGGAGACGAGCTTTCTTGAGGTTGAGTCTCAAGCTGCTCTGACTCCGGGACTTCTAGGTGTTGTTCTGTCGCCATGACTTAGGACTTTTGCCTCCTTCGAAGAAAGTTCTTGTGATGCTTCAAACTACAAATCCATTCCAACGGCCTTCTTTATTTAAGTTGAGGAATCCCTATGTACACATTTTTCTGAAGCCTAATACTCCTGAGACTCTCCTTCGTAGAAATTGTTTCAGTATCGAGTCACGTCTACCTGAGCATTGCATGGCGCAGGATGGTCAGGCACCCTAGGTTCTGACACAATCTCCAAAAACGGAGATCCAGATGTAGAGAATATGGGGTACAAAGCCACTTGCGATCCACCAACAAATCATAGTCATCGTGTCGTTACCCCCGATGAGTCAAAGGTTGTGGCTGTGGTATTAACTATCGAGCGCATGGTTGCTGACCCATGACTCATCCATGCGCATTGAGAAAAAAGTAGACTCACGCCTTGTGGAGCTCGATTATAGTGATTATCATGGTTTGTTTACTGAACAGCGATCAGGTTCGATGGGATGTCGCAATGGATGTCAAGAAAAGGGTATTGAGACGTTGTCCTGATCGGGATGATGATCCGCCTGCGATGTTAGTTAACTAACCAACAAACGTTCGCTTGGCTCCACCATCTTCCCGCTGTCGCGCCCGACGCGTCCCTCATGGAAAACCTCCCAAGACCACACCCACCACTGCGCTCCTCCATAGTTTGCAACCTTGCGATTGATGAGGTTGCCGGGACGTTATCAAGATGAATGACACGTCGACTTCTCTGCTCACAGAGCATTTCAGCTACACCCCTTTGGTCAGCACACCTTTCCTCGCCGAGTTGTGCCGTTTTGCGCTCTGCACCAACGCGCAGCACCCCACTTGCTCTTGCTAACCCAGCGCAGTCCCTTATAGACGATATCATCAACTCGATTAACAACCTCATCTACCAGGCGATCTCGAGCTTGGAATCCGGTCTCCTGTCGACCCCACCAGAACGGCTAGGTTTCGGCCACGCACAGAACGGTTCCACGATCCCTGACACCGACGAGGACGGCAACGTTGTTTATCCAGAAGCGCAGTTGGAGATAGAAAATGGACTGCATCAGCTAGAAACGCTCCTTGAATCGACCGTTGACAAGGCGTTTGATAAGTTCGAGATCTACCTGCTGCGAAATATTCTCACCGTGCCGGAAGATTTACTGGGTTGGGTGAGGCTGAAGCATTACGAGGTTGGTAACCATTTGGTCGCGCCTATCCGTGTTATTGTTGTTGATCAGTCTTTGTGCGCATGTTACTAACTACTTTGTCCCTAGAACCTTCAACTGACCCCTCCTCCCGATGCGCCGACCCCAGAGACGATCCAGCTACAGCGCAGAAAACTACACGAAACCAGGAAGTTGAATCATGCTCTCAAGCAAGAGAGTGCCCGAAATGAGGCTATCATTTCGCAGCTACGGTCAATTCTATCGACGGTACAAGCGGCGGATGGCGCAAATGGCACCAAAGAGGAAGCACAACCCGCAGACGCAACCACCCCCTCCGCGCAGCGAGGCCTCGACCTCTCCTTCTTAACTTCCAGTCCGGCTGCGCGGCAATTACGAGTTGGCGTTGACGCTGGCCCCGGCACTCGGCACACGCCCCTCACAACCAACACAACGTTCATCCTCTCCCAACTTCCTGCTCTGCAGACCGTGCTGCGCCAGCTCCGGCCGAAGCTAGCCACGCTGCCCAAGCAGGGAGACGCCATGGAGGTGGATTCCAAGGGCGACGAGCGACGAGAGTACATTGAGAGTCGGATCCGACTGCATCTCGAACGTACCGGACAATTGGCCGTCGGTAGCAACGGCAATCCGGTCGTTGCTGGCCGGAAGATCGACATCTCCGAGGCGCACGCCCTGGAGATGGTCACCGGGATGCTTACCCAAGGCGACAAAATGACCGACTAAAATGGATGGCAAAAATCAATGAACAAAAAATCCTCTAGTGGATCTTCTCTATCTCATTTTTGGTTTGCGAGCATCTAAAACCTATGCCGACCAGGACACGCTCCATGTCTGCTGGTTTCTCCGGAACGGAACGACGTCCACCTTGTCCGACTGCAGGATGTCCATGATCTTCTCGTCTTTCCTTTGGAGGGTGATGAACTCCTTGGTCTCCTCGCCAATGCCGTAGAAGGCTCGGCCAAATTTGCCCATGAAATTCTCGATAACCTCAGGGGTGATGTCTTCCTCTTTCAACACGCCGTTCTCGCACGCTTGCTCAAAGGCGTCGACCACGAGCTGGGTCGTGTACGGCTGCGTGAACACGCCCGCCGCGATCTTGTCCCCTCCCCGCTTGGAGGCAGCCGGGTGGGGGGCACTGTCCGAGCCGAAGAAGAACTTGGGGTTGCCGGAAACTGCCGCGCGGAGGAGAGCGTCGCGGTCGGCGGGTGTCTTGGCAACGGGCTTGCAGAAACAGAACGGGTCGCCGGCCCAGTGGTCGATAATGATCGACAGATGGTGTGCAGTGATGGAACCGGCCACCGTAGGACCGCATTTCTTGACGGCCTCGACAGCCGCCGCCGTGGTGCAGTGCTCCAGGATAATCCGGAGCTTGGGGAAACGCTCATGCAACTGTAACAGGGTAGGCAGGAAGCGCTCCTCCGCGGACAAGACCGTGACGTCACCCTTGGAAGGAATCTCGCCATGAAGGTTCAGAACCAGATCCTGGCGCTCCATCTCGGCGAACACGGGGTAGAACTCAGTGTAGTCTACAACACCCGAGGAGGAGTTAGTGGTTACACCGGCCGGGTAACTCTTGACGCCGGCGATGCCTCGCTTCTTGGCCTCGATGATGGTCTCGGGGGTGACGGTCTCGTGGAGGTACAGAGACATGAGGAAGGTGACATTGGGCTCGATGGCCTGGAGGCGCTTCTGGTACTCGAGCGCACGGTCGACGGTGGTCACAGGGGGGACCAAGTTGGGCTGCGGACGTTAATGGCTAGCCAGAGTAGATAGACACAACAGGCCTTCTCACCATGACAAACACGGTGTTGACGCCTCCTTGACGAATACTGGGCGTCACGAGCTCCATCATATCTCCTTCGCGCAGGTGCACTACATATAATCAGTAAGATTATAGAATCAGGAGTAATACGATCGACGCACCGTGGAGGTCCGCAGAAGCGGGGAGCCTGACTCCATTCAGTTTAGACAGCGGCATTCTGGCACGAGATAGCAGACGCGAGGTCAGAGACATCAATCCAAATGCTACTTCACCCGCGGTGTAAATGAACCAGTCAATGGAATAAAAATAGTAGCAATATGGGGAGATATCCAGTGGGGGCGAGTCCAAAGATTTTCTGCCTTTTTTTTTTCTTCCCCGCCAAATTTTATCGGCCGTGGGGTGATGGTCATCGGGATTCTGATTGGTTGGTGGGTCTGGTGATGTCACGGGATTGGAAGCGTGCACGTGAAGTCGGGGAGATTTATACTATGTAGCATGTTGAAACTTGACCCTCCTGTTTATTTTCTGGTTGACCTGGATTTACATGATATCCCTGCAGACTATTCACATGTACTACTCCACCTTCGTGTTCGATGGAGGTTCTCCTGAAGAACCTTAGCTGATTAACAACAGAGACCAATCACAATCACCTGAGCCTGATGCAGCCGCCCATATGCTGGAGATGGATGGACTTAGTGGCGCTTCCGAGGCCAATAAACAGCCTTCCTCAACACCCCGATGCGACGAAAGGGAGTGTGTCTTAGAGTTTGTCTGATGGGCCTCCAGAATGGAAATTTAGCCCTAGTTTGCGACGCTCATTCGTCGTCTTTGGGAGAACAAAGTTCCATATAACCGCCCACTTGGATCCTTTGCCCTGCAGATTTTCCACAGTGATTCTGCAGAAGATATCTGTTGGTTTCTCTGCATGCAGTGACAGACCTATACAGCGCCTGGGATCTGGTCAGCGGTTCGAGGTGGTCTATCACTGGTGTTTCTGCATGGATCTAGAATCCTGGGGGTGTACGATGATGTCTGTGTACACGGGGTGTTTCTTTTGTCTGGAGGCTTTTAAAGGACTTCTCTGTCCGTTTCATACAATCTTTAGATGACTGTTTATTTGTTTCTTCTGCAACACTTGTTGTTCTTTCTTTTCTTCCTTCCTTTCTTTTGCTCATGTTTCTATAAACCAACTTCTATCCATCCTTAGTCGTTTGGTCTTCTGGAAAGACCATTTCTGAAATATCATTTTTTTTCTTAGCCGTTCATTTGACACAGCGATCGACTTGCCATACCCTACTTCTACCTCCTTGCACAATCACTATATCTACCATCCTAACATCACACTTGCTTTAAAAGTCCCAATCCATCCAACCACAATGGGCACCAGCTCCACTACAGACTCCTACCACGCCTCCTACGCATCAGACGAAGCAGAGTCAAACTTCCTCCGCCGCGATCGTTATCTCCGCGTAGTACGCCTCGGACTCGCCGTGCTCATCTTCACGCTGGGAGTGTCCATCATCGGCTGCGAGGGCGCTCCGCTACATCACTACCGCCAGACATCCGTTTACGAGCAGGCCTGGCTGCCCCTGTGGCCGCTAAACCTTGACGTCCGTCCCACGATAGCGATACTAGCCTGTGGGTGTGTGGTTGCAGCCTTGAACCTGGTTTACATTGTAGTAGCTCTCCTTCCGTCGGTCAGTCACTTCCCCAACCAACCCCATATATATCCCATCTAGATCCCTCCTCCTACCACCTGAAACACTAATATAATCTGGGATATCAAGCAACTGGCTAACTCAATACAGCCCCACTCAAACATCAAACACCTCAACCTCCTCGCATCAGGAACCTCCCTCGCAGGCTTCCTAGCAGCCCTCATGACCATCATCTTCACAATCTACCAACCCAACTCTCCCCAGCCCAACGGGTTCACCTCATCGGAGACGCTCTCCTCATGGACATGCAAGTGGAAGACGGTACGGGGGAACCCGTCCGCCATCCCCGCGGCGGCGCATTTCGGGCGCGACTGCGCGGCTAGTCGTGCGGGACTGTTCCTTCTGGGGGTGCTTTTGGGTCTGGAGGTTGTGAAGGGCGTGGTTGCTGCTGTGGGGGTTTGGTGTGGGTGGAGGGTGGCGAGACAGCGCGGCGCGCAGCTTACGCAGGCGAAGATTGAGTTGGTGGGGAAGTATCCGGGGGTTTGAATTATTATTATTATTATTATTATATATATATATATATATTTTTTTTTTTTTTTCCTATTGACACTTTTGATTTTTTCTGAGTGTTTTTCATGGTGCTGGGCTGGATGGGATTAGGGTGAGACTGACTGAACCACTGGCTTTTATTATTATTATTATTATATATATATATATATATTTTTTTTTTTTTTTCCTATTGACACTTTTGATTTTTTCTGAGTGTTTTTCATGGTGCTGGGCTGGATGGGATTAGGGTGAGACTGACTGAACCACTGGCTTGGTTGGGTTTGTTTGCTTATTTGCTTGCTTGCTTTCTTTTGGGTGTGAGGGGGTATTTGGAGAATATATGGCGCATGAGGGACAACTCTACTGTGAATTTGAATTATGACGAACACTGCATGCTTCAATTCCTTGGTAGGCTAGCAGTATTGAGCATATCGCCAAGAATCTCACACTAGGGTAACCTACAATCAAAACAAACTAAAGCTTCGAACCAGCCGCAGGAATCAACCTCAAATCCTCAAACGGCAGCTCCAAAAACTGCCACATGAAATGCCACCGATCGCTCCCGAAGAACGGCTCCGACTTGCCCTCTCCATTCGTCACCCAAAACCAAGGGCAGCCGTACGCGCCCAGCTCCTTGACGGCGCGCTCCGTCACGGCTGACAGATCCGCTTTGATCTGCGGGGACGACGCAGCCGCAATCACGTCGCGGACTTCCTGCTCTGAGCGGAAGACCTTGCCCAGTGCGGTGGTGAGGTGTTCCGGCTTGGAGATGTCGACCTGGCCGTTCCACATTGTGTCGAAGCAGGCGAGGAAGGCGGCTTCGAGGGTTGGTGCCGGGTAGGATTTTTTGATGTGGGTTAGGGCTCTTTGAGGCTGTTTTTTGTTAGATATTATCTTGTTTGGCATGGTTTGTATATTAGTTGGGTGAGGGAAGGAGTGTATATACCAGGAGAGATAGGATGGGGAAGAAAGAGGGTACTTGGAAGTCATGGCCGAAGTACTTCTGCGCTCGTGGGCCATCGAATCCAGAGTAGGCCGCTTTCGCGGGGAGGGTCCAGGGAGGCTTGTTTCCTTGGATGAGGTGATGTGTTGGTTCCATTCATTGATTATTCTTGATCATGGTGGCGGGCTGGTGGCTTACCACTGCCCACGTTGATCCCGCCCAAGAAGACAGGAATGTATCTATTGGGTATTAGCATATACTTCTCGAGTCTGTTTGTTTGTGCGTAGAAGTATTATCTGGGACAATAGACAACATACTCAATTTCTACACCCAGGCTCTCCAGGGCAGACTTATTCTTCTGCAGATAGGTGAGAGCGTAGAAGCTGTAGGGGGATACTGGTATGCATGTGAGATTAGCATTTATGCTTTCAACTCAGTCTTATCATGTCGACTCACCGCAATCCAGATAACATTCAATCTTCTTGCCCATTGTGTCTAATTTTTTCCTTTCTCAGATCCGTACTTGAGTTGGTGGTTGTTGTAGATGCGTGCTATTTCCAGGCACAGGTATGATAGATGTTGATGTTTCTTATTGACCCTGTGGAGAACCGAGGTTGCCGATCTACACGGTTGCCGACGTCGGGTCGGCTGGGCAGCTTTCCGTGGGGCCTGATAGCCTCAAAATGTATCATAGTCTACAGGTACTGTACTTACGAAAGTTTTACCCCGGATTGTTTTCCCTCTAGGTCTAAGGTCATCCTATGTTATTATCTGGTCCCTCGATCATACAGGAGTCACATTCCTTATCTTGTTGCACCAGTCTCGAGACAATGCTCCAGATATAGATGAGTCCGGTTGGTCTGTCTAATTCCGTTTATTGACAGCCACTGCACCAAGATACCATGTGGTCAGCTTTTTCTTGGTTAGACATGATATGGCTGACACATTGGAAATCTCGCTGGTTGTCCATAGAATCTGGGTCAATGGACATCCGGTCATACGAAGTACATCATCTATATTCACTGTCACTCAATAAATACCACAGGGTAGGGTCTGTTGACTTGTCTTTTTTGAAAAATATCGCTCGGTTATATGATCTGTACATCTTCTAGAGCAGACTGTATACGTCTTTCTGCTTCTAACTACTGGCATGCTTTAGCAATCATATCCCTAGTTGCATAATTGAATTATTTAGCATCAAGTTTCTGGAAACGCCTGATGCTGACACTCCCACCCATCCTATTGGACCCTCTACAAGTTCATTGGTACCCCCCCTCCCCCGCCCTAGCACCGCCATGAAACCGTCGATTACAGTAGATTGGTTAGAGATGTTCGGAAACTGAATCCGAACATGCATACAACAAGGAAGACAATCCTAGCCTAACCGTAGCTCATTTTGATATGCTCAATCGCCGAGCGCAAGTCTACTAACTGGGGTATTTTCTAATCCTTACTAAATATATCTTTTATCTGGGCCATGGTGCCCCCCTCCCCCCTTCGCCTACTTCCTGGTCTCCCAAGCACGCAGACGAAATCGTAGACTACAAACCCTCAGCCACTTCACTCACAAGATCGACTCGTAATACCCTAGACCTCCATACTCTCCCCTCCCCCCGCCCCCCACCTCTCCTTTTTCCTTGCCTAAATTTCTTTCTCTGCGGAGCCATCAGTAGAAGGTAGAAGAAAAAAGAGAAGATCATTTCAGATTCGTGTCTCTGCAGGTGCAGTCGTCAGCCTGATCGCCCCGTCTAATTATCCACATCCGTCGCACGAAATACTACTAGGGTTATCCGGTCACACTCGGTCCGGTCCGCTGGCTAGCAGCCAATGTTGAAGAGTCCCACGTGGCATATATGGCGTGGTCGATAGAATATCATGACGATATGTGCTGTATTATCTAGCATGTTTGCTGTGTCGCTCAGTGCGCTGGCTCAGTCTGCGCTGATCATGAGTTGGGTGTTTGGTCTACGGGGTCGTTGTGTGTTAATGTGTTGGGGCTATGGGGAAGACGGAGTGGTCAGGGTTTATTGCAATATTTGATACGAGGCATTCTCAGTGGTGGTTGATGGCGACTGATGCTAAGCAGAAAAGAAAAGAATGAACAACACAACAATATAATGACCTTGAAAGCCCATCGAGACTGAAGATGTCGGATAAATGCAAAGTCCTATAGAAAGAGGGTGTGTAGTGTAGTGGGCATGTTTCGGCCGAAGATACGAGCAGAGTATCCCATTATTGATTACTGCAGTTTCGCCGAGCACGCTATGGGGAGCCTTATTGGGATGGAGGGGTTGTTTCTTCAAATTAGCAAATCTAGTGGGGCTGATGGGGGGTTGCGTTCACTTAGGCTGTGGCTAGACCGGATATGCATAGTCTTGCTAAGGCATCCTAAGATCAGGATATTCTTGGACACTGCAGTCAGAACAGGGATTCAATTATTGCAGAAACATGGATATGATGAAAAGCAGGCCGGGCATTACTGGATTGGGAAGTTGGAGAGAGTATCTATGATATAATGATATGCGAATGGATCTGTGTTACCCACAGGTATACTGCAGCATATTGTATAGTCTTGGGTCAATTAACAAGTAAGATCAAAGTAATTTGTTATGTTTTTCCATAATCAGTCATAAGCCAGAACGTAATCCAATACTTACTTGTAGAAAAATCAGCTGGTCAAATCCTTCATGTATGTTCATGTAGCTAGCCATAGATCTTCGTTTTTCCGTCA
Organism: Aspergillus taichungensis; assembly: GCA_002850765.1. NCBI lineage: Eukaryota > Fungi > Ascomycota > Eurotiomycetes > Eurotiales > Aspergillaceae > Aspergillus > Aspergillus taichungensis. The sequence continues at coordinate 72,553 of KZ559497.1, read as the reverse complement.
CCCTGCATGAATCAAAGATATTTATTGACCAGTAGCATAATCCCAAGGATTGAATGCTGTTGGAGGTGTGATTACCAGATGTATCCATCCGTCCGAGCATGCATTATGTTAGATATCATAGTGCCAAATATACCAAATTTTACCAAAACTGAAACCTCGAAACTACGAACATATTGAGGTCCAATATCTTTGTTACATCTACAGTCATCACCCACATCTATAGTTACGTAGTTATCGAGAAATGTGGTGAAAAAAGCCAATATATTGCATTTAAAAATGCTAACACAACTTGCATAATCAAGGGTTGGAATAAAGATTGCTAGAATGTTAGATCTAACAATCCTTCAAAACATAAAGATCAAAGATTAACAAAGAACTCAAATAACAAAGCGCAATTGTAACCCAATCAGGTAAAGGAGGGTTGAAGATCTTGCTCATGAGGTTGCACATCCAATCAACGGGCCGCCCAACGGCATACGTCGTAGATTCTTCCACGGCTGTTTCACCTCTTGAACCTGTTGAAGGTCTGATCGTTCGCCCAAACGCAAATATCTTGCTTTTATGCGTCCCGAATGTCTAATTCCTCAGCTCAGGACTAGCAAGCAGGGCTTGTCTATCCTCCCTGATCATTCGCTTGCTGGTGATACGATCCGGGTAGTTCCGCATAAACATGTTCGTAAAATGCGTTCCATAATGGATACCCTCCCTGGGCTTCTGCCCCCCGTCATATCCGGGAAGAGGACGCAACACTGATTGGAAGCTCGGCTCGTGGAAGTAGGCGAATGCAAAGCGCTCACGAGTGTTAAGGCCCACCTTGTGGGGTGTGGAAGGAAGATAAGAGTCCGTCAAATATTGCATCATATCACCTAGCTAACAGTCAGTCACGTGGCTCGAAGTCTAACTGAAGAGCCAGCTTACCCGGGAATACTGTGAAAACATCAGGCATCGGAGGCACGTAGACCCAGCCAGAGTCGTCCTCGTGGAATCCGGCTGCACTTTGCTCCCAATTTGCAGTAGCTTCGTCGGCCGAAGGGGGGCGGATGAACAAGCCTGATCCCGTTGTTAGCAACATCTCGTAATTGCAATATCCGGATACTGACCTCCCACTTCGTCTTGGGCAGCAATGACTAACAAACCGTAGTCTGTATGGGAGCCTATGCCACGGCCTTCTTTGCCCTTCCCGTTCGTGCTGTTCACAGCGGGGAACCTACACAACTTGTCAGTCTCTACCTCGAACGTGGCTGAATTAGAGGAACGGTATACAAACCTGAGGATACGCATATGATGCCAGCCATCGTTTGTATAGTTGGTCAGAGATCCTGGTGGCACACCGAGTCCACACTCAATAAGCTGGAGGAGCTTCTCTCCGCTCTGACCAAGATATTTCATATACTGCTCCATGGGATCTTTGAACTCCAAGTCTGGCCAGGGACACGGGCCGTGGCACGGCCAGTGATCCCTCACCCTTTTCTCAGACAGATCTAAATCTTTGGTGACAGTAAAGATCTCCGAGTAGTCTGGGATACCGTCCGTGATCTCTTCAGCGGACGCTATGTAGCCAGAATAACTCTGCGAGTCGACACAGGCCGCTTTTTCACTATGGGGCTTTCGAAAGAACCCTTTGCTGGCGGCGAAGACCTCGTCCATAAGAGACTTTTTGGTGTCTGTCATGGAGATCTGGAGGATGCCATCACTGCGCCAAGCATCTATTAACGCCTTTCCCAGCTCGACATCTTTCGGAGTGCCGGTGACTTGGGCTGGAAGCTCGAATGTCTGTAGCTCTCCGGGGCGGGCGATATAGTTTGGCGGCATGGTGGCTCCGAGGTCTTGCTTCGCGGGAGTAGCCGCGGTGGCTATGCCCTGAGAGGTAACCATGGTTCTGAAACTTCTAGAGTAAAAGATACGGGCTCTGCTCAAGATTGAAAGGTGCGGGCACAGATGAGAAAAATCTGGTCTGATCTAATAATATAGATGTTTACTCTCTGTCTTTCACTCCTGTGGTTGATGATGGTACGCAAAGAGGGAGGGAGCTGAACCCGTATAAATACACTTGTGGCCGTTGCATTGACATCAAAACGGTCGACCAAAAGCTGAACCAAATCCTCTCTCATGACCATAGTCCCCCTCCATCACACTGACAGCGGATTATTCGGGATTTCGCACCATTGGAAAGTCCAAATACGTGATATGTCTCTTTCTAGAATTAGAAAGATCCGACCCTTTCCGCGTCAGAAAATGATGTCACTGGTCTAAAGGAAAGCAGGATATATCCTCTCATTACATACCTTCATCACCTCTGACATGCCCCGAGTACCGAAAAAGGGATATCCTGATGTTTGATTCGTAGCACTGCCTGGATGCACTGTCTCACAGTTGGGGAAACAGAACTGTTCATCCTTTAAATTCCAACCTATGGGCTTCTTGACATGCTCTGCAAGGCGTTCACGCTCTCGATTCCTGCCGAAATCATAGTAAGGTGGGGCATAAATTACATTATAAGGCTTTTGAGCCTACTATATGATCTACCGTATTAGTAGACGTGCATCTTGTCTCACTTGCTTCAGGGCCCCGTGTCTATATTGCTCATCATATCATTCAGGTGTTTATCAGACAACCAATGCAAATTCAATAATTATCTTAGAGCCAAATTGCAATTGTTAGCTATCCAGATGCCTAACCAATAAGACAAATACTCGGCCAGCATCCCATTCTATGACTGAGATTTGGGGCTCACCAAGTGCGTCACCTTGCACCAGATAGTCTTGTACCAGCGGACCTTCTATCTGAGGTGATTCCTGATTTCTGAAGCACATGATTATTCGCTCAACGTAGTCACTTGCATGCACCACGGCATCCCAGGGGCTACTGCTGTAGGTGAGCATCTAACCGTATCCTCACTTGTCATCCAATTGACAAATAATTCAACTTAATCCCCGTTATGGAAGAGCCAATGTCCATCCGCAAAATCTAAATTTTTTTTGCATTCTACACCTCTATTACGTGATTGAGCAGGTGAGGCTGGGTGGCAATACTATGAGGGAAATCGGTCATATGTTCAGGCGAATCCATGGTCTACAGTATTTACCATCACAGGTTCTTTTCTTGCAATCTAGGAATTCAAGAATATCAATGCCCAGGTCTGTAGAAATATGCTAGCGTTAGCCATGATGAGCTTTGGTTGTGCAGAGCTGTTGTATGGAAATCATATGACACAAGCCCTAATCATTTCTCTTCAGAATGAAAACCCTACCAATTCCCCTTCCGAAACATTGTCAGTGAGCCATACCGCCGGACTAAGACATAGATGCGAAAGAACATAGACTTTGATAAAATCAATCTCGTGAGCACACACTTTCAATACAGATATTCCATTTCTCTCTTCTACCTGAATTAATTTACGAGCAATACTTTTGAAGCATGCTGCATGTAGACAGTGTTCCAATCGGGTTGAGTACCTTTCAAAAAGTCAAAACCAGTATTTTATTCATAAGATGCATGCTTCGAATGACACTACCAATGAGATGATAATCCGTATCTACAATTTCGCCTTCCTCATTTCCACGCTATCCATTCTGTTCCCTTCATCGTCCTGCTCTGCCACCTCCAAAGACGGGAGCTCCTGTGGCATTATTCGTCGCGGGTTGGACCCGGGCACGACCGAGTACTCTGAGAAGTCGGTCATGCCACGATGCTGACGCAGGAAGTCCTCGTCGAGTGTCAAGAGCCCATTGACCTTCTCCGCGGGCGAATCGAGGATGGCCAAAATGGCATCAGAGAAGATAGTCTGCAACCGTCTATTAGCCAAGTCTCTCTCATGCATTACCGGGGGACTTACAGGTTTTCGCAGATCCCGTTTCATAGACTCGTTATGCGCGGTGGTTGCTTCCGTTGCGGCAGATTCAATAGACTAGTCACATTTCATTCAGCTGTCAGCCTAGCCCCCCACATATATCCCAAGAAACAGAAATTTAACCTACCACAGCCGGCCAAATACTAGTAATGGCCATATTCTTTGCATTCTGGCGCTCAAAGTCCATCGCCAGACCGCGCGTCAGAACGCTCATACCCACCTTACCTAGAGCCATCCAGTCAATACACACCATGATTATATCTGGAAAAAGAGCAAAACTTAACTCACCCATAGCATAAGCAGTCTTCCCCCGGAAAAACCGCGAGTATATCGGCGGCGACACGACAATGATACGCCCCCGCCTCCCATTCCTCTCAAAAACAGGCAGCACCGCCTGCACAGCCGCATACAGACCCTCCGGGTTAACGCGCTGCATTAATTGGAACCGCTTCGTAGGCGTCTTCGCCACAGATGACCACCAGATCGCACCGGAGTTGTACACCAGGACGTCTAGGCGGCCACCGGACAGACGTGCCGTTTCTATCACCAGACGCTCGACCTCTCCGACATGGCGCACGTCAACGGAGAGAGCGTAGGCCTCTCCGCCGGCTTCGACGATTTCACGTGCGACGGTGTTGATGGTTGAGTGCGGAGAGTTGGGGTCCGGGGGGAAAGGCTTCCCCGGGGCGTAGGCGTCTGAGGTTGTTTTGGCGGCGACGATAACTGGTTTGCGTCAGTACTATTCCTTATTGTAATTATTATTCTTATTTTTTGTCGTAGAAATCGTGGAGGGATAGGTGGAGTAATATATACCCTTGTAGCCAGTCCGAGCCAAATCAATAGCGATCTGGCGGCCGATGCCTCTCGAGGCGCCGATAACGAGAGCGACAGGTTGAGACGAGGACATGTTGGAGTATGGTACGAGGATGTTCTAAAAAAACTATTTTCTAATCCATTGAACCAGGAAAACTTTACTTATAAGAAAAGCGAGGGACTCTGGACCATCCTCGGCTGACAAGGTAGGTGACGTGTTTTGTCGTTTCCCCGACGCCCAACTGACGGTGAATCGCCGAGCTCGGGTCGGCCCGTCGGCGAAGCTGTTGTACTATAGATAGTTCATGTTTCTAGAGTCGAATTCATCACAATTATTACGACTCTATCAAACTCCTATTTCTTTCCCTGGTATTTACTGTAGCCTTGTCTATAGTTTGTGGATTTTCCCAAGTTTATAAACCAGGTGAAGAGCCACGCCGAGCGAGTAGCGTACTATCTAAAGTACTCCACGATTTTTTGTAAACAATATATTGCTAGGTCTACTTTCAGATCTAAACCTATAAAGTAGATATCCTGCGTTTTATATTGTGCTGATGAGTTTATACTCGTCTTCGCATCAGCGACCAATTGTGGAATAAGCATATTCAGGTTGCTCCATGGTAGATCGAACGTGGGCCGTCTCCATAGTTAGGCTCGATATTGCGGGGAAGCAAAATAAACTCCGAGGTGAAACTCGGAGTATTATTGCTAGAACAAATATATATCTAATCCAATCCATAAATGTCAACAACCCCAGTATCGTAAGGTTCAGCTCAATCCGCATGACAGAGGCCCAATGTCAAGTCCCAATCATAGGCCTACAATAGTTGGCAGCCCACCGATTAGCTACATGTTGTAGAAGAAACGTCACGATAAAATAGGCAATCATATCCGCCATATATTATAAGCGAGTTGACACAGAAATAGTCTATGCATAGATTCAAACACGGATTGATATTAGAAAAATGGTGCAATGCTACACCGAGTATGCATGCTTCTATGCAACATGTTGTTCCATGCAGTATCTTCGGAATAGGGCATGTTACTGTGTAACACCATATGCGAGTGCCTACATAAATATATCAGGGTGTCACGCCATAATGTGATATCACGTGTAGCTTTATCGATGACCTATTCCTCTGATAGCATGCCCCAGAGTCTCGCCACACATATGAAGTGGTTGTTCAAAAGATAGTATAGATGTCTGTTAGCATGAGCCTGCTCCTCTATTGGCATAATGAACACTGGAGCCAACATCCCTGTATATAAAGGGCAGACAAATGCCAATATAATTAGTTCTCATAGATAAATCCCGTTGGCCGATTGAATTTTGAAACTTACGTCTTGGCCTTTCTAGCCAAGTACTTTTTATATAGTTATGCGAAGTATATATTTAGTTTGACACTTTCAGATCAGTCTTTTGATCCAGCTGGCTTCAAATGTTACTAGACTTCAATATCCACATTCACTTTGCTTGAGATCGACACATTGTCGCTGTATGTAAAATAAAGCCACAATACTTACATCTTTAGGTTGTTCAAGTCACGAGGATTTTCAATCTATGTATGGTGTATAGTTACTGGGGTTTGACTGACTAGCCCTAGCACCCAAGGGTCAAGGTACAAGAGATATACTACCGGGAACACGGGGGTGAATCACTTATATACAAAACGCTAGGTATAGTCTGAATGCCTGTATAGGCTTTTGCCCAAACAATTTACGCGAGACGTTACTTCAGTCCAAGATAGACCATGAACCACAGAAATGCAAGAGTATGTATGGGAAAGATCCGAGCTTCGTCCGAGCCAATATGCCGGGCCTTTCGTGTTGATCAAGAGATAGAAAGGCTTCTATTAGAGCCCAATAGAATCTAGATTCCCTAACATATCACTTTTTCTATATCAATTGGTGTACAATGAAAATCACAAGGTACTACAGAAAATGGCCATTTAGATGATCTACTGACACTGCAACAAGACACCTAAATGTAGAAAAAGGCACCCAAACACCAGTTCAGGCAACGCCTGGATACCTATCTTATCGGGCACTAGAGCTGATTGCCCGCCATACTAAAGAGTAGAGATACATCAACCAATCACAGCGCCCCCGCTAACCGACACCGGATGAGGGCTTAGGGTTTGCCATCACGTGGTGCTGAGTCACGCCCCACGGGAATTTCACACTCTACCGTAGGCTCTGGGCGAGTTCACTTCGATTTGATCGATTGTCGCGCAGCTCTTTCCGTCGTCGAACAACCGCATCACAGACAAAATGGCCCCCGCAAGAAAGAAGTGGTCCAAGGGCAAGGGTACGTTTATCTACACTCTCTGTCCAGGATGGGTGTTTTGTTTTGCGTCTCCAAGAAGATGGAACATGAACAATCACCTGGGATGGGACACTCCGGAAACCGCCAACGAGCCACCATGGAGGTTATCACGAAAGAAAGGATTTGAAAACTAACGGTATCTTGAAATACAGTCAAGGACAAGGCCCAGCACGCCGTCGTCCTCGAGAAGGCCACCGCCGACCGTCTCAACAAGGATGTCCAGTCCTACCGTCTGATCACCGTCGCCACCCTTGTCGACCGTCTGAAGATCAACGGCAGCCTTGCCCGCAAGGCCCTTGAGGACCTCGAGGAGAAGGGCCAGATCAAGAAGGTTGTCGGTCACTCCAAGATGAACATCTACAGTATGTCCCACCCCCCACCAGCTGTCGCTCGAGACCGCTCGGTGTGTCCCTACGAGAGGAAATATGGAAGACGCTGACTGGTAATAGCCCGCGCCCCTACCGCCGAGTAAACGTTTCGAACAACGCTGGTTTCCTCTTTTTCTCGCGGTTTTGCTTGTGTTTCCCTTTACCTACGAATGATATCAATATTCGAAGTTGGGCGGGCGATGATGGTTGTATCTGAGTGAATGACAAAAATTCAAATAAATCAACCCCGGAAGTTCAATCCCGACAGAGTTCGTACGAGTAGGAGGATAGTTTGCGGAGAGATAACGAAGAGGGGACGGATAGTGCAATGAGGCATGCATAGCACGTAGATGGAGGGCAAGGCAGCGACAAAAAAAGACATTTGCAACCAACTGTACACCCAGTGCACAACATCAATACGAAAAACCCAACCAACAAGATCTACAAGCCTACGACCTCCCCTTCAAATCCTTCCTCAAAGGCCTCTGCTTCCTAGCCGCCTCACACAACACCCTCTTCTCCTTATTCTGGCCCTCGCCCTCACCATCCTCGTAGACAACCTTCCCAACCCGAAAATACTTCTTGCTGTTCCCGAAGAAACCCTCCCAATGCGCCACCTGCTTATGGACCCTCGCCCGCGCCAGCCGGCGGTCCTGCTCGCGGCGCACCTTCTTCTCCCCGGAGGTCAACTTCGCATCATCCCCCTCGTCATCAATAGGGATGAACATCTCCTCAACGCCGTCCAGATCCGGCGTCAAGTCCTCTTGGAAGCAGCCCGTGACGAAGGCGCGCGTGGCGTCGCGGCCGGCGAAGAAGTTGTAGTTGCCGCCGGGGCCGTACATCATGCGGTTTGCGGAGACATCGAAGATGGAGCCGTTGACGGCGAGATAGATTGGGAGGGAGGTGTCCGTGCCGTTGTAGAGGGAGAGTTGGGCAGGTGTTAGATAGATGGGGCCTTGCTGTTGGGGGGGGGTTAGCTTTGTCTTGCTTGTTTTCCATCCTGTGATGGATTGCGCGGATAGATAAATAGATTGTAATGGGGAAGGTATCAACAGGAGGTGCCTACCAGGTATTGCTTCAAAACCGGCCACCTCGTATACCAAGGACGATATCCCCACAGGACAGACTCGCCCGTCATGTAGTAGGACAGACCACATGAAGCGACCACCAGGGTGAGGAGGACGCGGAAGATATCGAGGATGCTGATGCCGGCGTCGCGGCTGCCATTGTTTTTCGAGCGGGGGGTGGTGGATGAGGATGGTGATTTGGAGGTAGCTTTCGCGGTCTGTCGCTGGCGGAGGTCCGACATGGTCGTTGTCGGAAGACTGGCGGTGCCAGTATCGTGGAATTGGATTATCGGGGTGGAGTTGGGAGTTTGATTGAGGAGGAGGAGAAGAAGAAGAAGAAAGTCATTGGGGATGATGGGTCACTGCTTTCTCGGCGTTGCGGTAGATGGTGAAACAATTGGCGGCTCTTTTAGACCGAGGTCCTTCTAGTAAACTGCCCACTAACCATGAACAACCAACACGTCTCTACGGTCTATGCCACGAAATGACCCCCTTCAGCACATAAATCACTAGAAACAGAAAACCCAACTCATAATTGATACGCGCAGGGATCTCTCCGGCGTAGAAAACAAGATCCCCGCAGCTCAACTAGCACGTCGGCAGCCTGGTATCTACTAGAAAAAACTTATAGGAAGCGCTCCTGATGGGGTGTCGAAAGTCGACAATTCGACGCGCTATTCGTGGGTATGGTCTACGCAAGGGAGAAAATAAGTATAGGGTCTCTTTAAGTCGTGCAAAGGTAAGAAGGTGAAGAAGACGTGATAGAAAGGGTTGAACCATGCATGTTTTGAGCATTGTCTTTCCCGGTTGATGCTCGTGTTGCGAGAAATGTTAAATGCAAATCTCAAATACAAGAGACCTAATTCCACAGCAAATTACATCGAAATTATCTTTATTCATAAGCACAAAGCTATCTTGTTTCCAACCAAACGTCTCGCTCAGTCGGCCTATCGTATCAACTGATATCACCCATAAATCCAACCCTCTACCTAGGGTAGCCGTTTCCCACTTGTTGAGTATCTGGAAAAACCTGAACATAAACCACGTTAGTACAATTCAAAGCATACAATATAGGCAAATGAATATTTGTGGTATTCTCTCAGACATCCAAGGAAGTATTGCGCACAGAGCACGTCTAGATTAGGTTCAGGCGACGGCTAGCGTGGAAACTGCGAATGTAGGAAAATTTTTCATCATCGAGAAGGGAAGGGAATGACATGACGGGTGACGGGATATTGGGTTCCATAGCAATCGCGAAAAGAAAACAAGTATAATTCCACTGCTTACCTTGCTCATAGATTAAGTGGACGATTATCCCTGGTCAAATTAGTGGTCAAACAACATTATGTTTGTGGACAATGTCCAGGTCAATTCGGCGATGTTGGTTGGCAGGAAAATATTATAGAAAAGAGGTGAGAAGGAGGGAAAGAAGAGCTTTTTGTAGTACGACAGGGGAAAAAAAAAAAAAATGTGTGGGTCAAGTCTCCGCCTAGTGCTGGCTGCCTTGCTGCCTGAGGTGTCTGTCCCTGTCAACCTAAGGCTGCCAGCACCATGGCCAATCGTGGATTATTGCTAGGGTATTCAATCGCATGAAAATAAAGCACAATTTGTGAACTCAACAAAGCAACCACCAGAGAACTACCAGAGTCCTATAAAATTGCACAGGAGGAGGGGTGGTGACTGAAAACAGGCCAGTCCAATACAAGCAACCGTACGGCGCAAGAAATCGAACCGGTACATGATCAGTTCGAAATTTATTCGTCGGCCTGCCCTGACGCCTTTGTTATTCTTGGCTCATGCTCCTGGTCTTGTTCCCAGCTGCGAGAGAAAACATCATTCAGCGCCTCCTGGAAAGTGCGGCAGTTCATGTCGATCAGGCCTTTCTTTTCCTTCGCCTCGGGATTGCGGATGACGGAAACGAGACATAGATATCTAGCACTGTCAGCTGTATTCCACCATCCACTGGGGCTCATCACGTACTTGTTCATTTCGAGCAAATGTATCATCGTCTCATCATGCAGCACCACGTGGCTCTCGGCTTCCTGACCCTGCTCGCCCCTAGGCTTGCGGTCGGGATGGTCCCACGAGTACAGCTCTGAAATGTCCACAATCACGTCGATATAGTCCGAACACATCTCGTAACATGACATGTCTACCGGCCTGGTGTCGGACGCAATGTAGATCTTGCTCAGCACATCAAAAAGATAGGTCTTCTCGAAGCCGCAGTTGTTGGAAAGTGTGTTGATCAGGTTCTCAAGGGTCGATAGATTAGGTATCAGCTTCTGGATCACCTTGCTAAAGGCCTCAAAGACGGAATAATCGTAGATCGATGTCAGATAGTAGTGCACGGGTGCGTTCTCGTATCCCGCGTCGCTAAGCTCGTCCGAAATTAGCTGCACAATGTCTTGGAATGTATCCGTGCGGTATTCATCCGAGAGTCCGTCCACCTTGTGAATGAACACCTCGATGTTGATATTGGGATAATATTGTTGAACCGTCAGGATTGTACGGTTCAAGCGTGCGACAGCGTCCAGGTAGTCATCCTGGGCATCGATCACCCAGACAAGAGCACCCAAGCTACCAAAGATATCCTCCAAGTCGAATGACGGCTCCAGGTACTCCAGCTGACCGGGAAAGTCCCACACTTGGAAATCCATGAACGAACTAGACGGCGGCCGGTAAGCACAAAGTCCCGGCACAGCGGAAGTATCTTTACTTACTGGATCGAGTCCTTTTGAATGCGCGTGGTTGATTCTAAGAACAGTGTCTCATTGGGAGGCATCTTGTGAAAAACAACACTGGCAATGGAGGATTTTCCGCTCCTAGTTTGGGTCAGTATATAGTACTTTATTCTGCTGAATAGAAGATTTACCGGCGCAAGCCCATGAGGAGAAGACGCGGTTTGGCATTTTGAGCTTTGCTCTTCGCGTGCGCGGTGGGGGCCGCCGACTGGTTCGCAACCTGTAGGAGACCCTCCAAATTTAGCTCAGCACTAGATTTACAGACACGACGTCTGCTATGCAACATGGATTCGGCGAAGACATGTCTCTCCGGGCCAGGGTCCAGATACCTGGAGCCGTGGCGTAAAGGGGTAATCATGAAAAGCAGAAGTTGGGTTGAAGGGGCCACGGGTTGCGAGTAGGGGGATGACAGGGTAGAACATCAAACATATAGAAACAATTGTGTTTTAATGACAGACGATCACAGGATTGTAACAGCGAAAAGAGACAGGCGTCCATAGGTGCCAAAGCACAGTTTGCGATACCCAATAAGGATGACATGGCGGTGGTCAGGATAGCAACGGGAAGCTGCATATTCCTGGAAACGCACGGAAAGGGCGTTCGTTCTCATTTCACAACCGAGAGGGTCATGGCTTCTTCATGCTCGGGTACCCCTTGAACATAGAAGAATGATGGTATCTCAGAGATACTACCCTCGCACCACGTCACGGCAGCATGGGGACAGCCATGGCCAAGGCATAACTCGGCAAGACCACCAATGTCCCAACAAAAAAAATTCGAATAAAAAAGAAAGAAAGAAAGCAAAGCTTCTTACCTCCATGATGTTAGATCCTTGATCAATGGGTTACAAAGTCTGGAAATAAAGCATGAAAATATTCTGGACGTGAAGTCAGCTTCATGGCTCTATCTGGCAATGCCCGCTCTAACCCGTCTTCGCGAATCCTATGTGAGGGCAATGTTATGGAACATACCAACAACGGCGTTGTTGCTCTTCCTTGTCGATTATCGGAACTTGAAAATAAGAGGGAAAGAAGTTGACTATTTGTAATACGACGCCAGATATTTCACTTCTTTTTGCGAGCCCTCAATGGCATGGACAATGACCGTCAGGGACCGTGTAACGTGAGCCCTAGGACTGATTGACTAAGCTCCTTGCTGCACAGGTTTTGAAAGACAGTTCAGCACATTCCGACGATCATGGCTAGTTGACGGATTGTTCTATCACGCTCAGAAGGAGAAAAAATTGACGGAGTAGTAAAAGGGTCCTGGATGATCCCCGGATTTATATCCTACACATGAATGAGGTAGATGAGGGGAACCAGGAAGGATGTGGGGGGTGGGGAAATGTTGGCGGCGGATGGTGTTAGGAAGAGATCAGCGCAGAAGTTGATCGTAAGCAGTTCCAATTGACCGGATCCATGCGCGATGGGATGGTTTGAGTCCCGAAGAAGAGTGTTGAGGTTGAGAAAGGCGAGTAAGGACGAGTAAGAACGAAGAGTTGCAGCATGGAGTGGACTGACCGAATGGAGCGGAGACCCCGGGCGATAGCGAACCTCAGGCAGAGATAGCGAAAGCGGTGGGCGATCGCACGGCTTGGCGGATTTGTCACAAAAACAAACTCCATTTGCTCTTCTTGTTCTTATCATCCATTCCCACTGGATGATCTACAGTGAGCTCATGATCTACTGTAGTAGATTGTTGGAGGCTAATGGACATTCTAATAGGCTTGATATCTGACTTTGATGTCTATTGGAAATAACTATTGCAATTGAACAATTTGAGCTGTCGCACTTCGTCCATGCCGAGGTTCGTCATTGTACACGGTCTTCTATCCGTCCGAGCGCCGACATCCTCATACCTAGAATTATAACGTCATACTATACATATAATGACAGTGGCATTCGCTACATATCATCACAACTGATTACATACATTGTATTTGTTGAGGTTCACTTCCATGCAAAATCAGTCTCCAGCGTTGTCGGATTCCACGTGGTCCACGATAGCCGGGGCCGGTCACCTGATTGGTCACATCCGCCTCCAACCTGAGGCGGCCTGGCCTTAGCTAGTACCTCATCGGCTCATCCTCGTTGAGGTCCGACATTGAGTCAGTTCCGCTTCATTCTCATGCTCGTTCAGTCCAAGCGATTGAATTGTTCTGGTTCCATTGGGTAGTGACCGGATTTCTCTTTTTATTTCCTTCTTGAATATAGTTCAACTTCCCGATATCCCTCCAGATGACCACCCTCATTCCCCGCGGGCCGTACTCCGAAGAAGAGCTTGCCCAGCTCTACCCAAAGGAACTGAAGCTGCAGTTGGTGCAGGTGGTATGTCAATGCCCTCAAAATCTACAGCTTCGAGATTTTCTAACTGACAGGCATTCTATAGTTTCTTCGACATGGTGGGCACCTAGTCTTGTACCATATTGCGCAAAACCCCCATTGACCGCTTTTTGTATAGGTGAACGGACCCCAGTGTCATCGCGTTTCCAGAATGTACAGTGCCTCCCTCGATCAAATTTACGATAGTCTCCTCAACGTATACTAACAGTACATCATTTCCAGGCCGGCCTCGCTCCATGTAACTCCCTCCGATCATAATTCCTCCTCAACGAACCTAACTGACACCTCTTCCCCGCAAAGACTGGTCATACTGCAATGTCGCTCGCCAAATGGTCCAAATGGCCGCGAGTAGGAAAGATCTTACGGCCTGGAATGGATTCGAATTTCGTCGCAAGATGGAGTCGTTCGGAGACAGAGACCAGGCCGTAGTGACAGTCGGCCCCAGAGGCGATATAGAGGGTATCTGGCAAGTTGCAATTTTCGAAACATGACCTGCGGAGAACCCCACCCGCTGACGGAAACGCATATAGTCAACACGGCGAATTGACCGACAAAGGGCGGGAAACCACCTTTGCTCTTGGGCAGCGTCTCCGACATCTGTACGTCGATCAGCTGGGCTTCCTGCCCAAGATCAAATCCGACACCGAGGACATGTATCTCCGTGCCACCCCTATCCCCCGCGCGCTCGAGTCCCTCCAGGAGGCCTTCTGGGGGATGTACCCGCCGAATGCGCGAACGCAGGACTTTCAGCCGCCGGTGATTGTCGCCCGGTCCGTATCAGATGAGACGCTGTTCCCAAACGAGGGCAACTGCCGTCGATTCAGACAGCTCGCCCGGTCGTTTGCCGACCGCGCAGCACAGCGATGTACGCGGCATACTCTCTTCCTAGCAAACAAAACCTAACATAACAACCTCGGATAGGGAACAACACGGAACAAATGGACTACATCAACAAGAAAATCTCCAAGTGGATGCCTGAAGAATCTCCCAAGGTAGCCGTCGACGCACACCCGCGTCTCTCAGGAATCATGGACACGATCAACGCCACAGACGCCCACGGACCGGCCACTAAACTCCCCGCCGAATTCTACGACAAGACCGCCAGACAGTACATGAACCAGATCGCCGTCGACGAATGGTTCGCCGGCTACCACGAGAGCAACGAATACAGAAAGCTCGGCATTGGCGCCCTTCTGGGCGACGTCGTCGACCGCATGGTCAGCACAGCCGTTGACGGAAGCTGGAGCAGCGCGACGTCAGCCTCGGGCACCTCCAGCGAAGCCAAGCACATCAAAATGGCCCTCAGCGGCTGCCACGACACCACCCTCGCCAGCATCCTCAGCAGCGTCGGAGCCTTCGACTCCAAATGGCCGCCTTTCACCTCCTCCATCGCCGTCGAACTCTTCTCTCGCTCCGACTCCACGCCTCCCTCTTCTCAACCCACCACCACCACCTCCTCCTCCTCCAAGGACACCGGTCTTTTCTCCCTGTTTTCCAACCAGTCGTCCCCCACAGGCCTAGCTCGCACCCCGCTCTCCGAACTCCCGCCTTCCGCACGCTCCTCCCTCCAATCCCACTACGTCCGCATCCGCTACAACGACGTCCCCGTGCGCATCCCCGGCTGCGCCGCCAAGCCCGAGAACCACCTCCCCGGGAACGACACCTTCTGCACGCTCGACGCGTTCAAGGAGATTGTGGATAAGTTCACGCCGAAGAGTTGGACGAACGAGTGTATGCAGAATCTCAATCAAGGATTGTACGGACCGGATGATCGGGAGAAGATTCCTGCTGGGTTTTAGTTTGAAATCTGTTGAATGGGCTGAGGAGAAGAAGAAGATGATGATGAAGATAACGATGATGACGAGAATGATGTTGAGGTTCGTTTAGGGTAAGGCTAAAATATAGTGCGCATCTAGTACAGATAGATACAATACTATGTTTTCTACGGTCTAGTAAATTACCTAGTCTATCTACCTAACTACATGTTTGGCTATACATACTCGGATGTTGCATAGCATAATCTCCCTCCAGCACCGATATCATAGACTTCAAGACAAACAATTAAATAAGTAGAAAAGTAGTGGGAGACTACCGACTCGACAATACTTCTTACAACCGAAGAGACTCCCCAGGGGAGAAACGCGGTTTAGAGTACACTCCGTATGTAGATTATCTTATGTATGCATGTATATACAAGCCCAACAACAATCACAACAATATGCATATGCATCTCTGAAGAGTTCCAAGAACGATTTGCAACATGCCTTGTGCAAACCGAACAATAAACAACGAAATCAAGCACCATATACATAAGAGAAAAGAGTGGGGGGGTCTAATAGTAAACTAGAAGATATCAACAAATGCTGCATGAGAAAAGAACAAAGCCAACATCAGACTTCCAACATCAGACTTCCCTGCAAAATTCATCTAATCTAATCTAAATCGAATGATAATCACCGTCCACCACCCTCCCCATCACTAGTCACCCACCCATCCTCACTCTCACTCCCATACCAAACAGCATGTTCCTTCTTCGAGAACATCTCCTCGATCTCCCCCGCCGAAGGCAAGGCATTCGCCTGCTGCTGTTCAGGCTTCTTGCTCTTGTCCTCCGTCGTCGTCTTAGACTTAGACTGGCCCTTGTGTTTCGACCGCTTCGCCTCCGTGAGGAGAGCCTCCTCGCGCTCGCGGAGCAGCCGCTGCTTCTCGGCCATGAGGGCGACGTGGCGCTCGTGGCACTCGTGGAGCTTGTCGATGACGCCTGCGTAGGACTGCGTGGTGGGCATGTCGCCGACGCGGATGCGCATGTAGTCGTAGGCTGCGACGATCGGGATGGAGAGTTTGGGGCTGCGGTAGACGGTTATGGGGCGGTTGGCTGGGCTGGTGGCTGTGGGGGTTGGCTCTGGGTCGTTGTCGTTGTCGTCGGGGATGTCGGGGGTGACGAGTTGGCCTGAGCCACCGCCGGCGGGCTTGACGTTGTTGGGTGTGGTGTGGTTTGGTTCGATGGCGGAGGTCTTCTGGTAGCGTTGGCTGAAGTGGGTGAGGACGATGGCGCGGGCGTCCATGAGGCGGCCGACTTCGAGGGCTTCGGCGACGGTGGAGTGTTTCTTGGCGATGGCGGAGCCGCGCATGTTGTCGAGGAAGGTGGCTTCGTGGATGAGGACGGTTGAGCCTTTGCCGATGGTTGCGAAAGGTCGCGAGGGGCGGCAGTCGCCGGAGAAGGAGACTTTGAATCCGTGGGGGAATTCGAGGACGACGGCCATTGCGCCGCGGCAGTGCGAGACTCTGACGGCTTGCAGGTTGGACAGCCCTGTTGCGGAGCGCAGGTTGGGATCGTCGAACTTGACTTCTGTCACTTGCGGGCCCGTGGGTTGTGTCTCGTTGTGGCCGGGGTAGGTGCCGTCGGCGCGGCAGTGGCGGTAGGTGAGCTTCGTGCGGAATTCGCCGTCTGCAAGGTAGGGAGCGACACTGAGAGCCATCACGCGGCCGAAGCCGAAGTCTTCGACGTTGGCGTATTCTTCCAGCCACATTGTCATGTGTTCATCGGAGACGACGAACAGGCGCTTCTCTTGCAGGATCTTGGTTACGTCGGTCTCGATGGCGTCCGAGGCTGGGATCCCGTCGGGGTAGTTCTCCCGGTACCAAGCCTTGATGATGGACGCGGTGCCAAGGTGGTGGTCCGCGTGGAGATGGCTGATCCAGACCATGCGAAGATTTTGCAGGACCTCTCGTAGCTCCTCGGGGTTGTAGATTCGCTTGAGCTGCCCGAGCGTGTTTTCACCGGCGTCGAGCAAATAATACCCGTACCCGGGCACCTTGACCAGGGTGCCAGAGACGTTACGGTACTTCGACGGGGAAGACGACCCTGTCCCCAGAGCGATGATCTCCGCATCTGCCCCCGGGGTGTTCTGCCGGTATTGCGCTAGCATTTTGCGGAAAGGTTCCTTGTTCAGGCGCGTTTCGACCGTATTTAATCGGGTCGTCACGGAGCGAGGCATCTTGCCCAATGCCGATGCAGCGTTGAACAGCGGAACCACCTCCGAGCGATCCAGCTCAAACTTGGGTTCCATGTTGATCACGAGACCGGACTCTAATGGCGAGAACAGCGACGCACCAGTCGGTTTTTGCCCAGATCCGGTCCCGGGCTGGGGGAGAGTCACGTTATCATGAACAGGCACGATGTAGTTATCCTTGTTGATTCGTGCCATGTTGACCGACAGACGGGCGATACTGGCCATGGACAGATAGTTTGGAGAATAATCGGTGCTGGCCACGGTGTGCTTGCAGTGAGACATACTCTTCACGAACTCGTGGAGACGAGGATGATCTCCCACCCCTGGTCCCAGGATCCAGACGAACGCCTCCAGGTTCGTCGTCACAGAAGGGGACTGCCATTCCGGCCGGCTGACCAGGCCGTCAACGTACTCCGGCGTCGGTAGATCCACAACTGCGAAACCCTTTCCAAGCCGCGCCGGACCTAGGACCATGTCCGGGGTGATCTCCTTCCCGTCCGTGCTGGTCACGGTTTCACCCTTTGTCAGGCGAGCATAGTCTGGCCCTCTGGCAACGTTCAGAGCAGCCGCCTTCTTGGGGTCAAATTTGCCTCGGATATCGTGGCTCCGCACGACGTAAGAAACGGCTTCATCGCACGGCGTCGAAGCCGGGAGCCTCTCGACGGTGGCGCCTGGCCAGGGTCGTCGAACAAAGACGTTGATGTCGGGGAGTGGCTCATCACTTCCCGGGGCAGGACCCTTGTACTGTTCAAGGTCTTTGGTTTCCGGGTTGCGGACAAACATGGCTGCAGGCATCTTCACTTCAGCCAACGGAGTTTCTGTCAAAGCGTCCATCCTCCACGTCGAGTTGAACATGTCATTGACGATCGACTGCCTGGTGATCTGGTCCTCGGCGCGACGGTCCATAGCGGTGGGTTTCTCCTGGAACTCATCGAGACTCCGCTTCCTCGCGCTGTTTTGACTGGACCTGGAGCTGCCCCGAGATCGCGACGGAGACTGCGACGAGCTGACGGGCATAGCCCACACCTTGATATTGCTATCCGTCCAAGACGGCGCCTCAAAGGGATCGCCGCCATCAGTAGCGCCATTGGCCATGCTTTCCGAGTCGTACTCCTTGGTGAAAACCGGCATGCCCTTCCGGAACACAAATCTGCGCGCAGTGGCCAGAGTGTGAGCCAGATTCCGTCCGCCGTGAATAGTCAGGTGTCCCCGCTGATCGATCAACTGCCCATCCCTGATCGCGTACGACCCGCCATGCTCCTCTTTGACACCCTTCCCCTTCGGAATACCTCGTTCCCGGTTGAGCTCCTCCAACGCCGTTGCTGCACTGGCGAGCGCATCGGCCTGTGTCAGGATGACACCGATCATTCCACCGGTGTTCGCCCATTCCATCCGCCCCGAGAGGAACACATCCGTGAGGTAGGAGAACTTGACTCCGCGCTCCGTGCATGCCCGCTGGAAACCCTCCGAGATCTGCCCAAAGATATAGCGCTTGTCGGGGAAATGGAGGAGAAGGGCGGTGCCGGGGGTGTCCGCGGTGGGCGTCGTCACCACCTGGATGTAGGACTTCATTGGCTGGTTTCCCGTGGACGGGGTCGGCAAGTATTCAATTCCGTGGTGCTTATTCCAGGCGTCCTGGTTGTAGATGGGGTAGGCCTCCCTTCCTCCTCGTCGGGAGATGGTCAGCGGCGGGAGTAATCGGTCCCCCGGTGTGCCTAGCAGGCGGCTGACTTGGTGGAAGTGCGCGGTGCTCTTCAGCGGGTAAACCTGGATCGCGGTGTCGGACTTTTGGGCTGCCTTGTGCGGTGGTCTGGGGACCGGTTTGACAGTGGGCGGCGTGGGTGGTACGGGCTTGGGATTCTTCGGTTTGGAGTTTGTCCGCTTCGGTTTCGACTCGGTCGCGGGATTCGACTTTTGCTTTTCAGATGGCGACGGTTTCTTCGACGATGGTTCGCGCTTGGAAGTCCGGATGGGGGAGCTTTCGGTCTGCGCCTTGGAGGGCGTACGGTAGGCTCGAAGAGCGGGGACCGTCGAAAAACTCGATGCGGATCCTATCCGGGAAACGACAGATCCACGCTGGGCTCTGGCAAACAGGCCCCCTGATAGTGGAACGTAAGCCAACTTGGCTGGTAGGTGGAGAACGAGGGGAGAAAATTGTTAAAGTCCGTTAGGCAGCATCCCAACAGGAGACAGCTCCAGAAGGGAAGGCAAAAAAAACACAAGGCGACCGACTGGTGGAGTGGATTGGAGAAAAAAGATGGCGGTTGAGGGTCGGAGAAGGAGTGATGATTGGCTTTGGCCATGGGTAGCCGGGATGGAGACCCGCCACTTGAGCCTCCTCACGAGGTACGGTAGGTGGTGTACTCCGATTGTCTGGCTACGCATGCTGATTACTTCAGATTATGATTTGATTCAATTAGAGTCTCATTGCAACATCATTAGAGGGGACCATCAGTCAAGGTCTGCACTTTTATTCTTGTGTTGCTGAACAATCCGTCCTGACAGCCAGCTCAGTAAGGTATCCATATCCCTAGATCGCAATTCCATAAAGCCGGTCCTAAATTCACAGCCAAAAATCAAACAATCCAGCAACCCCTATATAATAAACCAAAGAAGAAAATAGAGTAGAAGAGTCGAACGACGGCAGACGCAATACAAATCACAGGGTCATAACAAAGGAAAGGCATCTGGGTCTACAAAGAGAGCTGGGGTTGAGAAAGTAAAAAACTAAAACTAACTCCGGGTAGAAGGAAAAGAGATGACGAGTATAGAGGTTGGAAGAAGAGGAAGAGAGAGAAAGAAAGGTACAGGGCAATGGGCCAGAGAGCATCGATCGGCTCGGGCTCACCCAAAAGTATACGACGTGGGGAATCATGAAAGATGAGAGGTCACCATGGAGACGCGTTGAAAGGCCGCTTCCATGTTGTGGCAAAGGTAAGCAAATCGGTTCGCGGCAGCCTGGGAATCGGTCGCAACCACCAGTTCAAAAGTAGGGGCGGATTTTTCCGAAGAGAGGTCACCAGAGAACTCGGTGGTATTGCTGTTGAGGGTGGTCGGGGCAGGCGAGTCGGCGAAAAGAGCAAAGACAGGGTCGGATTCGTCAAAATAGACGTCCGGGTTCTCGGCGCCAACGGTCGACCCTTTCGCTTCCTCTGCCGCCGGGGACTGTTCCATAACGGGAGCTTCATCCTTGGCGGCTGTCACCTCTGGGAGGCCAGGCAGACCGAGATCCGAGGTCTTGCCCGAGAGCGCGGCCGTATCGACAACCGGAGGCTCGGGAACCTCAAGCACGGCAAAAACGGGGGCGTTGCCATAGTTCACGTCGATCCCGGAGTTCCAGCCACCGGTACCGTTCAGGCTCAGGGTAGACATGTCCACGTTCTGGTTGGGCACCATCACCATACCGACCTGAGAGTTCTGCTGCATGGCGAACTCTTGGGTGCCGTGGGCCGGGTTGGTCTCCTTGGGGAGATGAGACTGCAACGACGGCTGAGGCGCGGTGGGTTGCTGGGGTGGCAGTTGCGACTGGGACTGTTGGGGTTGCTGAACCGATTGCTGCTGAGACTGCGACGCCGTGGGCATCGGCAGGCCACTGACGTTCATCTCGTCGAAGAACTGAGAGAACTGGGGCGAGGAGAGAAGCATGCGGGCGAGGTCGGTAAGGCGAGCATTCTCCTCACACAAAGCACGGTTGTGAAGACGGAGATCGTGGGCCTCGTTGGTTCGGGCGGCGACTTCACTCTCAAGCTGACCAATATATTCTGCATGGTATGTTAATTCGCTGTCCGGTCTTTGTCAATCAAAGTGCGGGCAAATGTACGTACCCTTTCTCCGGGAGCGGAAAGCACGAGCAGACACCTTGTTACGAAGCTGGCGGCGCTCCTTGCTGCTGAGTTTCTTCCCCTCCTCGCTCGCGAGAAGTCGCTCGTCTTCATCCATATCCTGTTCTTCCTTCCTGGCCTTGGCCATTTGGGGCAGCATGGATGGGGACGGCGAGTCATCGGGCGAACCCATGGCGTTCTGTCTCATCTGCTGCAAAAGGCGGGAGATCCGCTCATCGACCGCGGGATTGGAACCGCGCGACGACTGGCTCTGGGGAGATGATGCCTGTGGTACCTGCTGTTCTTCCATGTGGCGTTGCTGCTGTTGCTGTTGCTGCTGCTGCTGCTGCTGCTGCTGCATCTGTTGTTGACGAAGCATCTCCTGCTGTTTCTGTTGGGCGGCCTTGGCCATCGCAGCCTGCTGCTGGTGCATACCCGGGTACATCCGACCGACTTGGGTGGATGGACCAGCAGAAGCAACCTCCTGGCCTCCCAGGGCACTCGGGTCGACGAACTGGCTCTTGCTACTCGGGCTGGGGGAGGAATAGTAGGTCGGGAGCGCCCCCATGTTGTGGAACTCGAGATCCATCTCGGAATTGTTGCGAGCGGGGACGGTGTTGAAATCCAGAGGAGCATCTTCCCGCTTCAGTTGACCGGAATACATGTCGCCGTTCATGGCAAAGCCCGAGTTGGCACCGAAGCCCATGCTGTTCATCTGCTGGAACGGCATAGCCTGAGCCAGGGCACCCGGGGGGAGACCGGTCTGCTGCTTGTGCTCGTCATACTGATGGCTCGGGCCCTGGAAACTCAGCGGAGATTGACCATTCTGGGGGAAACCAGCACCATGGATATCGGCGGTGGTGTATTCTGTGCTGGGGAGGGCGGGTTGACCACCAAGGGCGGCTTTTGATCGGGCGGGTTCGGAGGTGTAGGTGAGTTGATCGAGGTTGAGGAAGCTATCGATGTCTTGATCATACGACGGAGCGACCGTGGGATGCTCTGCGAGAGTAGCCATGACGAGAGATAGGTGGGAAAGAGAGAGATGGAATGGTGCGAGGGCGTATCCGAAACCGGGGGAGCCCTCTTAACGAAAGACTGGAGGAGTTGCTACAATCCGGCTCCAGTGACGCGAGAGACGAAGCTGACGATGATGTCGAGGAGTGAGGAGGGAGGGAGGTAGATAGGTAACGATCGCAGGGTAGCGAGCGACGATGGGGGAACGAGAGACGAGAGTAGATTGATGAGCGGATCGATCCAAGGGCTCCAGAGGAACTAGGAAGAGTCGAGACCAAGATTCTAGAACGAGGGAATAATGACACCCGAACAGCAAGAGAGATGAATGGGGGGGAGATGAAATCAGATCCAAGGTTGAGAGCGAGTTGATGGAGAAGGTGTAATAAGAAAAAAATCAATTAGGATAAAAAAAAAAAAAAAAAAAAAAAAGGGTAACGATAAATGATGAGGTGGTCGAATTTGAGGATCGACAGGAAAGGTGGATGGGTTAAGGGAAGAGAGAAGAGGAAGAGAGAGAGGGAGAGGGAGGGAGCAGAAGGAGAGGGACCCAAGTGGGAGCGAAGAGTGGAAGGGCAACAGAATGGATCCCGTTCGTGGAGTCCGTCCAGGGGAAGAAAGGAAGAAAGGAAGAAAGGAAGGGGATCCGTTCTCTGTTCTCCACGCCAGGAATAGAAATTCAGGCCAAAGAAAGGATTGCGCGTCCTCCTGACTCAGCGGGACGCCTGCCCACGGGGACTGCTGATTGGTGGAGAGCGAGCCCTACTTCAGGGCTTTGGTCGCAGGCAGCAGTTCTTAGTCAGCCGGGCCTCTCCACTCTCCCATGTAACATTTCGCCCCGTCGGCGATCGCCAACAACAATCATAACAATAACCACAGTCTTAGTGTGCCTGTATGTCTATGTACAGAGATGATGTATGTAACGTGTGATGCACAGATGTTTTTGATCCCATTCAGAATCTATGACTCGAGTGGGATTTGATTGTTTGTTTATCAGGGTCACAACATCACCCGGGAGGTGGTCGGAATGGAGAGAACAGCCACTAGTGGAATACCTCTTGACTCCGTATGAAATTAATCTGTCCCAAACAACAACCATGAGCCCGATACACACCAAAGGGAATGGACCGATGTGGCCCCTCCTCCCTTGATGCTTGTCCCCTCATGGTCTTCACTCCTCCGTACCTTTCTTTTTCATCATTCCCATTATGTACCGAGTACTGTGATTGATCTCATCGCTCCCCACCCCGAGACTTTTCCGTTTCAAGCCTATTGCTCTCCTCCCTCCGGCTTCAGGTTCAGGGCAACTGAAACGGCGTGTTGGAAACTTTGGTTAGGGTCAGGGGCCGGTGGGCGGCCTCCATGGGAGACAAGACCCACCGCCCATCCCCCCAATGACGTGAGTGGCTCTCCTGGGACCCAATCGCGCCCCCCAGCCAAGAAAATCGGTGGCTGTCTTGAATGGCAAAATCAAGAATGTGGTGTCCACATGGGTTGGCTGAAAGATCACACACTCCAGACGAGTGCAGAGCATTCCGGACGTATCCAATTCTTCTGTTTCATCTCCGCCACTGGTATCCTCAAGGGAGCGGCTCGAATCAATGAGGCGGTATGAATCATGTAGGCGCTCATTGTCCGTGATGGCAAGGAAGTACCGAATTAAAGGAGCCACCTATGGGGGTGGACTCCATACCTGATACCCAGCTAGATATGTACTCCTTACTCAGACAGCCTTCTCTCTTCTCTCTCTCTCTCTCGGGTCTCTCCACCAGCGTCCACTTCGCAGCCATGGTCTAGAATCGGTCATTCCACCTCTCGTCCCAAACAAATCCCGCTAGGTTAAATTCGAGGACCCTCAGGAACTGGTGCTCGCCCAATCCACCGAGTCTTCAGAGGTCTTGAACTAGTCGATAGTGTCCGATGGGATTGGCGGTGAGATCCAGTGGGAAGATCGGAACAGCCTCTGAAATTACCGCATGCAAAGCTTGGCACCGGCTTTCTTGCCGCTGGAAGGACCCGCTGGCCGTCTCTTGGTCAACGCAGGGTTCCCCATCGCTTGTTTTCTTGTCTGCTGTCCGGTCCGCGCTGAAGAGGTCCGTTATCTCTCTCAGCCCTCTCTCGCGGATGGTCCAGAAGCATTGTTTCCTTTGTGTCTCTTCTCCCTGGTTCCTCACACCGGTTGGTCAAAGTTGGTGTTGATCGTTTGAAGAATGCAATGGACGCCAAATCACGCATCTAACTATCGGAATAACCTATCATAGTAGGACAACATTGGACCTCGATCTCCTAATGTGTAATACTCACCGCGCGAGATCAGAAACCAAGACGCGATAGCCAATTCAAAATGCTCCTATCATCTCCCAAACTATAGCTACATGATCAAATGAAAGTCGGTCAGCACCATGCAGAGTCTATAAGCCACGATATCAACTACATATGCACGACTGTTAAGGAGGCACAGATATGGATAGCTAAATTATACATCACCAGCCCAACATTCAATTCGCGCGGATCTCCCGGCGCCGAGTTTGGGACCCAAGACCTCTTCGTTCCAAAAAGCCGGTGGCAACTGTGGTTTGTGTGATTATACTTCACTGGCAACTCATCCTACCCTTACTAGATTTAGACATCAAACAGTCGCTTCGGTCAAAATAAGCACGACCAGGCATATGATATTGTTAAGGCTGAGAACAGCAATGCAATCCCATTTCCAACCTTACTCAACACACAACCAAAACAGGCAAGTCACCCTATAATCGCCACCCACCCTAGCCGCCTACCTATTCTGAAAACGGGTGAGGCCCGACCCACACAGACAGCAACTTAAACGAGGTGGAAGGGGTGGATTCAGGAAGATGTTACTTCTCGCTAGTTTTGCGTGAATTTCTCTCAAGCTCAATCCTTCTATAACGTCATTTTATCATAGGTGCCGAGTACGGAGTAAAATGTCAGATCCCGATCGTCGGCGCTAGCTGGTATTCGCTCAGTGGAGCTTGGTGAGACAGTTTGAGGCGAGAAGAGAGCCAGTCCACTTTATTGTATTCGGTGCTAGCTGGTTTGGGGGTGGTGTGTGGAGACCGGCGGACAGGCCGGCTGGGTTGCGGTTGGTTTTCGGAGAGCTCCGTGGTGTGGAATATTGTATGGGATGTTATACTGCTGCCTTCATGCTAGGTTATCTACGTAGTAGGACCTATGTATAGACTGGCAAAATAGATCGGCTTTGATTGTGGACAGGCAGTGACATTCTTTGCTATATTTAAATTCTATTGTATTGGCTAGACCGTCTACGCATATATGTTCGAGCAATGCACATGGGTTTTGATGTCCGATCTATTGGGAGTCGCATGGCTATAGGTCAGCTGCGCTGATGAGTATACTCTGGGTCAGTAGATAGAATATATCAAAATAGATAGCCTGTCACGTCCACCGCTCTGTATGTTGTACATAAGAAGTAGTACTATTATAAACATACCCACTGTCGCTCGGGCCAGATAGGTAGACGAGCGGTCTGATCTGCCCTACCTACTGACACCATGCACTTGCCACTCGACATTCGAATGCGGTGTATACCATATATAGACATAAGAAAAGAGGATAGACAGAGCGACCGAAAAGAGGAAATGGCGAATAACCATGTGATGAAATGGAACGCAGAGGCGGAGAAGATGTGAAGGGGAAAAGCTCCCATATCCATTATCTGATCTCCTGATCTCCACGGCGTGATATTCGTCATGCATGTATGAAAATGTCAGGTGTTTTGACTTCGGTGAACCCGAGCATCCGGTCTTGGAGAGTCGATCGCAAACAACCACGAGGTGATGTCAGTGTCTCCACTATATCACCACGCACATACCGTTTTCTTTTGTCCATAGGGCTTCAATTTAACTATGATGGTTTATTATAGATGAACGTATCGGATTTTAGACCGTCCTTAAATACTGTTATTCCAAAATCTCATATCATTCAACATTAAGCATTTCGTTGCACATGCACTTTCCCGCTGGTAGAATGCCACACAATAGACCTCCAGAACGGTAATCAACATCTGAACAGCATGCCACAATCACTAATATGATAAACCACACACACTGATATCCAGCATCAAACAATAACAACCTCCCATGATCACTTTTCGTGACAGTTCACATTACTCGTCAGGGTGACTCAGCTGGTCATGGACAAGGTGGTATTTGCCCGCAACATCAGGCTGGTCGGTATCCGGGTGGCTCAGCTGGTCGTGCTGCAGCTCATACTTGCCCGAAACATCAGGCTCATTGGGACCGGTGGAACGGATTGCGGTAGTCTGGCCCTATCCTCGACTCAGTACTCCATGTTTGTTTGCTCGATTTTCAACCCGGCACACATACCTGTTGGCGGGGGTTCTGCGAACCACTCTGTTGGCCCTGACTGCGCTGGCTCTGCTGGGCCTGCTGGGCCTGTTCCTGCGCTCTGGTCGTAACGTTCGGGGGGATGTTGGAAGTCATGATGTTTGCTGTGTGGTTGTAATAGTATACCATTATATTAGGGGTTCACATAGAAACTGAAATCTTTGGTTAGGCGTGCTTGCTTGACTTTATATAGGTAGCGGGGTATGGCACATGAGGTCATGGTGATTTATTTGACATCAGGATAGATAGGCTAGACATGGTTCATGGTATAATGTGATTGATTGACGGGGTACTCCATAAGATCTTAGGACAATGAGCATGTATTGCGGAGAAATCGTGGGGTTCCATGGTCGGATATGCTTTTTGTGCATCATAGTAGGCCAGGTAGTTCGAGTGACATGGTTCATCAATGGCGAATCTCGATCTATCCAATATCTCACTGGATGGCTGCTGTTGCAGTATTAAGTTGGTTGTTAGTAAGGCATGGCTGGTCTATGGATGATGATGGCTGGGATTTCTAATGCTCTAATGCCCGGCGACGGTTCTCAAAGGCCGATGGTTTCGTCATCGGGGGTTCAATACTCGGGGGATGACTTTTGACTGTGTGTGGCAAGGAGTTATATTGTCTTCCCCAGTAATTTTGCCTCTGAAAATCATTCGTATTCTGCGACTCTCATGTATGTGTGTATTGGGATACTTCTTGATCAGGCATGGGGGGAAGCGGTTCCCGGCAATATATATAGGTGTGGTTTGTAGCTATACAGAAATCAACACACTCAGAGTCACAAAATATCTTTGAGAACACAACCCCACCAAGGATAATAGATATGATAACAGACAAAACTATCAATAGAAACAATGTTGGTGACATGTAACATAAAAGAGTCAAACCTGCATCCGAAAATGCAATGAAAATCTCTAGTATAGTAGACTGCTTCTAGGCAGGTGACAAAATGAGTATTCAATCAATTAATTTCACCTAGTAGCTGTACCAAAATAATCATACCATACACTTGATTTACAATACACATAAGCAGTAAACTCAAAACTCACATACCTCGTTCTGAGTCGGCATATGACATACTGTTGTCTTTACTGTGCATTCAGCCTGTCGCTAGTAAAACAATAGATAGCATCAGTATTTCAACCAATGGGGCTGTGGCGCAGTTGGTAGCGCGTGTGATTCCAGTCCAGGAACATCCACAAGGTCGTTGGGTTCGAGTCCCACCAGCCTCAACCATTTCTTTTTTTCTTTTTTCTTTCATCCGGGTTTTTTTTGTTTGTGCCGGTTGTATTTGGTGTAGCTGATGCCCACTACCTTTTTTTATCATATGTGAGCCTGTAGCATGACCTATCAAGAGGTCGAATGTTCCACAGGGGGGAAAGAGTCTATTATAGTTATGTTACCAGACGTGTATTTTATCACGTCCTTGTCGGTGATTCCTTGCTGTTCTGTATGGGAAAGGTTCACAAAAAATTGAGCTGTTGTCTTCTTCCATGGACTCATATCAACTATTTCCGCGTTGGCCGAGTAAGGCACACAGTACTGTCCCGTCCGTAGGGTTTTTAGGCACCCCTTACAGAAAATGTCTTGGTCAGTGCATGAGGCAATGTCACAGCCAACAATTTGATACAATTGGTACTATAACCGATCCATCATAAGGCTGGCAAGTTTGGTTGGAAATGAAAACCTAAAGCACTCAAAAGGCCGAACTACTCGATCAATTCCCATCAACGGTACCACAGAGATAGAAGAGTAAACTGTTCGGAGGGTATTCCACCCAGCCAATCAAGAAACCATTACAGAATCGGATATTCAACAAGAAGGGGCTGTGGCGCAGTTGGTAGCGCGTGTGATTCCAGTCCAGGAACATCCACAAGGTCGTTGGGTTCGAGTCCCACCAGCCTCATCCTTTCTTTTTTTCTTTTTTCTTTTTCTTCCCCCATTCACTCTCCAAACTTCCTGCTTCTCCCTTATTTCACTTCTGCATAAATTTATTTTTGTTGCGAAGTGGGAATTGCCATGTAGATCTGGTGATACCCTCCACACTACGAGATGTGTAACAACGTGCATCTACTCCGTAGTACGGGATAGCTACACTGTCAATTCTCGTGTCTCATGGCCTCCTTTATCTAATGTAGATTCGAGGATGTCTACGGAATAACAACTCACGCGATTTATTTCCCGGGACTTTGTTGGCAATTCCGTCGCATATCTCTATATACAGTAACAAGTGCCAATCCAACGAAAGCCCGACAGTCAATACTAGGCAGAGTACGGAGATATCTCTGATTCTGACCTGGCAGACAGATGACCTACTGCAGCCTGTTCAACCGTGCGCAAGCTCTGCCATGGAAAGTTCGAGGAGCAGTGGCTTTTTCTGTTTTTTCTTTTCTTTTCTTTTTTTTTTTTTTTTGGCGGGGAATATGACAAATACCAAGATGGAGTGAGAGGACCGTTGGCCCCGAAAGTCCTGAAATCGGCGGACTCACAGGGTCAAACCTTTTTGAATATCGGCTCGGATTCGCTGTCAATTACATCCTTCCTGACAAATTGCCGCCAGAAAATCAACATCAGATAGATCATGCCGATCTTAAGTAGCAAGCTTGGCATATATTGACCAGACCAGCATTCAAAGAAGCCACTTTGGGTAAGCCTTTCTTGTCAATATTTGGTTGATTGCATATGACGTGCTTGCTAGCCAGCGTGCTATTTCGCTACCCAGACATCATGATCCTCGACTATTTGACAGCCTTTATAGACCCTCCTAGCATTGTACCGTTAAAAAATGAGTTCCAGCAGCTGTGCGACCACTCGCAAGCTATAGTTGTTGCGTTTTCCCGACTGCGACCTTGTCAATTCCGTTTGCGAAGAGGTCATCACCCTACGCCGGAGCAATCTGTCGATCGTGAAAAGAAGGTTTGAGAGATAGAAGCCATGATACTGTCGTCAGAGGAGGAGCAAGACCGCCAAAGGCACACATGGAGGAGACCATCCACGAAATTACCGAGTTCGGGAAGACGAACGACGAGTCTAAGGATATTTGTGATAGAAGACAGAAAAAAGGGATAGTTCATCTCGAACCAGATGACTTAGAGCAGCTTTATTTATGCAAACATAACTAATCCTCCATGCACAAGTAAGGGGGATGTCAAGAATGTTGTGACACGCATCTTCCTTGGTATATGGCTGATGGCTGATAGAACAGCCCTATCGCGGGAAGAAATGCCAAGCCGGACTGGGTGATCTTGAACCATCAATGCGGTCAATGACTCGGCCCGCTTTGCTCTGGACGATTCCTGATCCACACCGCTGATTGGTTCTACCGCCAAGCTTACTTGATCGTCGTTTCTAGGTTGCCTTAGGTTGCTCGTATTCTTTTTTTTTTTTTTTCTTTGTTCAGTCTTTCCCCTCACCGCAGAATTCCAATATATTGACCTTCTTCTATCCACACAAGACCGTTGCAGAAATGGAATAACACACGCTACCCTCAGTTTTAAACCATCCAATCTATCCAAACACCAATTAATCGAATTCAAATAGATCAGAAGACGATCCAATACCTGACACAGCCTCGTTACCGCGCAAAGAAAGAACTCTAACGTACCATCAAAAACCCCGCATACATTCACACCACCGTCTCATTGGTCTCAATAAACACTCAATTGATACTATATTCCCGACTGTACAATGGACATACGTGCAAGATTGAAACCAATCCAGTTTTTCCAGAGTCCATTGGGGTAGTGGTACACACCCAAAGAAAGGAGCAGGGCACGAGGTGTGCTCGACCGTATCATTCGACCTTGACCTACATAACGCATACGAAAAACCCTCCGGAGAGACCATCTACAACCGCAGATTCCTGCCCCTTGCTTAGATACATCGCCCAAGTTAGGGCTGGGTGATTGCATTACATTTCCGTGCCTTGAGGCCGGAACCGCCGATATGATCATGGCCCGTATGTTCTGTACCCCATCAAGTGAACTGCCATCAGTCCTACTCTACCAGGCTACACTGTCAGTCGTTTTGATCCGTCGTCTGACATGATGTTATAGTCCGGAGGTGGCAGAATCTCCTTGGCCGGGGCATCATGGCGCTGCTCCCCCCCGCAAATTTCCTCACCCTTCACTATGCTTATTTCATAGCTGTATCTCTTGTATGCAGCGTCATATTTTGGGGCGCATCTACGCCTCCACGCAGCGTATCATACGCGGACTCGCTGTTTATGTGCGTCAGCGCCATCACGGGGGCTGGTTTGAATACTGTATGTTTCTCATTCCCACCTCAGATGTTTAAACAGGGACTGACCTTTCAGGTGGATCTATCTACCCTGAACACTTTCCAACAGGCTGTCATGTTCATGCTTCTAATTGTTGGGCATGCTATCCTGATCTCGATCACCGTCTTGATTGTTCGCAGACGGGCCTTCAAGAAGAAGTTTCAAGGCATCGTAAAGGACCGCAGCTTCAAACGCACAACTCACGGTGCTGTCGTCACGCAAAGTGGTGAAGCAGCTGTCGATGTTGAGCGTCTGAGGAAGACACAGTTATCTCCCCCAGCTACTATGGCTGGGGGATTGCAAAGTCCTCGCAACGATGAACACATCCACTGGGCTGATGATGGAGATGCGATTACCCTGGCGAGCATGCAGACCCGCCAAAGTCAGCACCACCATCGGATGTTCCCGATGTTAGGAGTCGGTGCGCGGCTGGATCTGAACAACCATCCGCGAGATGCGGCCCCAAACACGCCTAATAATGACGAGAAGAAGGAGCCCCGGCTGACAGGTGCGCTCTCGGGAACATTGAACGATCCTGCATCGGAGGCATTGGTTTCACGGAACTCGCAGTTCCATGGCCTTACCCTGAAAGAACGAGAGCAGCTCGGTGGGGTGGAGTATAAAGCCTTGTGCTTCTTGTCCGTAATTGTTCCTCTGTATTGGGGAATGTTTCTTATCATCGGCATTATCGGAGTAGGGAGTTGGCTGGAAGTAAATCATCCGGATATACCTGGGAGAAATGGCCTCTCTCCATTCTGGACGGGCGCCTTCTTCGCCGTGTCGGCTTTCGTGAACAGCGGAATGGCCCTCTTGGACGCGAACATGACTGCCCTGCAGACCAGGTTAGTTTGATGCTCGGGACAATTCTACGTTCAGACACCCACTGATTGACTGTAGCGCTTACCCACTGCTCACTATGGGATTGTTGATTCTCGCGGGGAACACACTCTACCCGTGCTTCCTACGCCTCATTATCTGGTCAATGAGAAAGATGGTTCCGGATCAGCCGTCGTGGGCGACCTGGAAATTGACCCTGGATTTCATCTTGAACCATCCGCGGCGGGTAAGTACAGGACAACATAATTTTTCATCTACTAGAGCTAAAGAATGAGTCAGGTGTACACGAACTTGTTTCCGCGGCGCCATACTTGGTACCTACTAGGCACGGTCATCATTCTGAACGGGATCGACTGGGCCGGCTTTGAGATCCTCGCGGTCGGCAACAAAGCACTAGAGAGCCTACCTCCAGGCTACCGTGTTCTCGACGGACTATTCCAGGCTCTAGCCGTCCGGGCCGGCGGTTTCTACGTCGTCACAATCGCGGACCTCCGACAGGGTCTGCTAGTCCTCTATGTCCTCATGATGTACGTCTCAGCGTTCCCCCTCCTCGTGACAATGCGAAACACGAACGTGTACGAGGAGCGCTCGCTGGGAATCTACGCGCACGACAAATCAGTCCACGAGATCGGCCCGTCCACAGGATCCCGAAACGCCTTGATCGACCTAGTCCGCCACCATCTCCTAGGCCGTCAAGACGCAGGCACAGCCGAGTCCTCACGCGGCTACTTCGTGCACCAACAGCTACGATCCCAACTCAGCCACGACGTGTGGTGGATCGCGCTCGCCGTGCTGTTCATCGCCATCGCCGAGGCGCCCCACTATGCCGAGAATCCAGTCGCCTACTCCACCTTCAACATCATCTTCGAAGTCGTCTCCGGGTACGGCTGTGTCGGTGTCAGCGTTGGGTTCCCCGGTAGCAACTCGTCGTTTTGCGGCTCATGGCACACGGTCAGTAAGCTGATCCTTGCGGCTGTTTGTCTCCGTGGGCGCCATCGTGGCCTCCCTGTTGCTATTGATCGTGCTGTGATGCTGCCTAGTGAGACCCTGGCTTGGGCTGAGGAGGAAGATGCGGTGTTGAGACGGGAGCAGACGCGTACGTGGGGGCCGGAAAAAATGCCTGTTGGGGCTGCTTAGTTTGGCTGGTTGGATTTTTCTATTTTCTTATTTTTATTTTTTTTTCTCTGTTTATGCTTGATTTGAGTTCTGTTTGATCTTTTATATCTTGATTTTTGATTTTGTTGTCTCACTGAAATACTTGATTGTGCGGATAAGAATTGAAGGAATAATCGATTGATTGATAACTTAGATTCTAAGTAATGGCTGTAATTGTATTAATTATCAAGAAAGAGAGAGAACATGTAGAGTACGACTCGGAATTGTGAGACTTTGCATTCGCAGTCAAGTGACGCTTGCAATCACTTTTCCACAGTATGCCCACCCACCTGTGTTGAATGAAAGTCGATGCTACACCACATCCAACACACAAACATGTACACATGCATCTACCTTGGAAGATTCAAGTCCAACTTTTATATTGACAATATAACATATAAATAAGCGTACCCCGACAAACCACAGGGAATCAAACACAAATAGGGAATCAACAGAAGAAGTTCCGGTCTACCTCTACTCATCTTCCATCTCGTACTCCCCCTCGTCCTCATCCTCACTTTCCTCCTCCTCCTCTTCCTCCTCTTCCTCCTCATTCTCATCGTCAGACGAACCAGCCTGCTCATCGCCCTCCCCGTCCTCACTTCCGCTAAACCCATCAATCATAGCCTCATCCTCGTCGCCCTCCTTATCAGCCGCACGACGGCGCTCCTCCTCGCGCCGTCCCTTCTCCAGCACAGCAGCGCGCTCCTCCCGCAGCTTCCGCTGGGACTTGACGAACGCGCCAAGCGGCGTCGACTCCCAAGGGAGGTCCTTGAGGAAGGTCTCGACCTCGGCGCGGCTGCGCGGAGCGTAGGAGACGGACGCACGGCGCTCCTCGATGAAGCGCGAGTTGGACTCCACCTTCTGGATGAGCAGCAGCACCATCTGGTTGACCTTTGTGTTCTTGTTGCCTGAGGTGCGGGCGCTGACCTGCTTGAGCCAGCGCTTGAGCGCGACGACGACGGGCACGGACAGCTCCGGGAAGGCGATGTGCTTGGTCCAGAGGACGAAGAACTCCGAGAGCAGCTCGGTGACCTGCTCGCCGAGGCCGTCTTGGTAGACGCGCGTGCGGAGGTAGGATTTGGGCGCGCGGATGGTCGTCGAGAAGTCGAGCTGGCGCAGGGTGCTGGATTTGGGCGACTTGCGCATCTCGGTCAGTTGCAGGACTTCGATGAGCGCGGAGGCCAGGGGGATGTAGGTTCCTGTGGAGCGGGAGAGACGCAGGAGGGCCCGGACGAGCTGGAAGCGGAGCGGGAGGTATTGCGCGGTGGGGATTAGGCGCATGGCGCCGAGGGTGATCTGCACGACGGGGTAGATCAGCGGGCGCATGGCAGATTGTTTGCCGGCTTGGGCTTCGACGAGCCCGTCGCAGTGTTGCGAGAGGACGCGGGACCAGAAGTCCAGGGAGTGCACGTATTGCCAGTTGTAGATGGTCTTGTAGGAGTCCTTGGAGGGGTGGGTGATGCTGCTGCGGAGGTGCATGGCGAGCTGGCGGATGAAGTTGAAGCCCGCTGTGTAGGAGACGTTCTGGTCGATGCCCCACAGCTCTGCGGCGGAGTTCTTCATCAGGTTCACGCCGGAGAGGGTGTGCACCGTGGTGTTGCGGCTGCCCTTGACGACACCTTCGTAGGTCGACTTGAGCACGGCTTCTTTGATGCCCGCGTCGCCGATGATCATCAATCGGCGCAGGAGCAGGAAACCAGTGATGCGGGTAACGTCGGTGGTAGCGACGTCGGCCCAGATACCCACCACCGTTTTGACGAGCACCTTGAGGAGCTTGCGGAACTGGAGGAGGTAGGGAAGCATGGGCTCGATGGCGGAGAGGGTCAGCTTGAGTGTCTGGGCGTCCGACAGTCTGCTGAGCAGCTCGTGCACCGACGAGATGTACGATTTGATGAGCGGCGTGAGCGTCTTGAACTTCTTCGAGTCCAGCGACACTCTGACCTTGCCGGAGGCTGACTCCTTGACGGGAAGGTGGTGTGCAAGCACGCGCGGCACAGTGCCGAGGGCCGTGACAAGCACCTGGTGGTACACATCAGGGTCCGAGATGGAATATTTCTGCTCCTGCTGGTCGGCATCGTTGATGTATGCTGCCGCGCGGAAGGCCAAAACGGTCTGCCGCATGGCGCGGATCGAGTTTTGCTCCTCCATCAGCTTCTGCCACTTCTTGACCGTCGGGATGGTCAGCGTGTTGTCCGCCTCCATCTCCTCCTCCTGCGCAGCCTTCTTCTTCTTCTTCTTCGCGGGGGCTTCCTCCTCGCCTTCACTCAGCTCGTCCACCTCCGAGAGGTCACCATGGTCGCCAAATTCGAGAAGCTCCGCATCGTTCTCTTTCAGATATTTGTAGAATGCAGGATCCTTGTCCTTCAAAGCCTCCAGCTGACCCAAGTGCTCCTCGAACCCATCGGATCCGCTAGCATCAGAGTCTGCGGCCTCGTCGTCTTCCTCCTCCGCACCGCTAGACGCTTCCTCAGCGTCCTTCTGTTCCTCGGATCGCTTTCGTTTCCCGATCTTGGGCGTGACGTCCTTCTTCGACTTGCCATTCTTGGTCTGATCGGGCGTGCTATCTGCGATGTCGAACCCGCCGGCGAAGAAGTCGTCGACGTTCATCTCGGAGAAAGAGTTCTGCTTCTTATCATCATCGTCACTGGCGTCACCTGCGGCCTCTTGGGCGTCTCCTCGCGATCGGGCATTTTCCGCTTTGCGCTTTTCCTTGAGGTGGTTGCGTTGCTTGACCTTGGCGTGGGCCTTTCGTCGCTCGAGGGTATCCTTGAGATGTTTCTTTTCAAATTTCTTGGTGGATTTCTTTTGAGTACCAGCCATGATTGTCAAATCGCTATCCGTTCACCCGGACAGCAAGGGAATCAGACAATCGGGTGGAATGGGGAATGAGATATATTGACTGGGACGGGGATGCGATTTCTTTAGGCGGAGAAAAAAGTCAAAAAAAAAAAAAATCGAAGGGTTGGCGGCAGAATAAGGCGGAACCGGTCCCCCCAATCGGGTGACCGCCTTTGGCTCTCCGCCTTCTTCTGCAGTCGTTTGCTTTATCTACTCGCTATCACAGCTTCTATATCGAATAGATAGTGGAGGGTTGATTTGCTTTCATGAGCTGTTTCATTGCATGATGTACACCCAAAGACCTTTGGCGTATGCCCCTACGCCATATAGCTACACCCCGAACCCGGCTCGGTCAGCCTCCATCAATCTTGACGAGGTACGGCTAGGCAGCCTATTCTCTCATTACGTCTGTCCTCCGCTCACTGCCCCGCAGGAAGTCAAACTCGCATCCAGCTCAGCACAGCGTGATCTGTACGAGTCGCTAGCAGAGATATACAGCATTATCATCACACTCGATGGTCTCGAGAAAGCCTTTATCAAAGATGTCGTGACGGAGGCCGAGTACACGGAAACCTGTACCCGGCTCTTGAAGCAGTACAAGTCGAGTCTGGGGGATGATACCGTCGCCCGCGAATTCGATGACCTGGAGACTTTCAAGCGGACATGGGGGGTATGTCTTCTCTTCACTTCCCTACTCCGTGGCGAGAAAGACAAACCCATTCGTTACGGTCCCAAGAGTGGTAGCTGACAACAACTCTCTAGTTGGAATGCCCCCGCGCCACCGAACGACTCCGCATCGGTCTCCCAGCGACTGTCGAGCAGGCGACGCACAGCGCCCCCACCGCGTCGATCGGGCCTTCAGCACCAGGCACCCTGGGCGGCACATCTGGTAGCCTGATCCTCACGGCAACGGAGAATTTCATCACTTTCCTGGATGCGCTGAAGCTGAACATGGTGTCGAAGGATGCGCTGCACCCGTTGCTGAGCGAGGTTATCCAGTCGGTCAACAAGGTGACGGACGGGGATTTCGAGAACCGGGGCAAGATCATCCAGTGGCTGATCACACTGAACCAGATGCGGGCGACAGAGGAGTTGAGCGAGGAGCAGGCACGAGAGTTGGCATTTGATATTGAGCAGGCGTATCAAGGGTTCAAGTCGACATTGGGTTAAACCTCATTCTCCGTTTTATGGAGGGAGGTTTATGTTCTTGATACCTGGAGTTATGCGGAGTTTATTAATACCCTACGATGATTTGGTCTTGTGTGCAATACAGAAAATTAATACAACATGAATCTAATGCTTTACTTGGGCTAGGAGTCCAAAGGAAGATCGGATCTTTGGGCCGCAGCGGAGCCGACCACGGAACGCCGCACGCGTACCTTTCCCGTTTAGGAAAACACGACTTTTTTTTTTCTGCATATTTTTTTCCTTATCCGCCGGCATAATTGCCAGGCGCCGGTTTTGCCACGGGGCCCCGTGGCTATTCATATTACGACGACAGCGGACGTGTTGACGTCCCTATACCTAACAATCCTCATCTACCTCCATTGACTCCTTCCCAGCCTCACCGCCATGATCAGTGCCGATCCCAGCGAGCCACTTCACGGTATGTGCGCTGCTTACCCCATTGGCCTCTACGATAGTGGGAGAGATAATGGTGCTGATAAGATCGCAGTGCTCGACCTCCCCCAAATTTACACCAAACCGTCCGGCACCGAACTCCTCCGCGCCCTAGACATCCTAGCTATCAAACCACGCAGTTTCACTACCCGGGCTGCCACCGAGCCGGAAAAGGGCCAGACTGTTTTGCCGGCGGGCGTCACACGGTATCTGACATCTATCATATCAAGTCCGTTATCATGGCTGGAGACCGACGAACTCCGCGAAGCGGTCTGGGATGCGACGGGTGCAAGACTGAGTGAGCGGTCAGGGCGAACAGGTACCATGCACCGCCCTCCTCTTTTGGTTGCGTATCACGGTCTCACGCATCGTTGCCTATAGCAATGCCTTCCATGTCACGCGTATTCACAGTCCCTAGCCCATGGGGCGAAGAGCTCACCCTCACGCTGCACGAGCCCTCCCTAACAGCCGACAACCTGGGCATGAAGACGTGGGTATCGTCGTACCTGCTCTCACAGCGCCTGCACTCCCTCCTCGAGCCCGCACCGCAGCTGGTCCCTACATCATCTACAGCGCCCAAAACCAGCGGTGATCGCACGCTGCGCGTCCTCGAGCTCGGCGCAGGAACAGGTCTAGTGGGCCTTAGTCTCGCCGCCATCCGCGGACAGTCAGCCACAGTGCATCTGACAGACCTTCCCGCGATCGTGCCCAATCTCGCGCACAACGTAGCGCTCAACGTCGAGCTGCTGACGAAAACCGATGCTACCGTCACGACGGGTGTGCTCGACTGGTCTGTTGACCCCGACCCGTATCCCACTGCAGACGACCAGTACGATGTCATCCTGGTGGCGGATCCGCTGTACTCGCCCAGTCATCCGAACTGGCTGGTGAATACGATCGGCCACTGGCTTAGCCGCGGGCTCGACGCGCGGGTCGTGGTCGAGATGCCGCTGCGCGATGCGTACGTGCCGCAGCGGAGGGAGTTCCAGGAGCGGATGGCCGAGCTGGGGCTGGCGATCGTCGAGGAGGGAGAGGAGGTCGGGTATGACGACTGGGAGACGGTGGATGGCGGGGCTCTGGCTGTTAATTGCTGGTGGTCTGTTTGGGGATGGAGCGAGAAACTTTAGATGGGATTTCTTTTCGGCCGCTCACTATGATTTCACGAGGTCAACGATACACGATAGAAAGAGAAGACTAGATTTGATAGAACGCTAGATCAATAGAGCCTATCATTTGATAATTGTTAGTAAGGAACATTAGTATTGACATTGATATTGCCTTCATTACACATGTCATAGAAGAGAGGTTAAGTCGTTGAAGAAGTCTGAAGAGATCAGGTGGTCTGTCCCATAAACCGAACGGCTCATGATGAAATGCGCGTGCCTCAGGCATACATGTGACGCCACCCAGCATGGCAATTTATTGCGACGGCTTGACACGATCAAACGTTTTAAATGTTTCACTTTATACTTTTTTTTTATTTTTTTTATTTTGAATCAATTTACCACGATTTTGTCAAATTTTGAGAGACACGTTTGAAGAACATATACTACGTACTTTGCGACATCTACATCCTCCACAAATCAAACTAGACCAAACGACATCATGGTCCTAGGCCTCCTCACAATAGCTGCCATACCGACGGTGACGGGCGCCGCGATGGGCGTCAGCGAACAACGCAAGGCAAATGAGCGCAAGAACGACGCGCGACGCATGGCAAAGTTCCTCATTGACGTGGAGTGCAGAGATGGTGCGCAGACGGAGGAAGACGACGAGGTACAAGGGCGGAGGTTAGTTTTGCGCGCTGATCACAAGGTATAGTAGACTTCCCCGCTTTTGCGTCCCCCGGTTCTGAGGCTTAAAAGTAATATACACATATATACCACCGGGGGAGTCTCGCGTGTACTCAAACTAACACAACATGTTCTGTAAAGGTCTACCTCTCCGACCCAACAGTCCCCTCCCACACCGCCACCACGTTCTACATCGAATACCCAGAGCTCGACGAGACGAAGCACCTCAAGCGCGGACTCGGCCTGGTAACGTCTATATCGGACAATCCACCCATGCTGGGCTGGATCTACGTGAACAAGGACACGCACGAGCTGAAGTTCGGGAACCGGACGGACAGTGTGATGCAGATTCCTGGGCCGTGGGACTGGGCAGATGAGGAACGGACTGTCACGCTGGAGGATAAGAAGGGGTTCTTTGCGGTGGAGGAAGAGGGCGGTGGGTGGGCTATGTACTTTGATCGTGATGGTGATGAGCTGGAGCGTGTGCTTGAGGAGCAGGGAAAGTTGGATAATCGGTTTGCACCGGTTATTTTGAGGAGGAGGTTGATTGAGACGCCGTCGTAGTAGGTGCTGTTGTGGGGTGATTAGGGACGGAATGGGAAGGGTCGCGATGGTGATAATGATAGCGTTATGAAATAGTAGCATTATGATAATGACATTGAATAGAATTGGGAATTCGTGATATATTTATGGTGTCTTCGTAAGCTCTAGCTCTTCCATCTCTTTCCGTGGACTGTACAGGACGAGAGACCTAATCGTCTAACCCGCTCCACTCGTCGCCGCCGTCTTTATCCGCGACGCCTTGGTTTTGGGCTTTCCGGCTGCGACTAGCCGCGATAGCAGCCTTCTTGTTGTTCTCCATCCGCCGCTCAAAGCCGCTCTTCGTACTGATTCGAGACTTAGCGCGCTGCTTATCGTCGTCGTCTGTAGCCCTAGTCTGTCGAGCTTTGACGCCATGCTTCTTCAGCTCCTTCCGGCTCTTCTTGCTAAGATCCGGCAGCGAGTCGAGCAGCCACTTTTGCACGGACTTCTCACCCTCCGTGCCGCGCAACTTCTCACTAGCGTCGATGATGTTGGCGATGCTCTTGACGTACGGAATGTCCTCCTTGGTGTAATACGTTACTGCCACGCCGCCTTCTCGTCCGGCGCGACCTGTGCGGCCGACTCGGTGAACGTAGGCCGCCGCGGAGGTCGGGATATCGTAGTTGACTACGCCGTTGATGCCGCGGAAGTCGACTCCGCGCGCCAGCAGATCCGTTGTGACCAGAATCCAGATTTCGCCTTTGCGGAATCCTTTCATGATGTCTGATCGCTGGCCGTCGGAGAGGTCGGCGTGGAGGACGGCGATACGGGACGAGCCACCGGCTTCGACTGGGATGTCGTAGCGCAATTCGGAGTGGAGGGCGACTGCTCGTTGGATGGTTTGGGTGAAGATGAGGAATGGAGGACGGAGGCGGACATCGGTTGCTGACGCTGCCGCTGGGTGGAGGAGCTGTCTCAAGCCTAGCAGTTTTCCTTGCTCCGTGGCAGCGTAAACCAGCTTGTGTTGGATGTTGGGGATGGCTGAGTCCTTCAGGCCGACGACGAGGCGGATGAACGGGTAAGATGTGGTAACGCCCGATGACTCTTTGCGCTCGGTGATGGTCGACTTGGTTAGATCCTCGATGTTTGACCCCATAGTAGCGGACCAGAGACTGGCGCGGAGCTCGGGATGTGTGCATGCGCGCCAGATATCGAGGGTTTGGTCGCGAAACAGGGGGTCTAGAAGAACATCGGCTTCATCGAGAATCAGACTTCGCACCAACGGCAGCGCGGCTACCGGTTTGGTCCGGTTGGAAGTAAGGGCATTGACTAGTTGCAGCGGTGTCGTGACCAGGATGTCGCTTTTCGTGACGGCAGCTTTCGCCTTGCTCTTTTTCTCCGGCCTATCATCGTCTTCGGATTCTTCGGAGTCGGAGCTGTTCTCGTTGAGAATATCTTCACCATCCCCCTCACTCTCCACCACCTGCATACCCTTTTTCATCAGCGTGATCTTGACGCCAGTTCCCTGGACGAGCTTCCGCCCTTCGTTGACTATCTGACTGGCAAGCTCCTTGGTTGGAGCCACAACGACAGAGAGAATGCCCCGTTCTTCCGAGCGTTCATGGTGATGTCGCACGACTTTGTTGATAGCCGGGATCAGGAAAGCGAGTGTCTTCCCGCTCCCCGTCGGCGCAACAACCAGCAGATCCGGCTCAACAGGTTCAGCAGTCCCAGAAACCTGCGCAGTAGCACGGTCACCCAGCAAAAGCGGCAAAGTACCCAGCTGCACCTCCGTCGGGACCGAAAACCCCTGCTCAGCAATATTCTCCGCCAGACGGCGCGAAATGCGATACTTGGACCGCAGCTCCTTGAACGACACCAGCGGCTGCGGGAATAACCGACGGGCATTCTTCTGTTCTTTCTTGGTGAGTGCGCGGGGGGCCTCTTCTTGCTGTTTGCTCTTCTTCTTTTTCTTCTTGGGCTCTTCAGCCGGCCGCACGGGCTGGATTTCCTCAAAATCGCGCATATCAGTGACTTTGATCTTGTGCGCATTCAAGATCGTCCGGCACTGGACGTCATCCAAGGCGTCGCTGGCGTCATTTTCGGACCCTGAGGCGGCATCCTCCTCGTCTGACGGCGGTTCGTCGATCTTTTCTTTCTTCGCCGAAGAGGGCTTCCCCGAGCCGAAAAAGTCTAACTCGGCGTCATGCTCGTCGTCTGCGTCGCGCGCCTTCGAATCGCCATTTCTCTTTCGCTTCGTACCGTGCAGGAGCTTATCTGCTTCGGAGTTCTGAAAAAGCTGCGGGTTGGCGGCCTTGCCTTTGGACGGGAGGGTGGACGCGGTTGTAGATGGCGTCGCACGGCCGGTTTTCAGTTTGGTGGAGCGCGTAAGAAGCTTGAACGCATCCATCTTGCAAAACCGGGGGGGTTTCTCAGAACCCAAGCGTTTCGGCGCAGATAATGGTCGACTCTTTCAGTTCGAATAATATCTAGTAGAAAGTCGTCATTAATTAATGTCGCATAGAGTTGACTGGTGGTGGTTGCGGACGGCAGTATTCTTAGTAGGGAAGAAAAAATGTCACTCCGACATTGAAATTCTTTTCCGCACGGACCAATCAGTGTCCGCGAGCATCAACTTTGATCTCTGGACAACGTTTGAGCAGTACAGAGCATGTCCCTTGGTACATTAGGTAGATTGTTGCATAAAATCATCTTACTAGTAGGGAGTTGGGTATTCTTGTTTAATTTATGAAAACTGTCATGGGAATCGTCGTTTTCGCGACATGTTTCGCTCTAAGAACACACCGTGAATGGCTTGTAAACGATATACTTGACTACTTTCTTACAACTCTACAGAGGACCCTACAAACAGCACTTTGTACACATAGCGTAGAAACAAAGGAAAGGTCTATTTCCTGATAGTACAGGCAACTCCATGCCAACCTCAGCACACGGCCCCCCGTCGGACCCCTCGAGAACCCGGTCACAATAAAGACAACCAGATACCCAGAGATCTCCAAAATAACCTCAGACAACAGTTATATTCCATCGTCTATCATACAATAGTACAGGACACAAGGGAAATAGAAAGGGGAAGAAAAGACTAAAGGAAAGCGGGGGAAAGGAACAAGACGGGGCCAGCACGACTACTCAAATCACGCTTGATTTAGTGGTCGCCGTGGTGCTCAGCGTGGCCCCGGTAGCCGACAATGTTCATGCGGCCGATCATCTCGCCGACAGTGAAGAAACCGATGACCTCAGCGGCGGTCACACCCGCCAGGGCGATCTCCTTCTTGCTGGCGCCACGGACACGGGCCAGGATGTCGGCGGGTGTTACGAAGTTGGCGTTCTTCAGGGTCGCAGGGTTGCGGAACGCGTTGATCAGAGGCTGGAAGTACGACTGGAAAGTGACCAAGTTCCTGCCGAGCAAATTGCGAGTTAGCAGATGGTCAATGGTAACGGTCTTCGCGGACACTCACGGAGGGGTCATGTTCTGGCCACGGAAGACGAGTTTGGCCAGCTCAAGGCCGACCTTCGAGTAGTAAAGAGTGGGGGGTATCATAGCTGTTCAGTAATGGTGTGGTTAGCAATGATGGACGAAAAAAGAGGGAAAAAAGGCTAGGCAGGGGATGGCCTGTGGCACACAGCACACAGCCATTGAACAAAATTGTCACAAAGATGTTCTTCACTCTTGTCGAACTCGATATCAAGAAAAGTGAATTGGGAGACTGCTGTGGACAAAAAGCAGAGAACCAAGGGACGGCTTACAGTCGACAAAAGAGATGACCTTTCCGGTCCGTCCGCCAATCTTTCTGAGCGACTGGGCAGCGCCAGACAGGGCAGGACCAGCGGCGGAAGAGACACGCGAGAGACCATCGGAGGCCTTGGAGGCAGCGGACTGGGCAGCCTCACCGGCCTTCTCGGAGGTGGAGGAGGCGTGCCTCACGGCAGTCCTCCGAACGAGGAACTGCGATTGCCGGAGCA
This sequence comes from Aspergillus taichungensis, assembly GCA_002850765.1. Classification (NCBI taxonomy): domain Eukaryota; kingdom Fungi; phylum Ascomycota; class Eurotiomycetes; order Eurotiales; family Aspergillaceae; genus Aspergillus; species Aspergillus taichungensis. The sequence goes on along the minus strand of KZ559497.1, from coordinate 28,778 downwards.
CTGCACGGGACGCCGTGGCGGGCATCTTGAGACCTCTGAAAAATGGAAAAGGGTGAAAAGAGGGAAATGAGTCGAGAGACAGGACACGGGAGTCCAATTAGAAGGTTGGTCAAGAGCCAGGGACACAGAGTCGTCGCGCAATTGCAGAGAGATGCATTCGACTGAGATAGGATTTGATTTCGGGAAGTTCAGGGAATGGCGCATCAGGTAATCAGATCACGTGCAAAGATCTCCTCACCCGGCATTTTCTCACTTACCGCCCCACAGTGTGTTCAAACCCTTGATTCAAGGAACATACATACATACTAGAGAACTGTCTTGTTGTTGTCATGTTGACTTCTTTAGTTTTTACTCTGCAGTCGATTTTTCCTAGCCAATACACTATTTCACGAGACACATTGAATCTGGCAATTTATCAAATAGAACAGTACAACCTCCCACTGCCACTATCAATAAGCATGGGTATCTTATTTAAGGTGACAGCCTGAGGTAGAGGGCAATTATCGTGGTGGTCTTTGAACCTCTGGTATAGTGAACTGCCACTGCAGCAAGCAGGGGACCCAGTCAAGTAAACAACTAATGCAATGGAAGTAGCAATCTTGCCGTGTTCAAAATAATTTGATAGACACCTTGATCATGCAGAGTCATAATGCAAGGACGTCATAAATAAACAAGAAACATGGCGCTGTAAGACTCCCATCTGAATAAATTTATGCAGTCTTCAACAGCATAAAGTTTGAGAAAAGATATGCACTATGTTGCAATAAAGAATTCTCACTCGGCTACAAAAGATATGATGATATTTTTGAGCCTTCTAAGTGACCCTATATCCAGTGTGACACTTTACATTCATTGGGCAATACAAGTTCTCTTGAGCATGTTACCAGTCTTACCTTATCCAGGAACAACACGGAGCTGCTGTCTATAATTCATTTTTACTACATAGGGCAGCAATGTCTGTTCATTGCTGTCTTCAGTTTCTACAGAATCGATGAAATGATCTTTGAGGAGAAATATCACTCATGAGTAGCACTTTCACTATATCTGACCCAATTGGCCAACGCCGCGACAATGTCTATAGAATGTTTTCAGTAGAAATTATTGGTGCACTTTCCAACATCTCGCATCCGCTAACTCTTTCTGTCAATTCTCATACAACACTTATGTGATAGAATCTAAGCCCTAACTCATGTACAAGCGCCAAAGATTCTAGCTCCGATATATCTTCTAGAAGGACTTTCCAATTTTCGAAGCAACAAATGGATCTTCTACATGCTGGTTTATAATCTCTTCATTGACAAAATAAATAGTCTTGGGTTTGTTGAATGCGCTGGATCCTTGACCATCATGACCTAACGTCACACAGCTATTTATGTACCATATGTATTAGGTGACCAGAGCAATTCCTAGCAGCAGAGCACCTCCTCCCAAATGCATGATCTGGGGATACGTTTGCAGCAAAATAGCCACCCAACCCAGCCAAGGGACAGATCCCTTGACTACTCCAATAATCTCTTCACGACCAACAAACTCCTCGCCAGCAGGGTAGAGCAGCGTGTCGTCCGCGACATTGTTGTCTCCTTTCGTTAAAATACCTTGCCTAAGATCGATCCCGCTTAGTTTGAGCTCTTCCGCAATACTACTGATAGTATTCATTGATGTCAAATCCGCCGAATACATGGGTCTTACCTCATGGTATCTAGGACCACCGTTCGAATAGCACGGCGGACCATTGGAAGTGGTAGGCCCTTGATCCAGCAAACTGTAATCTCGCCGACTTGGATCCAGGATTGTCTATTCCATAGGAATAAAATATCGCCACGACTAAAGGTGGGGGTCATTGACTCAGTGCTAACCACTATTATGGGATGCGTGGAGCCGGCGATAATTGTCAACGCCTTCCAGAACATGAGAGGAACGATTAGAGCAACTGAAACCCAGAGAAAGAGGCCTGGAATCCTCCGAATATGCATTTTCAAGGACATCCTACTTGAAGGTAGATAGAACGTATGAACACAGCCGTCTTCACGTAGGGGGAGGGCTGCATTTATAGTGCGCTTAAGGTCTTGGGGCCAGATATAAGCCGCAACTAATGGAGTTAATGGTCACTTGTGACGATATAATTGGCAGCCTTGTCTTCCAAAGATCATGATGATGGGTACTACTTAACCAAATCGATGGATTCTTACGGAGTTAACTGTCTATAGTTCCAAAATCTTTATCTCGGCAGTTACACCATTTCAGAACCCGAACTAATCTTTTTGAGACATATAAATAACCTATATTCTATGATATGACTACCTCATGCTTGCATTTGCTGAGCAACGTAGTATATCTTACGATACCCCCACCTGGAAACGCTCCAAAAGAAGTGAAAAGACTCCCACAATGCGCCTAACTATTGATACAGCTTGCGAGCTTTGCCCTTTTACTCTTGCGTACCGTGAACGACTTGCATCTACAAATTTAAGTCACCACTGGCCCCCAATCGTAGCGGCAGCGTTGAACAGAAACCAAGCAACATCCTTCCAATAACCGCATTCCATAGCTTGCCAGGTAATCAGCGCATGAGCCACACCAGCGAGCAAAAGGCTAAATAGTCGTATCGGGTAATACAACTGGCGCAGGGACTGTCTCGAGTCTCAGAGTTTCCTGAAAATCACTGTCTTACCCAGTACGGATATCAAAGCAAAATAAGACAGGGAAGTGGGTATACTAAGGTACAGCATTCTTGAATAAGTAAATTCACTACTGGGGGCCATTCTCTTTTTAGAAAATATCAATACCCTGTCATGAATTTAAGCGACCTGAATGACCAGTTTTCCGTGGTAAAAGATCCTTTTCAGAGAAACGTTGCCAATATCATACAAAGGAGACAGTCATAGTGACACCATAGAGCTGGTCCTTGCATTCGTTGACCGCTGACTGTGACAAACGGGAAAATGATTCAGCGTTTTGGCGCTGAAGCCTGTGAAGTAATGGAGCATCTCGCTTTGGTATATGGCTTACGATTTGGCCCGCGGTGTCTACTTCTATGAATCCATAGATAGCTGTATTGGGAGCGCCCACCGGAGAAGTGGTCCTCTGGACGATGCAGGGCGCGTCTGCAACGGAAACAATGGCAGCAGGTGTGGACATGTCTAATGGTTGTCTCCAGTCGTATGCTCTGATCTCAAGGCAGGCTAATAGTAGAGAGACGAGGAGGAATACCAAAACAACTGGAGGATTCAACGCATAGGGCTAATTAGTATACTTGTGCCTGGTTTCCTTTCTCTGCCTTGTGTTATTCACTATGCAATCCTAAGCTGCCATGCTCTGATGATACTGGCATCTTGTTAGTGAAATGGTCGCATCGAATGCATGCAGGCCCCTGTCTTTCTCTTTTTGTCTGATATGATCTTCTCATGAAGCGCTTCGATTCTGGATCTGCACGTGATGTGTTCGTGTATATAGTTTTGGCTTCCATGTTGTCATTCTGCTGCCAAACTTCTACTATGCACCACCGATTAGTATAGATTGAACTTTAAGTTCATGTTTTCATCAATTTTCTCCTACAAGTAGGCTTCATGCGGCCACAGATAGCGCGGGAAAAGGTAGCTGATACACTGACTGATTGTAATTCCACAGTCTCAATCAACTCGGACATACTATAGTAAATGTTAGCAACGGACCACTTCAATTGATCTCCTCGGCCATCTTTTGGTTATCAACCATATCTCCGCAGTAGTAGTACTTCCCTGGATCTGTTCACATCAAGGGCCGAGGGTATCAGATAATACAAGAGCCAGACTCCAAATACCCCGATATCACGGCGCTATAATATTGTAGCTCGTAGAAAAATCAAGGAGAGACGAGAAATTCTAGATTATGTGTATGACTATCGCGTCAACAAAGTGGAAGACTTGACTGAGATACTCACTTGGCGTCTGTTATATAATGTCTTCTATGACACAGCTGTATCTTGATCATATCTCTATCGTGCTAAGAACCGTTTAAGTGTTTGGCTGCATTGATACAGTAATGAAACAGTGTTAAAACCCGTCCCGGATGCTACCTTGACCATAAATTCGCAAAGTCATTACACAACCCGAAAACGCCATATTCCAAACACCCTTAACACCAAATTAACCCATCAAGTCCGGACCGCATTTCTCGAAGTATCACCAATAGGATCGCCCATCAACCATTGTGCAAAGGTCTTGAACCCAGCTGCATTCAGATACGTAAAGTCATATCGTTTAGTGTGGCGTAGTAATAGCTCCTGGCCATCAAAGTATGCCTCAATGACTCGTGGATGCTGTTGATTCAGAGAAAAGAGTAGAACCTGGCATCATGATCAGCTTTTGTTTCGAAAAAATGCTTAGAAAAAAGCAGGGTTACCGGTGCAACCATATCATTAACAAACCCTTTCAGCTTCAGTTGGCCCAGCATGATATGGATGACAGTGTACAGTTCCCCATAAAGTAGATGATCATCATCTACATCAATGTCGTTGTGCATGATGCATTTAATATGCGGCTTGGAGGCATCGGAAACGTGACGTATATCCATTGTGCCAAATTCAGGCTTGTACATCCGCCATAGAGAATTATCGCCAAAATTGTAATCGCCGATCCTGATGACACGATGAGTAGAGGAATATTTGAAGGGGAAGTAGTACTGGGGAGTTACTGATGTTGTAGCCACGTTCGTGAGACTCCCGGGCAGTCAAACACCAAGTTGCCAACGTAAGAATCAAGGTAATTAGAGATCAGTCGCCCATAGTCGCAGGACCTAGTTATCATGTGATTGTCGTATTCGTCATCAACATATTGCTCTGTTGGCTCTGGCATGTCTTTGGGAGCAAAAGAAGTGAAAAACTTTGGCGCAAGAGAGTCATAAGGCTCGAGGCTCAGAGGCAGAATCCGAACTTTGTACTGTTTCAACACGCTTTGGTCCAAGATAAATGTTTCCGTCTTTTCCAGGGCTTTGATGTCCCTTTCCATGATGGTGAGTGCCTTGCGGAGGTTATACCGATCGCGAGGCTCGACGGGCTCCATGGCCATGATTTAGGTATCAATGGCAGTCAGAAGAAAGAAAACACTATGAAAGCAAGCTTTCCACTTTGGAGGAGAAGAAGAGAAGGGCCGCAGTCTTAAATGCTCGTGGCCAGCCAGATGATGTAGTATGAAGGGGTGTGGTCAAAGTTCTGGATGGATGATCTTCACTGACGGAGACCTAGCGTTGCCCCGCGACGGGTTCATAGCCAATCAAAGTCGATTCCTGTTGCCGCTGCCACAGCCCTGCCTCACCACCTGCAAGTCCAGGCCTCAATGGTCTCATTCCATTCTCTTTGTTGGGTACCTTGATTGGCCATGAAGTCCCCTGAGCTGTCAGAAGTAAAGCGCCATGTACAATTATTTCTATAAGTCACTTACTCATGGTGATAAACATCTTCAAAATGTCCTGTCTATTGGTCAAGGAGGCGCTCAGTCACAGCAGTCGGGCCAGATCAATCACCAGACAACAAAGCCACTCGAGTGATAAGAAGGAACAGTAAGGCTGCAATACTACTTAGTACTCATACTACATGCTATGATACTCAACGCAAATCACTTAAAAAGGGGTATCTATGCAAGAGCGGTTCAAGTCAAGTTACCTAACTACCCGTTCACATAAAAGGTCCTGTTTTCTCTGCAACTAGAATCCTAGTTCTCCTTAGCCAACTTCCTTTCCTTCATGGTATACCCTGCTTTCTGCAATCAACCACGCCACTGTTCACTATGTTTGACTCATCTAAGCCCGTCCCGAAGACACGCACGCAATGGCAGGCGCAAGTTGACCTTTTGGGACTGGGGACCCAAACCATTCATGATATCCAGTTGAAGTCTGCATCCCATGTCTCCAGGGAACAATTCTTATTACTTCGAGTGCTTTGGAACAGCCGTCACTCCTCTAGACTTCTGTCCTTCTTTGACTTAAAGCAATGGCTGCCAGATGCCAAAGAGAAGTTGGAAAATCTTTCCTCATGGAAGACATATTGCCGAAGTTTCACGAGCCCGATCCCCCAAGGAACATTTGCGCCAGCCCGTCATTATCAGCTGGAAGTTTCTAAAACAGTACAGTCTGATTTCAAGAGCGATGTTGTCTTCACTCCCAAAATTTACATGACTCGTTCCAAGATGCAAGCCGCACAACTTCCGATCCGTCAACCGGACTTTACCGCCGCAACTCCTCCTTCGAAACCCACCCAGGGCTTTGAAACGCCCTATGTTGATGAGGAGGAAGATACAAGCTCCCCAGGTTCTTCATCAATGCCCGCATCTCGTTGGAGTGCTATCAAGTCCGACGAAGAATTCATGTTCCCTCGAACAAAAGATGAGCAGATTGTCAATACAGCTCTCCTGGTCTTTCTAGATTCTATTACACTCCACTTCAATCTCTCTGTTAGTTGGTCTTTGCATCGAATGCCTTTAATCGCGGAATTCACCAACGCAAACTTCGAAGCAAGAACGGACGGCTACCTTGCTGATCGTAGCGGGGATATCAAGGCTATCATAGAAGTTAAGCCGGTACTCAGGGGTAATAAAGGACCGCAAATTCGCATACAAGAGAGCCACCAGATTGTGGCTGGATTACTGGAAGACTATAAGTCACCAATTCCCGCACGTCGGAAGAAGCCGTAAGTCAACATTTCCACTATCATCTACTCCTAACCCAGAAGTAGCACTGACTCGGCAGATGGCAGTCGTATTATTATATCACAAGATAGGCAGGAGATTTTTATTTCTGTCGCTCAGTACAACGATGAATACATCAAGTATCTCCAGACAGGGGATGTGAGCAGCGATCCCTTCATGGTGATGCATGAATTCGGTCCCTGGAACACCAACGACGACTTTGCCATGTCCGAACTAGGCCCAATTATTCTAGCTATCAGTCTTAGTGCCCAGCATTACTAGGTGGATGAATGCGTTGTTGATTCTTGTCTTTATTCTTGCTTTTCGTACTTATTCTTCTGATCTGCTAGTACCAATTTGAGACAAAGGATAACCACTTGACTTCGAACGATATCATGACACTTTTGCGCTTCGTAAGCAATCTTGTATTGTGACATAGCATTCATGATTATATGATACCCATCGTAAATAAACTTTCTCATTTGAGACCCCCTGGCTCAGTGGTATGTTTCTCAGTTTCTTTATCAAACCACATAACCAAGAACGTACCAGCCGGTTATTGGAGGAGCAAACTAGTAACTAAATATAACATAACATCGAAGCCTACCCTTCCCTCCCAGTTTCGCTGATAATTATATTACTATCACCTGACTGCTTTACACCTCCCCCACTATGAAAAGCCAAGCTGAGTGTAGATCCCATCCTCGGGTTAATGTAAAACGCTACTTTAACTTTCTTAAAAGCTTTCATTCCACCATGATCATATATTTGATATACAGTGATCATACAGTAATACTGAATGAATCAATCATATTACTGCATCACATACTGACATGTTTGACCCCGTCACTTATTTCTCTCTGATGATAAACTTCTTACACTATCTACAAGAATTCAACAATCTAATCTTTTCTTATAGGGACTTGGTGACAGCCTTTGTCCTACTATTCGACAGTAACTTTGAGCAGCTGCGTCTGCTGGGGCACTAAGCTCAAAGAGACGACATTGACCATCGCTTCGTGCAAGCTTTCTTCCAATTTCTGTACTGTCAGTCATGCATTTCCCAAGGAACAGATATCTCGTCCCACCATCAGACCGTTGTTCTACTAGAAATCCCTCGCATCAATGAGCTGATTTAACGTAGGCTAGTGGGATGATGTTTTCGTCGACGAGAGCTACACTTGGAGGCAGGGCATTGGCGACACGTATCAGTCTCACAGATATACTCACCCGAGAACGCACAGCAACCCCAACTCCTCAGAATCGTTTGCGACACCGCCGACATCCAGATCAGACTGAGTCTACCAACGTTGAAGCTGTCGTGGAAGGTGAAGAGCACAATGGCGTACAGCAAAACATGCCTAACATGATGTAGCCTACCTATATCTGAACGGAGGTGTATACTTTGTCTATCGAATGGTAGCAGTGAGAGAATACAGTGATACATTCTGCTAATGATATCGCGGTTTCTATACCCGTTGCAAAGCAACTATGTTGGGACATTGTAACTTAGGAGTCCCTCAAATATGGTGATTATGTGTTGCAAACCAGGTATAAGACAAATTACTACCAAGACCACTGGTTAGTGCCATAACACCTTGTAGTGTAGCGGAGCGGTAATTGTCTTTCATTGTGAGTCATATAAAGATTTTGTATCAAAGAACATGATTTCCACCTTGACTGCAGTAGCTTTAGGTTTATCTAGGCTGGGTGTATGCTCGCGGATTACCATGGACTGATATCAATCAATGAGCAGAAAGGTGAATCACAGAGTGGGAGAGGGAGAAAGAGGCCTTAAGAGTATAGTCGACTATATTCCCGCCTGTAATCCTGCAGAAAACATAAACGCCAAGAAAAAAAGAAACTATTGATTATTCCTATACCGTTTAACGCGTTTCCATCCTCTCGCCAGTTGCCAATTGCGACTGGTTACGCTGAAGTTATGTAAAAATCCCACGCATGAAAATCCATAACCATTCCAGAATCTCGAGGAATGCTGCCAAAATCTTTTCTCCACGTTGATATCTCCGACGCCAAACAACTCCGCGCCCTCCGCGCAAACCAACGGTTCGCATTGACGATGGTCTCCACTCAGGATCAGGGAACCGAGGACGAGGAACATAGAAGGAAGAGAAGGAGCGGTAATCTGGATAGCGGACAGCCTAATGTTCCCCCGGTACGGAGTATGTCCGGCTATAACCCCATGTACGGCTCCAATAGCTCTCTGACTGGTTCACAGGTGCATATCCCGGGCTGCTGGAAATACTGCCTAAAATGGTAAGGACCTTGACTGGCTCTGTATCCAGTAATTCATGAGGTACCTGGATGTACGGATAGTCTCCAGGGTTATCAGGAGTCTACTAATAATGTGAGATCACATACAGCGAAGCTAGCATCTCAATAATTGCCAGTTTTCAACCCAACCGGGTGGCTTATTCGCTATTTGAATGGTGAATTTTTTTGTCCCTTTTCAGTTACCCTGAATATTGTTTTGATATCATCACTGACTACTCTGTAGGGACATATGTTTGACCTTCTCTAAGCGCTGGTATACATCGGTATATACGTCTGGTGCCCATTAGGACTCTCCATGTCAATATTTCCAAAAAGCGACATCCTACATACCTCATTTCTAGATCATTCTACCCATGGGTTTCAAGAAGTGATCAAGTTCAGACACTAAGGTCGGACAACCAACTACTCCACACTCTGGAATACTACGTTATCCAGGACCTTACCGGGTTTGGGATAGTGGGTTGGCGACCTCGACAATAACAGGACATTCATTGTTTCTAGCGCCAAATTGTGTTGCATTGTGCCTTCATCCCCGCTGATCCACTCTTCTACTTTCATACATATCTTCATACACGTCTGGTATAGACCCATCATACCACCAGATCGCATATGTCAAAACCACTCAATATCCTCCCCCAAACACGATCATCCGATTCGAGGGTTACTCCGTCTGCGCCTCCGTCTGCGCCTCCGTCTCACTTTCATCGTGATATCAAAGATCGAGCCAAGTCAACCAACCCCAAATGGGCAGACCGCGATATATTGGCAGTCTTGGGAGTGGGAAGCGGGCTGGCTACAAGTCCGACAAATGACCGAGATGACATGCACGGCAGTCTCTCGACAACGTCCGTGGCGTCAGCGTCCGTCCTAGTTTCAATGCTAATATCCCACGGGGTGCGTCCCTACTAGTCCACTAGGGCCTTAGCGGAGGAACGCTTACCCATGTCTTAAGACATCTTCCGATCTGACCAATGCCCCAGCCTCAGCACAATCTCCGATTATTGCAGCTATTCCCCGCTGCCGAGCTCCGTCGTGCTGCATGCGCCCCTCTTCTGGAATGTAGCCGACGTCTTTTTTAATTTATTGTCAACTCAATTAAACTTGTGGTCTGTGCCAAGTCTCTTCCCCAACCGACGTCTGGCATAAATACTCCATGCTTTTCCCGGTCGCCAGTCCTCGGTCTGGTTGACATCCACACCAATCCACTACACCGTGAACTTCACATCACGCGGTACAATGAGAGCATCGATGCTCTTGCTGGCGCCCCTGGCTGCGGGGGCCGCCGTGCTCGGTTCCCGCTCGGAGGACCAGAGCGAGTGCCCGGGATACTATCTCTCCAATGTCCACGAGAAACACAACTCTCTGACAGCCGATCTGACCCTTGCTGGCAAGCCCTGTGACACCTATGGCAAGGATCTGAAGGACTTGAAGCTGCTGGTAGAATACCAGTCCGGTAGGAATTATCCGTTTTGATCCACCTGTCGCTTCTTCAAGTACTCATGGCGACTCTAGATGAACGCCTTCATGTCATGATCTATGACGCCGATGAGCAAGTTTACCAGGTCCCGGAGTCGGTTGTTCCTCGCATTGAGGGTGTCGATAGCACCCGCCATGACTCGGAGTTGAAGTTCCACTATGAAGAAAATCCCTTCTCGTTCACCGTCACCAGAGGGCAAGAGATCCTCTTCGATACGAGCGACTCGACCCTCATCTTCCAGTCGCAGTATCTGAACCTGCGTACATCGCTCCCCAAGGACCCTTATCTCTATGGATTGGGCGAGCATATTGGCCCTCTGCGTCTGCCTACCACCAATTACTCCCAAACTTTCTGGAACCGCGATGCTTACGGTACTCCCGAGGGCACTAATCTGTACGGTACTCATCCGGTATACTACGACCATCGCGGCGAGGCTGGTACTCATGGTGTCTTCCTGTTGAATTCCAACGGAATGGACGTCAAGATCGACAAGACCGAGGATGGCAAGCAATATCTTGAGTACAACTCTCTGGGCGGTGTTTTCGACTTCTACTTTTTCACCGGAGACACTCCCAAGGAGGCCAGCATCCAGTACGCCGAGATCGTGGGCCTTCCCGCCATGCAGAGCTACTGGGCCTTTGGTGTAAGTTCGATTTCTTGTACCTTTCTTCCACCTGTTCGATGCTGACTGCGAGTCAGTACCACAACTGCCGTTACGGGTACCGGGATATCTTCGAGGTCGCAGAAGTGGTGTACAACTACAGCAAGGCTGAGATCCCGCTGGAGACCATGTGGACGGACATTGACTACATGAGCGGAAGACGGGTGTTCACGCTCGATCCGGACCGGTATGCCCTCGACAACGTGCGTTCGGTCGTGGATTACCTCCACGACCATGACCAGCACTACATTGTCATGGTCGATCCAGCGGTGAGCGTCAGCGGTATGTGGAAATAAGTTATTCTTCTATGCCGAGCAACACTAACGACTCACAGACAACGTTGGGTACAAGAAGGGTGTCGAGCAGGATATTTTCCTCAAGAATTCCACGGGCGACCATTTCTTGGGTATGAAACTACAGGCTACTCCCACCACATATTCATACTAATGCACTGTAGGCGCTGTGTGGCCCGGTGTGACCGTTTTCCCCGACTGGTTCAAGGAGGGCACTCAAGAATACTGGAACGAGCAGTTTGCCGACTTTTTCAACCCCGAGGACGGCGTGGATATTGACGGCTTGTGGATCGATATGAACGAGGGCGCCAATTTCTGCCCGTTCCCCTGCTCGGATCCCTTCGCCTACGCTGAGGAGGCAGACCTGCCGCCGGCGCCGCCCCCGGTGCGGCCGAGCAACCCTCGCCCACTGCCCGGCTTCCCGGAAGATTTCCAGCCGTCCTCCAAGGTTCGACGGGATAGCACCAAAGGCAATAAGCTTGGTCTTCCCGGCCGTGACCTCCTGAACCCGGCATACAAGATCAACAACGTGGCCGGAGCTCTGAGCAACTTGACTATCCATACGGATGTCATCCATGAGGGCGAAGAGTACGCCGAGTACGACACGCACAACCTCTACGGATCGAGTAAGTAGAAAGCAACTCCAAACTTGGCCATGACTGACCCTTCCTAGTGATGAGCAGCGCATCCCGGGAAGCCATGGAGTCTCGCCGTCCAGGCCGGCGACCCCTGATCATCACGCGCAGCACGTTTGCCGGCGCGGGTAAAGACGTTGGACACTGGTGAGTGGCTACCACTACCCCATTGGCCAACAATCTTACTGACTCGTCAATAGGCTAGGCGACAACCTCAGCGAATGGTGGCAATACCGCCGCTCGATTGCCCAGATCACGGCATTCGCCTCGATGTTCCAAGTCCCCATGGTGGGCGCAGACGTGTGTGGGTTTGGCGCCAACACCACCGAAGAGCTCTGCTCGCGGTGGGCCGCCCTCGGCGCCTTCTACACCTTCTACCGCAACCACAACGGCCTCGACAGCATCCCGCAGGAGTTCTACCGCTGGCCCAAGGTCGCCGAGTCGGCGCGCAAGGCGATCGACATCCGCTACCGTCTCATGGACTACATCTACACGTCGTTCTACCGCCAGTCGCAGACGGGCGAGCCCTTCCTGCAGCCGATGTTCTACCTGTACCCTGAAGACAAGAACACCTTCTCCAACGACCTGCAGTTCTTCTACGGCGACGCCCTGCTCGTCAGCCCCGTTCCTGAAGAGGGCGCTACCTCCGTCGAGGCCTACTTCCCCAAGGATATCTTCTACGATTGGTACACGGGCGCACCCTTCCCGGGACAAGGCGCCAACATCACGCTCGAGAACATCGACGTGACGCACATCCCGCTGCACATCCGCGGCGGCAGCATCATCCCCGTGCGGTCGTCCAGCGCGATGACCACCACCGAGCTGCGCAAGAAGAACTTCGAGCTGATCATCGCGCCCGGTCTGGACGGCAAGGCCTCGGGTAGCCTTTATCTGGACGATGGCGACTCCCTGGAGCAGGAAGCTACGCTGGAGGTGGAGTTCACGTACGAGAAGGGCACGCTCCACGTCAAGGGCAAGTTCGACGGTGATATCAAGGCCGTTGTGGATGATATTAAGGTTTATGGAATGCATAAGCGTGCTGGTATTAAGGCTGCTGGTGCTAAGCACCGCGTGGAGCTTACCAAGGACACCGAGGTGAAGTTGTTCTGAGCGTGGACGTGGTGAAGTGTTGAAGTTGCTGCAGTTGTTCTATTCGGTACCTTGTGTTATAGGGTGATATTTCACCATAGAAATTAATCTATCTTATTTGTGAGAAGGCCTACGACGAGTATGACTGGAGCGTAATTGAAGGGTTGAAGAACAGCGTAGGGTCTTAATACGAACCAAGGGATAAACAGCCAGGGGAGCTATCGATGCAATAGCAGTTACTATCTCACTGGTTCATTCACCCGACCCTAAAAGAATGATACTACAATAAGACCCCAAAATAAACACGTGCAGACTAACAGATCAACCACACGGAGTTTTTCGTATGTACATACTCCGCATACTCTGCACCCCGGATCATTCCACCTGGCGTGTTTACAGTGAAGATACCAGACATGCCCTCGAGGCCCCAAGCAAGGGATGTATCCCACTGAAACACGACAACATACGTACCTAGACAACCTAGCCACCCCCTAGACAGACCTCCTTTACAGCTGGGATGCAGGTACAGAGATAAAACCCTTCCAACCGAGCTTCCCCTCTACCCCAACTCGATCTATCTCCAGATTAACCATCACCCTCACCACACGCTCTCTTTCAAAAACAAGCAGTGATACCAACAGCCAAGATGCAGCTCACCTCCTTCCTCGCGGCAGCTCTCCTCTCCACCACAGCAGTCGCCCGCAACCCCTTCACAGATTACTTCTGCGACCTCGCCGCAGACAAGACCAAGATGATCCAGCAGCCGTACTGCTGTTCTGATCTGGTGCCGGCACGAAACAACGACCTGGCCATGATGGGTGATCAATGTATGGTTTTCTAGCTTATCCTTAATCGTGTTTGGGAGCGGTGGACAGGACGATGCTAACGTGTTTTCTTCTCCGAATACAGGCGAGCAACTAGATGATGAGCGTGTGATTGTCAAGTGTAAGGATGGGACGAAGCCAGTGTGCTGCTATACTGTTGTACGTTTCTTCCTCCTTTCTTTTCCCTCATATTTTACCTGTCTCTTTGGTAGTGTTTTTGGGTGTGCCTTGGCTAATAGACTATCTTTTTGATGCAGGGCCCGAAGTATATTTGCACTACTGTCGCGCACTTGGAGACGGCGGCTGATGAGTGAACTCTCTATATTTTTTGGAATAATTCATGTTTTCACTGGATACGTTGTACACGGCTGAGACAAGGGGCGGGTGGGGAGCTGGTTGATATTGATGAAATATATTTGTGGATGCATTTGAATGACTTGTTGATATTGTCTGTTGTTATATTGTAGTATGGATGAAAAGAGGTATACTGCTGTTTATCTTGCGTACCATTCCTTTAGGCTTTGTATATCGGATGGGCTGTGGAACTTATTGTGTTGGGATATCAGTCACGTCGAGCCCGAGTAGATGTCGATTCGCATGGCCCAGTGGCTGTTATGGTGTCATGTTGATAGAACGTATAGGTCTGCAAAAGCAAACCCATGATACTGCATGACTTTATGTCACGAAAGATGCACGAATTCAGTATGACAGATTATTGCCACCGTAACAGGTTCAGAGACTCCATTAGACTTCTATATTCAGTCAGCTTTCTAGCTTGGATTGATCACGCACAACTGCGACGGTCCAATGTGTCTGGGCTGTCTGGGAGCAATAATTGGTCTTCAGACTAGACAGCTAGACTAGATGGTATTCTCGATCTGTGGCGATGTGTTGAAGCAAGGCTTATCTATAGGTGCGTGGCAACTTGGTATGCTCCTTGCTGGACCTCTGTTTTGTGCCTTCCTATGTCAGCCTTAATCGACACCCTGATCCAGAGTATACCATAAGCCAAAAGAATACATCGCCCGTATGAGCTAACGTTCCAAAGAAAATCATGTGAGGTATTGTGGAAAAGCATTTCCACACGGCTTGATAAACTTTACCAACCTTTGGACCCACATCTAGCATCTCCCACCTCTGGTCCACCCTGCCCTCCACTGGCGACTGACTCAGTCTGGAGATTCCGCTTTGGACCATTACTACTGTTCACCGTCAAGTCCCTCCTATCGGTGATCTCCAGGTCTTCCACCCGTTGAGGGCTCACGCGCCCATGGGTTGGGCATTGGACAGGTCACGATGGACTACCCGTCCCTTCTACGCTCTAGTCATCTTGATCATTGCGTGCGGCGGTATTCCAAAGGGTTAGCTTTAGCCTCCATTGACATATTCTCCCCACTTTTCTAACCGTGGATGTTCCTTTATACAGGCTACGACGAAGGTGGTTTCAGCGCCAGCGTCAAACTAGACTCCTTCGTAGCCGACTACAACCTCGACCCATCGCATTGGAAGGATGACCAGACTAGTTTGGCAGACCGCAAGGCCAATATCACCTCGTTCAATGTGCTAGGCGCGGCGTTCGGTGCTTTGTTCACTTTGCAACTGAGTGACCGTCTGGGTCGGTTGTACTCGTGGCGTGTCGCTGTCGTGGTGTGGGCTACGGGATTAGTGGTCCAGGTTTTCTCATCCGGGATGTATGGGTTGTTGCTGTTTGCGAGGATATGGAGTGGGCTGGGGGCTGGTGCTTTGACTGTCATTGCGCCACTGTATTTGTCTGAGATAGGTGAGTTTGTTCGATAGGGTCCTAAAGGCTGTTCTGACGGATTTGATAGCTCCTGCAAGGACTAGGGGATTGGCTGTCAGTGTATACATGGTGATACTGCTGACAGTTCTTGCCATGGGTATGTTTCACCCTCCCCGATCAACACCGATTCTAACGATACAAAGGCTTCTTTATCAACTACGGCGCCAGACTACACATGTCTCCAACACGCACCCAATACCGCCTCGTCCAATCAATCCCCCTAATCCCAGTCGGCCTAGCCTTCCTCGCCTCCTTCACCATCCCCGAAACCCCCCGCTACCTCCTCTCCAAGCAGAAACACAAAGAAGCACGCGCGTCCCTCGCCCTCCTCCGCGGCAGACCCACCACCGACCCATCAGTGGAATCCGAATTCACCTCCATCAACCACCACCTGCGCGCCCAATCCGTCCCAGCCTCCCACTGGGCCGCCCTCAAAGAAACCCAGTCCAACCCCAACTACCGCCAGCGCTTCTGGCTCCTGATGGCCATGCAGACCATCGCCCAATGGACAGGCGGCAACGGCATCACATACTACATGGCCAGCATCTTCGAACTCGCAGGCGTAGTCGGAACAGAGCAGGCCCTCCTATCGTCCGGCGTCTATGGCATCGTCAAGCTGGTCTTCACGATGGCCTTCACATGGGGTCTAATCGACTACATCGGGCGTCGACGCTGCGCCCTAACAGGTCTCACCCTGCAGCTCGCCGCACACATCTACATGGCCGCCTACATGGGGCTCCTCACCCCATCAACATCATCATCACCAACAACCACCACCCACCAACCCCGGAACCAACCAGCCTCCACAGCAGCAATAACCTCCATCTTCATCTACGCAATCGGCTGGTCAATCGGGCTCTGCACGATCCCTTACCTCTACGGAACAGAGATCTTCCCAACGCGCATACGCAACACCAGCTACGGGCTCAGCATGTCGCTGCACTGGTTCTTCCAGTTTGCGGTTGTGCGCGTCACGCCGAACATGTTTGCGTCGCTGCGCGTGTGGGGCGCGTATGTCTTTTGGGCGAGTGTGTGCTTTGTGGGGGTTGTTGTGCTGGGCGTGTGGATGCCAGAGACAAGGGGCGTGCCGGTTGAGAGAATGGGGGAGGTGTTTGCCGGGAGGTGGTATATGCGGTGGGCTGGAGGGGTGGAGAAGGGGGAGAGGGGAGGGGATGGAGGTGGTGGTAATGGGGTTTGTTTGGAAGGGGTGATGGCGAAATAAATATTTTTCGAGTGCTGGGCGGGTTTAGGAGTTAATGGTTATATCTGATGTACTGGATAGTTTACTGGGAATTACAACGTAGTTGGGAACAACATATAGTAAGTTATACTCCATCCCAAACCAATCATTGAATGTATAATTTCCAAATTGAACACACTCCTAATACACCATACCATCCATGCAAGCCCACAAATCACATAAACATGCAATCAACCTAGTAAGCTATATCACATCATAGACTCCTCAAACTGCGTCATATTCGTCGTAATAGGCTCCGCATACGAAAACGCCTCAAACACCTCCGGCGTAATCTCGTACGAGCCTGGACTTTCCATCGTCATCACTGCGTTCGGCATCCCTCCTATCAGGTGGGTCGTGGCCATGTGGGGGATGCGGGCGTGGGAGGTGTCGAAGTTGGCGGCTGCGGCTGCGGCTGCGGCTGCGGCCTCGGCCGGGGTTGGCGCTGGTGGTGGCGGTGGTGGGGGGTGGAAGGGTGTGTATTCGGGGAGGAGGGAGGGCGGAGGGACTCCTATTTGGGGGAGCATGGGGTCTGGGCCTGGGCCTGGGCCTGGGCCTATGGAGGGTGTGGGATCGGTGTGGAGTTGTTGTTGTGTTTGTTGGTGGTGGTGGGGAGAGGGAGAAGTGTGTGTGGATGGGTTGGATGGGTTGGAGGGGTTAGAGGGGTCGAGGGGGATTTGTTGTTGCTGTTGCTGTTGTTGGTTGTGGTATGAAGAAGGTGTGTTGCTTTGGCGGGGAGGTTGGAATGGCTGATTTGGCTGCGTCGGAGGTAGTGTAATATTGATATCGACTTGAAGTTTTTGGAGTTCGCGGTAGATAAGGCCTAAGGCTGTCGCCATCACTGATATCTTTGTCAGCTCGTGGACTCTACAAAGAGACAAGCCTAATGTAGAAAATGCAGACATACCCGGGTTCGAAGTCTTGACCTGCTCCAAGGCATATATGCAAAACTTCAGTTTCTCGAGAGTACCCGGCGCCGCATACTTCAAGGCCTGAATCTCAAGCAGAAATATCGAAGCAGCGGTGTACACACTGTAGGCAAGCGATAGTACAACATGACCGTCGCCGAAGGTGCAGCAAAACAGGTCGAAGAGAGATAGGATAGCGGTTGCGGAGGTCATACACTGGATTAGATGGCTCTTGTCGGATTGTTGGCGAGACTTGGAGCAGAGGATCGGGCGGTGGAGGAGGATGTTGATGGTGTGGTATAGACAACTGTCTCGTCAGTGTTTTCCCTCTTATATAAGAAGAGAAGAGAAAGAAGAAGATCATTCTTACTTTAGTATGACGATATGTGCTGGGGGAGAGTAAGGAGGAAGATCCGAAATTATTAACTTCAAAAATCCCGGTAACTCTTCCCACCATTCAGCCAGGTTCTGCGCCTGCTCCTGGACGCAGCTGTAGAGCTCCACCTCCGGCACCTGTCGGACCGGATCGTAAACATGGATTAGAATTTCGTTCAGGATCTCCGCAAGCCCACACATCTTCACAAAGGCAGACGTGGAGTGGGCCTGCGTGGGAGGATAGTGGAACCCATCCGGGAAGACGACGCCATGCGGCGTCCAGTTCTCGATCTCCGCAGTGTTGTCCAGTATCGTCTGTGGCGGGCTGACTATGGAGTTCTGCATTGTTGGCGACCTCCCGAAATAAAGGGAGATCATCTTGTCCCAGAAATAACAACTCCAGAACAGCCTAGTCCGGATCTCAATGTCCTCATCAGTGAGCTTCGCCGAGTCCGAGTACTTGAGACTGTCAATCGATATTCCCAAGTCGTCGAGCATCCGAAAAGCCATCCCACTGTATAACCAAGCCTGTGTCCTATTTCCCCGCCCGCACTCCTGGGCACTGAGGAGGATCAGTGTCTGGATTGTGGGGATGCCGACATGCCCCACTTTGAGCGAGTCATACAGCTCCGTGACAGCTCGATGCGAGAATTGGGCTCCACCGTCGAAGGAGTCGAGGATGGGGCCGATTCTGGGCTCGCTTTTGCACCATCGTACCGAGTGCGAGAGGAGCGCGTTCAGAAGAGCGTCTGAGTAGTAGGGCCCGTTGATCTTCATGTCTCCTGGTTTTGTATCCTGGGTCAGTGTTTTTCTGAGTCCTAGCACGGGGTCGAACACGAACGTGTAAATGCGGGCCGGTAGACGAAGTTGAAGAGTGGTTGGATCCAGCACCAGTGTGAGTCGAGGAGGTATTGGTATGGTTCCTGTTCAGGGTTTGACGGTGTTGGAATGCGTCCCTCAATAGCAGTGGATGGATCAGGGGGAACGTACCGGCATGGCTGCCATTTGCTCATAAGCTCTCTCACGCCAGGCATTGTTGACCAGGCGTTCCTTTCGTCCTTCCAAGTGCGTGGTAGGCTGGGATAATGACAACGTTTCATTGGGCACTCCGCCCGGAAGCTGGAACAAGCTGGTCGGTCCATGGAAGGATATCCGGCCATCGTGCTCGACCTGTAGTCCGTCAAGGTCTCTCGCAAGTTCTTCGGTGCTTTGCCGTCTCTCCCTCAGAGGGGTCTGAGCACCTGGGCTCCTCGTGTGTCTGGCAGGAGAGGGTCCCCCGCCGGAATCGGTTTCCGACGGCTGCTGGACATGTACACTAGACAAAGCATTCTCCAGCTGGGCGACACGAGCTTCCAACTGCTTGGTATAAGATAATGTCGGGGCTCTAGAAAGCAAAGGTCAGATTGATCGTGATCGACAGCCAGTGTCGGAGAAGCCAAGAAACGGGGACCATCGGGCTTCTAGGCAGGAATCAAGAGATGAGCAGACTGACAGGTTGTAAACACAGTTTTCTCCACGGGCCGCACACCGCGAGCAAGCCGGACTGGCTCCGTTACATTTCACCTGAAGGCATTCACCAAGTCATCAATCTTCATGTGCAGGCAAAGCTAAGCGAGGGATCCTACAGACTTGTATCTCGGATTCCACCCGAGCTCGGGTAACCAGGATGGAGTCAGACAGGAAGGAAACCCACCTTGCGCTTGCGACAAACTTCGCACGAGAAGGCGCTCTTGCGCGGAAGTTTGGCTTTCAATGACACGTCGGCCATCCCTAGACGATTCGGCTTGACCACCATTGACTTTGTATAGAAAAAGGCCACGGATCGTGAAAAAGTCGAGCACGATGCGCCATGAGCTAAGGATCACACTCTTCCGACACGAGGAAAGGCAACAAGTGCCTACTAGTGCGAGGGGGGCCGAAGAAGCGGAGTGGGGATGGGCCAAAACCGATTCGATTCTAGCACAGAGCTAGTCAAAAGGTAAACCTGTAGGGCAGACCGTCCTTCCTGGTTCCCCCCCGTCTGGTCCTGGCTCTGGTCCTGGCTCTGTGCCTGTTGTTCCTTTTCATTTTACGCTGCTGTTGGTCGACACCAACTTCTAGGGCTAATGGATAGTCCGGACGTGTTGCCTCGAGAGGGATAGGCCGACGATATCTGGTGGGTCGAACCAAAGGAGATGCAAAGCTTCTTCTGGATCCTGCCAAATAACGGGCCTGCAACCATGGAGCTAAAACCTTAGTGAAATCCGTGACAGATGACAAATGATTAGATGATGGATGTTTCGGGCAATTTTCACGACGCTGACCAACTAGTATGCCAGCCAAGGCTTCACGATTAAACTCTAGATGAATCTCATCGTGGCGACACTACTGAAGCAGGGGTTACTCATGGCTCCCAGGTCCGTTAGGGAATATCTGAAAATGACTCACCATGATGATCTGGTTCCAAATATCGTACATCTATATATTACAACCCCAATATATTACATGAGTAATAGGTATCATACAAAACATCTCTCTAACTGGACCAAGAGATCGTGGACACGGTCCACCCGCAGTGGAATCCCCCGAGGTTTTTCCAGGGCTTCCCCACCCAAGTGGCTGGAGATCACCTCTCGAGTTTTCTCGGCACTCCCATTCGGCTTCCCCCGGAGTTGGCCGCTGATATCGACCGAGATGCGGGACTCGGCGATGTCCTTGGGCCCCATGACGAAGATGAGGTTGTAGTTCATCTGCTTGGCGCGCTGGATTTTCTTTCCAAGCGTCTGGGCGCTGTCGTCAATGTCAATCCGGAAGGTCGAGTCGACGGAGGTGAGCGGTTGTGGGACTGCGCTAGGGTTTAGGCCGGCCTGAAGCGCTTTAAACCCAGAAATCTGCGCCACCGCCTCGTGTGCTTTTTTGACCACAGCCTCATCCTGGTTGACCGTGAGAACGATCCCCTGTCGGGGGGACATCCAAAACGGCCAACGGCCCGCGTACTGTTCGATCAACAGGGCCAGGAAGCGCTCGATCGAGCCAAAATTGGCCCGATGGACCAGCACGGGCCGCGCCCGCCCCGGCGTCGCGGGATTGTAGTCCTCCTCCCCCTCGGCTACCTGATACTCGAGTCCGAACCGTTCCGGCAAATTCATGTCCAGCTGGATGGTCGATAGCTGGTGGTACTTGCCCGCGTGATCCTGCAGCTGGATGTCGATCTTCGGGCCGTAGAACGCCCCGTCGCCCTCATTTAACGCCCACTCCCGTCCCGTATCGTCCAGGGCGTCGCGCAACTGCGCCTCGGCGCTGTTCCAGAGGTCGAGGCTCCCGATAAAGTCCTTCTCCGGCCGCGTCGACAGCACCAACCGATACGGCCCCAGTCCAAAAGTCGTCATCACCAGATCGACGAACCCGAGCGCCGACGCAATTTCCCCTTTGATCTGCTGCGGCCGGCAGAAAATATGCCCGTCGTCCTGGTGAAAGCGGCGCACTCGCGTCAGTCCACTCAACGCGCCCGAGACCTCGTTGCGGTGGAGCGGGCTGAAGTCCGCGTAGCGGATGGGCAGTTCCCGGTAGGAGTGGTTCTGCGATTTGAACAGGAGACAGTGACCGGGGCAGTTCATGGGTTTCAGCCCGTAAGACTCGTCCTCGCCCAATTCGCCGTCCCCTTCATCCATAGCTCCTCTCCCGCGGACCTCGTACATGTCATCCTTGTAATTTTGCCAATGACCGGAAACCTCCCATAGCGATCGTTTGTAGATGGTCGGGGTCAGAACCTCGCGAAATCCGTACTGCAGGTATTGGGTGCGGAGGAAGGTGATGAGTTTGTTGATGACATGGGTGCCATTGGGGAGAAAGAGAGGGGACCCAGGACTGTAGGGGGACGTGGTGAATAGGTCTTGCTCAATTCCGAGGCTGCGATAATCCTGTGCGGGTGACGCTGAGGTTTGTGTTGGGCTTGACTGCGGCTCGGAGCACGAACAGAGTCGCGTCGCGGTTGTGGAGAGCCATCGAGCTCTGGGAGTACGGAAGAGGGGATGTCGGGAGACAGGTGGTTGGAGTGAGTAGAGCTGAGACTGCCGTAAAGCCAAGTGTAATCGACGCATTGTGGGCAGGTGGCCGGGTTGAAGTTTGCGCGTGCAGAACCGTTGAAGATGAGGTCGTCGGCGAGGATGAATTTGTGCCGACCGACGATCGGCCCAACGGGGACTAGTGTAGCCGTGATGTGTCTGCATTCCCCACCTTGAGGATAGTTGTTTCTTCACCCGCCGCCGCCGACGTATTGACTCGGGATTCACAGCAATCCAGTGATATCCCTTACGTTTCGAGGAGTTACAACATATATAGTGGGCCAGGGTCCACTTGTGGTGTCTTGAGTTTCCAACCAAAGTTTGTTTGCCCTGATCTTCATCTCGGTCAACATCCGCCAACAGCCATACATCGCCAAGGACCGATGTCAACAAACACCCCGCGTCCCGACGAGCGTCCGATCCTGGGCGAGTCCTGGGTGGTAGCGTCAAATCAACCGAAGGATGAAGAGCATAGTATTCTACAGACAGCCTCGCCGTCCAAAACCAATGCCTCGGAACACAGCCCGCGACCCAGAAGCGAGAAGCTCAGCAAAGACCGCAATGGCTCGGACTCGCTGGCAACCTCTGCGTCCTCGCTCTCGGGGCCAGAATTGATCATGCCCTCAATATACGAGGCGCCCATCTCCGAAGGGTCATGGGTCGCGCCCGTCGTGCGGTCGAAAGCGCAGCTCAAACAGCGACATCCACGGCCAACACAAGAGACCAAGCGAGATATCCAGGCGCCTACTACTACAACCCCCAAGAAGGAACAGGACCAGGACCAGGACCAGGACCAGCGTACAGCATCAAACACCCTACGCAAGACACGCGCATCGAGTCCCCAACCCACCTCGCAGCTCCTAACCACCCTCCGCCACGTCCTCAACGCTCTCCTCATCCTCGCAATCGCACATCTGCTCATCCTCCCCGAACTCACCCAACAATACCAATCCCTGTGCAACATCTCCGTAATCCCAACCCTCTATCCAACCAGCTGCTCCCCACGCTTCCCACAACCTCCCACCTCGCAACAAACCCCCCACGACCCCATCCAGAGCGCCCAAGCCTCCCTCGAAATCCTCTTCAACACCACCCTCCAAGAGATGTCCCCCCTCAGCCCGAGCCTCAAACAAGCCGAGTCCAAGCTCCGCGCCGTCCAGTCCGCCCTGAAAGCCGCCTACCCCGGCACCAAGCACGAGCTGGACCTCGAGTTCGACGGCTGCTGGACGGCCACGCGAACCGCAGCATGGAAGTTCGACTCCCTGCAAGCGGACATTCGCTCCGCGGTCGACAACCTCGTCGTAACAGGCGCCGCCGCCTCAGCAGCCAGCAGCGACAACGGCGCGCAGCCCTCCGACGTGCGCCTGTCGCTAACGCAGATGTCGCGCCGCGAGCAGTACCTCGACCAGTTAACTGCGCGCATGCAATCCAAGGCGGAGGCGCTCTCCAACGATCTAGCCCGACTAGACGACCATCTGGAGTCAATACACGCAATCGTCAACAGAGAAACAGGCCATAGCCAATCGACAGGCTCCTCCGGTCCACCCGGCAGCATCAAAAGTCTCCTCAACTCCATCATCCCCAGCCGCGCCCTCGGAACCTTCCTTTCCTCGGCAGACACTCCGCAGGATATCCCAGCGACATCATCCCTTTTAAAGACATTCCGCGAGGCCGCAGCGCAGCACGAGCCCGTTTCGATCGTCGTCGATAACCTTTCTTACCGGTTACATGCGTATCAGCAGAAGAAGGGGAACATCGTTTAATTAGTACCTTTTTTTTTGCTTTTTCTAATTTTTTTCTTTTTGCGGATGTGGCCAACCCACCACATAGCGCAAACGTCACTATCATTACGACGAATACTCACGATTAACGGCTTTGATTTACCGCGTGGCGTTCGGACATGTCAATGTGATCTACCTAGCATCATCAATATAATTGCTTATGATAGTTTATGAAGATCCCCAGTGGCGATCATACCCGCATATGTTTACGTACGCCGCGCATCTACCTTAGTTATACTACGTAGTAAAGTGATTCCAATCCTTGGCCGTATGATTAAGTTTCTCTAGCGGGGCGGTAGGTGCATAACTAACCGGTGTTAGGTGCATATTTTTACAAGTTAGGAATTTACTTGGTGCTTTTGCCGTTAGATAGGAACGGAGTAATACGTAGGGTGGAGGTTAAATTGACTATTGACTTCGATGGGAGTAGATGATGAAAGACGAGTGGGATTGACACTTCATAATAGCCCGACTAATTTGCCTTCGGGATGCAATATCTGTAAGTTCGGGGTAGGAAAGCAGGGGAATTACGGAAGGATTAAAACATGACATATGACCGTTTAGACTATTTGTTTACTAAATTAGTTAGTAGAGTAGTTATTAGGAAGAAATCAGGTGTGGTAGCCAAACCGCTGATATGTACTATAGCTACAGACAACCAAAGCAAGCAAGTACACACAGGTATTCAAGACCTCAAGAAAAAAAGAAAAGAAAAAAAATCGCATCCCAACCCAACCCAACCAACCAACCAAACATAAGTAAAGACAGTAAATAAATTAATAAATCATTAACCTAAGCACCTGGATACCGGACCAACTAGTTAGCAACCAATCCAAGATCCACTTAGGGTATAGTTCAGAACTGCAGCAGGGCAGTGAAGAGGCCTAGGATAACGAGTGCAAGAGACGAGCCGTCCATGGTCCTGGAGGAGGGGGCGCCGCTGTTGAATGTGCTGGGGGAGGGGGAAGAGGCGCCACCAGAGGGGGAGCCGGAGGGAGATCCAGAGTGGGAACCAGAGCCAGAGCCAGAGCCGGAGCCAGTTTCGGACGCGCCGTCGCTGTCGGTAGTTGAGGGCGCGCTGGATCCGGTTGGGCTTGAAGAGGACTCGCCAGTGGTGGTCGCCTCGTCTTTGGAGGTGGATTCCTTGGAGGAGGTGGATTCCTTGGAGGAAGAGGATGTAGTGGAGGAAGAGGAGGAAGAGGAAGAGGAGGTGGTGCTTGAGGAGTCATCATCGGAGTCATCGGAGTCATCCTTACCGCCTTCCTTCTTGATGCTCTCAAAGGAGCCACTGTTATCAGAGTAGCTGTACTCCGAGGCCGGGTTGTCGTTCTCGATCTTAATAGACTTGATGTAAGCCGTGAAGGGAGCAGCGCCGTAGTCGGTCTCGCCGCCAGCCCACTCGATGGTGCCGGGGTCATTGTCCGGGTCGCCGCCGGCCCAGGTACCGATCTTGACGCGCATGGGAGTCTGCGGGAAGCGGGAGCCACCCTTGGCTTCGTTGTAGGCTACCGTGCGGATAACGTTGCCGTCGATGGACCAGGTCATGGCGTCCTTGTTATACTCTACGGTGTAGGTGTGGAAGGTCTCCTGGGGGCGGTCCACTTCCGCGAAGGAACCTCGGTCGTAGGAGGAGTGGTCGCCTTTGCCGAAGTAGTTGGTTTGGATTTGAGTGGTGTCGCCTCCGAGGGTTTCCTGTGTTGTTATTAGAATGGGTTTTGATGCGGTGCGCATTTTTCTTCTTCTTCTTCTTCTCTTCTTCTTTTTCTTCCACTGTTTTCGAGTAGAGCTCCAACAGGGAAGACAAGAAGAGAAAGAAAACATACCCAGTCAATCTCATCCAAAACATCCGACTCAAGCACGATAGTGCTCACAATACCCGTCCCCGGCGCAGCCTTCATCTCGACCTCAACTTTACCGAAGAAGATATAGAAGTCGGTCTCAACAGTCGGGTGATCACCCTGCTTGTTGATCGTGAGCTCCATACCCTGATCGCCAAAGTTGATCGACTTGGACTGGGTCTTCCACTTGTCGAGGGCCGACTCGCCCTTGGTGAAGTCGGCCTCGTAGGACGAGGTATCCAGGCCCTTGTCGTTGGGGCAGGACTCTGAGTTGATGTTAGTGGTGTTCATCCGGATATGACAAAGAATGAGCGGGAAGGGCAGCATGGGGAAGCGTGGGCTTATGCAAGCTTAGGTTTAGACAAGCTTACTCTTCAACGGGTCGCATTCTGTAAAGGTCTGCGCTGAGGCCAGAGGGGCCATGGCAGCCAAGGCTGCGGTCGCATACTTGAAAAACATAGTGTACACGGCAGGTCAGTCGACCAATGCGAGTCGCGGTTGCGAACGAGAGTGAGCGTGGAACAAAAACGGCGCCAGTTAACGATGGATAAAGGCGACTCAATAGGAAGAGTGAGTTGAGCGTTCTATAGGGAAGCGAACGGTTTAAATGAGAGAAGAAAAGCAGAACGACAGAACGAATGACCGATCTATGTAACCACGACAAGCGTTGCTGGAGAAATGGGAAAGTAAGAGAGACTAGGGGATTACCTGGCGATAGTGTCAGGTAGATATAGTAACCGGCTTATGGAGAACACTGTTAAATTGAGTTTCGCATCCCCTGAGAGACAGACAAAGGAAGGCTGGTTAATCAACCGCGGGGACTATGACTGGTGGATAAGCCTAGAGGTTCTAGAGTTTGGATTGACTACGGCTTATTGGAGGAGGAGCAGCCATGGGCTTTCCCCTGGGGCAAATCGTGGGCTTGACCGAGGAGGAAACCGCGCTGACAAAGGTCAGGCTGCGTCACGACATGCAATAGCCAGACAATGTGATTGAGCGAACGGGTGGGTAAGTGAGTTGACCGGCCACCGATCTGATGGAGCCCTGGATGGAGACGGACTCATTCATGGTTGGCGACAGGAGGGATGGTGATAGGACGCGAGGCTACCCACGAGTCGACCATGACCCACCGGCTGACTCTAATGCGGTCGGGAGGATCTTTCATTGCGTTGGGATGGGGAAAAGCACCGCATCAAGAAGGGGGTGGCACGGGAAAAGCTTGTGCTTGGGACAGATGACCCAATTGTAGGTCCCGAACGGAGTGACTGGCGTGGGATAGGGTAGCATTGCTCCTGAGCTCGTGTTGTTTGGGTGGTGATTTGATAGTCATCAGAGTCAGAAAGAGGGTCGGTGCCATCTTTGGGGGCTTGATTAGGGGAGAAGACGGCGAGGGAGTACTACTCCGACACTAGACGGTGCTACTGGCGTAGAGGGGGCCCAGGAACACCGATGGTAGGACGCCAAGTCGAGGAAATTCAGTTGATGGTGATTTGCCACCGGAAGGGAGGACAAAAGAACATGGATGGAAGAGTCAAAGAGAAGGAAGAGTCAACGGTGCCTGGATGGTGTCACGATAGGCGACAAGATACTGGAAAGAGAAAGAATCAACAGAGGAGCGCGAGTCGATCTGTTGATCATGTCAGGGAGTTGTCGCAGGTTGACGGGGCAAACCCACCCGAGCCGTGGGCCGGCCGGTTGTAATTACGGAGTCGTCTGATTTTGCCTTTTCAACAGAGTACTTTTCGACTGATTCGCTGACTCTGTAGAGAAAGAACAAGAGCTGGAATAGGAATCACAGGAATCACAGGAATGGATGGGAATGACTAGAATACCCCATACAGAGTACCAGCTGATGTCTCTGGCGTCACGGATTTTGACAGTTGCACATAATCACTAATACAAAACTCCTTCTCTAGATTGCTGACAGAGGCCTGTGCGCTGAGACATGAGAGAAATGACCATAAGATTCATGTCAGGGGACCACTACTACGAGTTAGTCCTCTGTACCTAATACTACCTAGTACCTCCAGTTGGTTATTAGGTACGCACTGATAGCTAATCTGGTTACCTGGGTATCATAGAGGATAGTCACTAAGGTAAGGGACCCCGTGTCTATCAACAATTCATCATGATGCCCTGTACAGTAATTAGGACGACTAGTGGATTCCACCCACACAAATTGTAATGATTTTAGTGTGATTGGCCTCATGACCTCATACTTCATCACCATGTATGAGATTGAAATGTGGATGTTCATTTTCAATCAAATTATTGATGTGGATTATGGGGAAGACCCTCCTTTTTCCCTCTGAGTGATGGAGTCTACCAACCCCCATGTTAACTTCTCAAGTAATCCACCATTTCCTGCTGGTGGTCATAGTGGAGGTCAATTCCCAAATGGTCCTTTCCCACAGCCACACCCCGGTTCAGGCTGGGTCAATGGAACACCCCACAGATAAGACCATGGCCGTCGGCTAAAAGTCCCACCCTTGGGACCACGTACTCCATACTTATTATCACAAGTACGAAACAGGAACAGAAATGAGAGATGAGATGTTACAGCTGTGACATGGCCATGTCGGACAAATCAGTCGGATTGTGTAGTTCCTGCGTGGCAGTCTCAACTGACATGTACTAGCTGTGGAAAGGAGATGATACCAAAGATAGATGTGGTGGTGAACATCGATAGTTTGACTCTTTTTGGTCAAATCACGGGCTGGAAGTGGGCCGACAAAGGTCCATGGGACTCTCGAACATGAAAAAAAAATAAACAAGAGTGAAACGAGAGAAAAAGGAAAAAAACAAAAAACAAAAAACAAAAAAAAAACAAAGAAAAGCAAAGAAAACAGGCAGCCTGCA